>QEPC01013938.1:5987717-6027012 GCA_003113815.1 Sphenodon punctatus
TGTTTGTAGGAGTAGGTCTGTGTACTTATTAGATAATCCATTTAGTTCATAGCATTTAGAATAGTTAATAGCAGTTAGATTTAGTGTAGATAGATATATATAATATTAGATTAAAAAAATAAATTTAAAAACCCCATATAAAAACAAAAAAACTAAATAAAAAGCAAAAGAAAACCATATAAAACCCAATAAAAAACCAAAAAACCATATAAAAAACAAAAAACCACCCAAAATAACACTTCCCGAACGGCCGAACGGCTGAACCGAACAGCCGAACAGCCTAACCGAACGGCCTGTTCGGACGACCGAACCGAACAGCCGAACCCGAACTCGGCGAACTAGCCGAACTGCCGAACCGAATGAACAAACCGAATGCATTCGAACCAAACAGACGAACTGTACGCAGCCGAACCGAACGGCCGAACCCGAACCGCGATCTGTTCGCCCATCCCGAGTGGAGAAGAGAACTCCCATCAGGGAGAGCCTTCCCTGCTACTGGAGAAGCTCTCCTAGCCCATTTCCTCACCCCCTGAGGTGCTAGTCCCACTCTTCTCCCCAGGGGCAATTTCTAAGAGGCTGATTCTCCTCCCCACTTGGAGACTAGTAGCTTGTCTCCAAGCAGATCACAATCTACCTCTTGGCTACCCCTGCTCAAAGAATTCCCTTTTCTTATCTCAGGGAAGGGATGGAGAAAGGGTTAGTGTGGTTGGGACTGGCTGGTTTGGCACAGGAAGAAGCCGGGCGATGGCAGTGGACTCGTGTGGTGGCATAGTTGGACTGTAGTGGTGAACTCCGGTGGCAGTACCATGCACTCACTGTGCACATGCATTGTAGGTGTGTAATGTGTGCGTGTGCTCTGTGAGCTTAGCCTCTGGATTGGAGTCAAGATGAATAATGTTTGGGGAGGTGAAATTCCTTCCGTTAAACTAGGCATAGGAGACACAGCTTCTTTTGGGCTGGAATAACAGCTCCTGCCCCTTCCCAAGTGATTGCCTGGTGGCACAGCCTCTCCACATGCATTGCTTATCATTGGCAGAAGCACCACTGACCTGATATGTGAGCCAGTGCAAACCCCATTTCTTGCATCTTATTCTTTCTTCTTCTGTGCCATCAGATGCATAAGACAACTATGCGTCATCCGAGGTACACACCGTCCAACAGTTTTCACCATTTATTACAATCTTGTGCTTGGTTTAGTTCAGGCCTCTAAGCGTATTATGTTGATGGATTTGGCTATTCTCTTGCATTCTGCCTAGTGCTTCTTTAAGCCATTCTTTTTTTCTCTTCCCATATGGTGATCATGTTATCACTTGATGCAGAAGCTGTGTTGGAAGCATCCTTAATATATTGTCCTCAATAAATCCATTGTCATTTTCATGCTATACTTGATGCTTTAGATAAGTTTGCTCTTCTCATGATTCTTTTCACGACTCCTCCATAGAAGGTAAAAGACATGATGGTGTTGAAAAGTTTATGATTTTGCATTACTGCAAATGTCAATCAACTCAGCTTCACCTAGTTCAGTTACTTTCATTTTGGTTGGTTGGTTGGGGTTTCTTTTTTTTTTTTTTTTTTTGGTGATTGGTATTTGATGTTACATGCATGCAACAAAACAAACAAAAAAATGTTTATTTGGTTTTAATCTCAACCAAATTCATGACCAAATTCTAAATTCCTGAATTACAGAGCACAGGTAAATTTTCTACCGCTGAGTTACCTAATAATAACAAAATTGCTTTCAAATCTGCATGCAGAAATGTGAATTTACCCATTTGAAACTGAATTAGACACAAATAGTCACATCAGCTCTTGATATTTGCTGCTTGACATCTTTCTACCATCATTGCACATCTAACTCTCTAGTTAGGCAAAATGACTTACTGCTTCTGCTGTCTCTCCATCTACTCAGATGGTTGCTTTTGAGACCTTGATAGTTATATATTTTGCCTTCTCCTTATTGATGAACAAAAACATTTTAGTGTTTTTTGCTATATCTGCTAGCAACTAGGACTTTTCATCCATTGAATGATGTGTTGAACTGAGCAGGGGCAATAACATCAGCAAAATCGAGGTCATCCAGTTCTGTTTTATCATTTGTCCTGAAATCCCTCAGTTGTGTTCTCCAGCTACTTTTTTCATGACCCAGTCAATGAGCATTGCTAACAGTAGTGAGGGCATAAAGCACCATTGGCTTTGTCCAGTAGTCACTGCACACCATTGGTTAATGTTATCACCCTTTCTGGCTGAACGTATGAGTTTTGATGAGTCTGGTCATATCAGTATTCCATAATTTTCCAAAGACTGGTTCTGTGTAATACTGACAAAAGCATTTGAAGTGGAGCTGAAATGCAAACACATTATCCATAGTTATATCTGGTATTTCAAACAGTTTGGCAGCAGTTAGCCAGTAATTATCCAGTAACCACGGACAATACCGGATATTACCATTTACTGATTACCATTTACCACATTACCACACAACCAAACCTGTCTGAATAGAGAAAGGGAGAAAAAAAAAAGTCAAACAGTAATTAAACAATAATGTAGTAAATGGTAATATGGTAATCTGGTTAACTGGCGAATACCATTTAGTATCTAATTGGATACGGATACCATGATATCTACTGGTATCTACTATCTACTGATATCTACATGATCGATCTATCTACATATCTGCTATCTACTGGATAGTAGCAGGCAGCTGAAACAGCAAAATTAATCCCCTGACTGGCAGATTAAGTGGGCCGAGGATGTCCACAAGTGGCTAGCTCCGAAGAATTGTAGGAGTTATGTATTTAAGCTTGTGCATGGGAATGTAGGTCCCTCCTAAAAACAAAACCTTTTTAAAGAAACAGAGGAGTTTTTCTGGCCCAAGTCCTCCAGCTTCCCCTTTAATCAAACCACCCCTTCCTATCAAGGGTGTAGCTATAATAGGGACAGGCAGTGCTCACGAGCCTGAGGGCCTTATGCTGCTAGGTGTAGCTGCATCCCCTGCTGCTGGGGGCAGGGAACGCCATTCTGCCTTCTGCACCAGGCCCCATTCCAACCTAGCTATGCCCCTGTCTCCTATTCTAAAGAGCTGTTGATAACTGAGGTTGTAGATACGCCAATACTATGCAATCAATAAATCAATCAATATTTTATTTAGGCTATTTGCCACTAGTAAAAACATACAAATAAATAAATAGTTACACTAATAAAATTTACAAATTCCAAAATGGAAACTGTAATAAAACAAAATAATAAATCAGAAATCAAAGTGCCAACATTATGCATCATGTACACTTGTAAAATTAGGATATACATTTTTGAGAACATTATATAAAGGACCATAAATATACATAATTTTGAATAGAGATGCTTACCTACCTGCTAAAGCCTTACATCCATTAGCAAGTAAATATGGTCCACAAAGAGCAGTAACAGCATCAGAATCAGTTTGGGAGAGACAGGATCAGCTTCAGCTGATTTTACTCCATTGTATCCATCTATGGAACACAATGAATACAGCTTGTTTCTGATCTCTCTTAAACTGGTTTGGCAGTGCTTTTACTCCACTAATTTCTATGCAGTTACATTAGGTTTACTCAGGTGTGAATGAGAAAAACAACCAGATACCAGGGCCTTTTGCAATGATTCTGAGCCTACAACGCCAGATTGTTGTCAGAGGTAAATCATACTCCACTTATATCACTCTCCATCTTTCTAATGTCTTGATGTTACTTCTGCTCATCTGAATTTACCATAATGACACAATTGGCCGTACTGGCATGTCCTAATGGAGGAGAAAGAGAACAGGGGAGAAAAAGAAGAAGAAAAGATGACAACGGAAGGGCCAAGTCTGCTTATGAGACGTGAGATGGAGCATCTCTTAAAGAGCTGCACTTTATCAGGATAACACAAGTAAGAGCTTTACAGTCTAAAGTTCTGCTCTGGGGAGTTGTATAGGTGGATGATATTATTACATGGACCAACTGTAAATATCCAGTTTCTTTTTACAAGTACGATATTTATTACATCCTGAGTGACAGGCCCACAAATTTTTAAATTACCTAGTCTCAAGGACTGTTCAGAAACTCACAGGCCAAATTCTCTGCTTGTATAAACAGAGAGCACTTTCATTGGCTTCATGGGAGTATTGTCCCTACAATACTGAAAATCTGTATCAAAAACCAAAGAGATAATGAGAGAATACAGTTTTTATGTTCTTTCTTTTTGTTTTAGAATGCTACAAAACTGTGGTGCAAAGAGCCTTTGTTTCTGACAGACAATGGGTGTCTTTAGACATAACGTCAACGGGTGTCTGAATGGGTGTCCTGACCTTGATAAGAACACTTGTTTGGCCCTGTGTTCACCATGTGCCGTTGCTTAGACACAATTTGGGGGCAAATTGGTGTTTTGCTCACCATCCGATCTCAGAACACAAGTGTTCCCACCCCGTTCCCTGTGTTGTACCTGCTAACATGCCACACGATATCATTAGACACAAAGCTGGCCACGTGTTTAGCCGGAATACGCAAATTGTCCTTGTGATGCAATGGTGTTCACAATTGACTGTTCAACAGGTGGACAAATCGGTGTTGGGATTGTTATGGTGCTGCTTACACACAATGGCCAAACACACACTTAGGGGGTTTGACATCTGATCTTTGTTATGTCTAAAGATGTCCAATGGTTAAAGTGTGAAGGTGAAGGGTCATAAAATGAACTTGATTTCTGAATAGTTTCCCATGCTGGTTCTCAATCCTCTGTGAGTCTCATTTGTATGTGCTAAGACCAGTGGGTGCAGGGGCATAGCTACCATGGAGCAAGGGGGCTCAGTTGAGCCCAGACGCTGGACTCTAGGGGATTCTTTGCAAGTAGCCTAAGCACTGCTAAGAAATTTTCAGAACGGGTAGTGGAGGGAGCAGGGCCAACACTCGGCTTCCTCCCATTCTCAAAGGTTTCTGAGGTATTCAGGTTGCTTGTGTAGGGCCTCACCAAGAAGAAAGTTGTCAGAGTGGGCAGGGAAGAAGTGCCTGGCCTCACTGGCTGTTAAAACCTCCTTCCTGGTGGGGTTGCTGGCAGCTACCTTTGGGGGGGGGGGAACCCCCTTAGAAGGGCTGGCACTTTGTGAGACTCCACCATCTTACTCGTAGGTGGTCATAATTGGAATAGGAGCCTGGGCCTGCTACCATGGCCTTGCTATGCCACTGAGTGGTTTCAGAGCCCAGTATATCTCTCCAGCCAGAACCCACCATCCTTGCTGTTTCTGCTGCAACTCTGGTTTGGAGCATCAGAAGCAGCAGGGGTGATGGGTTCTGCTGGAGAGGTTTGGGATTTTGTATTATTAAAAATATTCTCCGGTCCCTCAGTCAATGGCTGGTGACAGCACTGACAATCATTAATTCCATCATAGGTATTAGTGGCAATTCTTTCTGAATCCAGCTGTACTTTTAATAGTGTGGTTTTTAATTTCAGGATTTCTCTTGGCATAAGAAACCATACTCTCATAGAACCGACAAGGTTAAATCACTTAAATGCTATACAAACTCATGAGGTGAATAAACCATGAAATATGCTCAGAAACCTTTTTGAAATGGGCATGTTCATTTTAAAAGTTCAGAAGGAGAAGTGAGAGAATCTTTCTTCCAAGTGAGTGTCAAGCTTCATTGAATGTTCTGAAGGATAGTAGCTTTCAGTCATGCTGTGTAACTAAGGCCGTTTCTACACGGACGGCTCAGCAGCGCTGATGGGTGGAGATGGGTGTGGATGGGTGGGTGAGCACACCCAGAGAACACCTGGTGGCTCTGAGCAGGGAAACATTTACACAGACAGCGCCGTGGGGGGTTGTGGGAAGGAAAGGGGAGGAGCCTGTAAACACCCAGCGCCCAAACACCCATCCCGGGAAACACCTGGCAAACACCTATGCAAGTACACGGATGTCCGGGAATGGTGGAGAAGCCCCGCCCAGTACAGCGACGGCACAACATGGCCGACTGAGGGCAAACGAAGCCGCACAATGCGGCCCCGCCCCCCAGCCTCCAGGACTCGCGCGGGTGGGGCGGGAGGGAGATTGGGGGATGACAGCTGCTACAAAGGAGCTGGTTCCACACAGCCCCGGCACAGAGCCCAGACAACCCAGTGCCAAACCTTCCCTCCCCAACACACACCCACAGCAGGCCCCTTCAGAAACAGGCCCCTTCAGAAACCTAGGGTGTGCATATGAGCATCCACCAGGTAGCGTGGAAGGAGCAGATCCGCATCTGCGGCTGCAGCCCGTACAGCTGGAAGGTCCCTCACCGATCGAAGGGAGGTGAACTCCGCAGACGTGGGATCCCCAGTCCAGAGCCTGACACCAACCTCAGGGGACAGCAAGCCCAGGTCCCACAGGAGGGCCCCCACGTCCAAGGGTGCACACAGGATGCTGCATGCATACATGAGGCTACCAGTGTACAGGGAAGCAACGGAGGTCCCCAGACAGCAAGGCAAGGCCGTACCCGGGTAGCTCCATCAGCAGGCGAGCCGCCATTACCTCCGCAGCAGTCCACGGCACCACAGTGGCGGGCGGGTGCCCCCAAGGAGGCTGGCACAGGGAGACGAAGGCAAGCTCAAGGAAATGGGCCCGGCACGGTCTTCGGTTGGGGGCATCACCTCCCATTGGAAGGGTCAGGGTGGCAGTGGGGGTGGAACCACAGGGGGTGCAGGCTGGATGGCTGGCCCCACAAGTGGGACCGGTCGCCCCATGTGGGAAGGGGGACCCCATGGACCAGGCCCTGATAGGGTTGCTGCTGGGGTAACCATGGCTGGCCAAGGTGCAGGGGGGGCACCATCACCAGTGGGAAGCCGCCATGGTATTGGTTGACTGCGGCCCACCTTCTACGGCATGGCGTGGCTTGTCGCGCTGGGGGTTACACCGCAGGGCCTCCATGGTCTCCCCCATGAAGTCCATGAGCCATGCGGCCTGACCCTCCAGCCTGTCACAGGCACACTGCTGCTTGCTTTGGAGGGCGGCAGCCTGGCGCCTGTTGCAGAGGTGCTCGGTGTGGGACTGGGCCATCATGGCAGCCAGGATCTCCCGGTCCCTGTCCCCTCTCATGAGCTCCCTGGTGAGTGCAAGCTCATGGGAGTGCACCTCGGCTAACCATTGTGATTCCGTCAGAAGCTCCCTGCCATGGTCCTCCCTCCAGTGCCGGTTCCCAGCCCACATCTCCTGGTTCCACTCCACGCTGCCAGCAGCTGCTTCCCTCATGCAAGCAGGCTCCTGATCTGTGAATGGGAGGTTGAACAGAACATTACTGCTACCGACCAGTGTGACCCGCTGCCCGCTACCACATGTTCTGGGGTTCCTGATGGGGCGGCCCCATATTATGGCTGCCCCCCTCTGCCCTCCCCATTGGGACTCCCCTGCCCTGCCTTCTTGTGGGATCATCCCCCTACCCGCAGATCACTGCAGGTGGGGCCTGGATCCGTCCTGTGTTCCGTGGTGTCCGCTGTGGGTCCACCAGCCTCTCCCACCTGCCCCCACCACCTCGCCCCAGTTGGGCCCTGCTGTTTGTGGTTGCTCACCCCCGGGTGGCCTCCCCCTGTACCTCTGCCCCCCTCCACACTCGGCCCCTCGATGGGCCGGGAGTCCTGCCATGGAGGGTGGCCCATCTGGTGGTGGGGGCACTTCTTGGCCCCCCTCGTCCTCCCCCTCCTCTGCAACCTCCACCTCGGGCACCTCCAGGCTGGCCTGAGCTGCAATGGAAGGGGGTACCATTACTAGGGGTGGGACCCCGGGGTAAATACCGGATACCGGATTTACCGGTTTCCGGTCGACAATGCCGGTACGCCCAGTACCGGCATTATCGGATTCCGGATTTACTGGTATTCCCACCCCTAACCATTACTGTTTGCCGGGCCCCAGCCTCAGCGGCTCTGTCTGGGCCGATCCCCCCCCAGTCCCATCCCCCAGTCCTGCTGGGGTGCTCATACCTGGATCCTGTTCCTCCATCTCCTGGGGGCCGTCCCAGGTCTCCACGTGCTCTGCGAGCACCCTCTGCCCCTGTGGCCAGATGGCCTGTGGGTCTTGTGGGCATGCACGGAGTGTGGTGGTCCGGCGCTCAGGTCCCCAGGCCACCTCCTCCCCCTGTGGGATGGGGTTGTCCCCTCCTGCTTCATGGACGGCCTCGCCAGAGGCGCCCTCCCCCCCTTGCTCTGTGGCATCTGTTGGGGGGGTTGGGTGGTGGCCCTGCGCCTGCCCCTGGCGAAGGCGCTGCCGTGTGTGCAGGAGGCCATGATGTCCCTGTCCATGCAGAGGAACTTGTCCAGATCCTCCTGGAACTCAGCTGTGTGCATGGCCTGGCCGGACTTGAGATTATTGTCCCTGATTTGTTTATATCTAGACCTCAAGTCCTTCACCTCCTGCATTCATTGGGTTACATCCCTATTTTACCCCTGCCGCTGCATTTCCTGGGTGATGGCTTCATAGACCTGTCTGGTCTTGAGCTTTGCACCAGGTCGTGCTGGACCCTTTCGAACCCCCACACACACATAAAGTACCTGACCTCCTGCCTGGACCAGGGCTCCCCCTTTTGGGACCCGCGTGTGGGGGGCCGACCGACTTGGTGGCATGGGGCCCGTCCTGTGGATGTGATCACCGTGGGGGTGGTCATGTCCTGTTGGGGGTAGGTCAATAGGGGTTACTATGGCTCCTGCTGCCCCCCCGCCCATCCATGGGGCCTGCCCCTCTTCTCCCCCCTGGGGTTCCCTTTTGCTCACCTGACTGTCTGGGAGGCCCTCCTCGGCTGTTGTCCCAGTGGTGCAGTGCTCCGTTGTCTGGAAGCTGTCCTGCGTGGGATATGGGACTGGGTTATGCTGCTGCCCCCTGCTCTTTGTCCCCGGGCCCAGTAGTTGGGCATGGGGCACAGCCCTCTCCTCCCGGGGTGTGTGTGGGGTGGTTCTCTCGCGCTGACCTTGCTCTCGCTGCTGCTCTTTGGGCTGTGCCCTTGGGAAGTACTGGGCTGGGGGTCATCATCCGGGGGGTGTGTGTGTCAGTGTGGCCCCTTTCCCTTTGCCAGGACACGTGTGCCATGTTAGTTCCGGTGCGTTTCCCCACCCGTTCCCCCCTGCTGCCCCTCCCCGCCGGCAGTCCTTTGCCTCCCCCTTGTGGGGCACCTCCCCCCCTGCACCACCTTGCCGGGGCTTCTCCCCCCCGGGCACCCCAGGGTCCCCTGTGCTCACCAGGCCCCTTTCCCCGCGTGGGGTGGCATCGGCTCCCGTTGCCTTCTCGTGGGCCTTCCTGTTCGCCATCGTGAGAGCCCACATGCGTGTGCTGTGGTTCCTTCCTCCTTTACAGGCTCTTGGCCAGACATCTGGCGTCCCCCCCCGTGGGCGTGGTGGTGCATGCATGCCCCGTGGTGCCGACGCAGTGGGGCTCCGCCGGTCCGTTCCGTGTGGGTGTTTTCACTTTTACACAGATGCTCGGGTGTTTAACACCCATCTCCAGCCACCTCCACCCACGGAGGGTGCCGGTTCCCTCGCGGCTGCTCCGTGGGTGTTGGCGGGCGTCAGTGGGTGGGTCATGCACACGCTCCCACCCACCCATGGACATTTACACGGACACCCTCCTACCCATCCGATGGGTGTGTCCGGGTGTTTGTGGGTGGGTGGCGTCCGTGTAAAAGTGGCCTAAGGGTCAAGATGTTACCTCACAGACCTTTTCTAGGGAGAGAAATCTTCCTTTCATAGTGAGGCTCCATTTTAAGGGGTACAGAGTATCAACACTGTCATCAAAATTGACAAGAACAGTTGGTGCCCAGGATTTCTGGAAATCGTATCTGTAATTGGCATTAATGATTGAAAATGTGGGTATTAGGGCTACCCATTTCAGCTCTACTCCTTGTATATCTGTGCATGTGGTTGTAAGCAAATGATTGGTTGTGGATCGCAGTGTGACAGAGTGAGGATGTGTTGTGAAGTCACTGGGAGACAGCAGGTAATATTACAATGATGGAGCTGAAATAGGAACTCTCATTCACAGTGGAAAAGTGACAGCTGCCCCAGAGTCAATTGCCCTTGGCCTGTGGCAACAGATAACCAATCACACTGCTCCATAGCAAACAGGCATTTACCCCATAGCAATTTACTCCTCTGTGCATAGATCAGGAGTAAATTCCTCTGGGGCTGGCTGCTTTTGTGAGCTCCATTTGTGCTACAGGCTGGTGGGGCCAGCTGACCCAGTTAGTGGCAGACACGTAGCCTAGCACTAAGGCTCCCGGAGAGCCAAAATGCTCTGGAAGGTTAGGCTCCAGGATAAGTAGCCCAAGAGCAACTGGATACAAGGAGAGTGAGGCATGCATGGCAGCCATCGATTGCATGTGAACATGCACTTAGAGCAAGATTCTATGAGTATGTTTTGAGTCAACAGAAATTTTCTGTGGTCACCCAAATCAATTTGCTTTCACATGAGCATACATATGTTCCTGTTTTAGCACTGTGAATGTGCTGCTAAATTTGAATTTCAAATTTGCATGGACAAGGATCCATGAAAAATCTAATTAAATTTGCATACACTGCTACATGGTCCAGAAGTTCCTGTGAACTCCCATCTCCAATACCCTGTGACTTTCCTGACCAATCACAATCAATCAAGGTGACTCACCGATCAAACACTTTACAGAGAACACTTGGCAATTAATCTGCATGGTAAAAAATAATTCAAACTGCCAAAACAAAATAAAAACTCATCAGATAATTCAGGTTTGAGAAAAAGATCTGATGGTGGCTATTCCCAAAGTGGATAAAGGGAAGGAGGAGTTTAAATTGCTCACATACGATCCATTATTCATTGTGAATTATTTCCTCTGCTCTTCAAGGCATTCGCCCAACCCAATACTGACGAGATCTGAGAATTCATATGGGGAATTAGAGGTTCGTGTCTGTAATTTAAGGAGAAGTGCACCAGCTTCTCCTGATTCTTGATACCTAGGTGTGTACAAGATGTCAGAGGCAGACAAGGTTTGAAAGGCTGAGAAAAAAAAAGAATTTGATTTCAGCAGGAGTCGTCCTTGGTGAAAATGAAAGCTGTTCTCTTGGATGTGGAATCACAGATACAAGGAAAATGCAAATAGAGTAGTTCAGTACGCCCCTAATTTCAAGTGCTTTTAAAAAAATAGAACAAAGAGGTGAGAGGGAGAGTCTCTTGCACACAACTCAGGACAATCAACCATCAGGGAACTGGACGGCTCAGGGGATTGATAGTGGGATCCAGTTTTTCTAGGTCGTTGGTTCACCTTCAGTCCAGGCTAATAGTAACTGAGAGTCATTACCCCCATGATGTCTGTGTCCAGTAGTTTAAGTCAAATTGTTTAGTGGCCCCAGTGCAGCCAAGAGGTGTCTAATGCTGTATCACACAGGGAAAAAGACACACTCAGTCCAGTACATTTTACCCATTCTTGTTTGAAGAATTAAAGCAAACAGGCCAGAGTGTTTGTACTGGAAAAGAAAACAAATCCCATTATTATTGGGTTTTGCTCTGGAATTCAGGGTTTCAGGGTGGAATTCAAGGTGTGAGTTTTATCTATAATGCTCAAAGTGGTTTGGGAGCTGGCCCACTCTGCAAAAATGGGTGGGCCCTAATGACTTCTCTCTTCTGCTGCTAAACTGTAAGAAAAAAGAAGTTGCAGCAGATAGATAATTTTGCCACTGAGCTCAAATGCTCTTTGGTGCCTTTGGAGGCTGTGATTAAAGAATGAGTCAAATTTTCAAAGAATCAGGCATAGAAAATGTGCAGCACACAAACACACCGTTGATTTATGCATGCAGAGGGAATTAGGGGCAAAAGAGTTATTGCTGTAATTCTGCTTCCAAACTGGATGCCCAAACTGGACCCATTGCACATTTAAACTCCTTGAAAATTAGGCTTGTTCTCGCTAGGTTGGGAGTATACTCATTGACCGACATCCATTCAAACAGCATAAATTACATGGAGTTGCAAAACCATGCAGAAATGCAGATGTTTTTGTAATGAAGAGCTCATTGCTATTCAACCTATTGTGTTATACCTTGCAGCATATCAGAAAAATAAATGCAAGCAGCAGAGCAGTCTCTAATAGTACTGTACTGCATGTGCCATGTTTAGAATATGTTAAAACTTCAGGATTATAAATAAATAAAAAATTACAAGTATGTACAGGTACAATTCTAGGAAATACAGCACTCGTACAGTAGTTCTTGCTGAATTATAGTTAGATAAAGAGAAAACCTAGTAACTGATGTCAACCCTAACAGGAATATAGTAAATGAAGGGTGTTGCAGATACAAATTTGATCAGTTTTTGTGAGAAATAAATTTATATTGTTAGCAGAAATACAACTGTAGCACTCAAACTTGCAGACACGGTTAAGAACGTAAGAACATAAGAAGTACCATACTGGGTCAGACCAATGGTCCGTCTAACCCAGCATCCTGTCTCTGACAGTGGCCAATCACTGTGGCTTGAGAGAAGCACCCAATAGGTCACAATGGGGGATCTATTCCCTGTTGTTTTCCCCCAGCTCCCAGTTCAATTAAGAGTCAAGTGAAATTCTAGTGGATGCAAGAAATGCAGTATTACATGGTGCCAATAGGTCCCAACTAAACCTGAAACGAGCACCCGCAAAACTAGGTATGCCCATTGAATTTCTGGTACTTGAATCAACTTGAAACTATCGGGTACCAATTGGTACCCAATTTCAACCTGATTCGAGTACCTGATGTCCCAGAAGGTCAACTTCTGGTCCTAATTTTTTGCCTTCATTTTTTGGTTTTCTGTCCCCATTTACCGACCAGTAACTAGGAAAAAAATAAAATAATCAGTAACAGAAATCAAATTACCAATTTTCCAGGTATTTTTATTTATAAATATATAAATAAATTAAAATGTACCAGTCTGTGTAGTTACAATTCTAGGAAATAGAGCATCCTTACAGCAGGAAATACAACACCCTTGCAGTAGTTCGTGTGGCATTATACTTAGATATACTTATATCTTATTTTTAGATAAAGAGAAAACATTTAAGCAAGCCCATCGACTACCCAATGAGGTACTGAAAATGCGGGTATTACTATGAGCAACCGGTTTTTAGCTCTAGTTGCAACTCCTATACACCAATACAAAGCAATAACCAACTAAATACTGTGAGCTACAGTTCAGCCATTGGGGACAATGCTGCTACCTAATGTGGATTAGGTGAGTGGGGGGCAACAGGCCCCTTCCAATTTGACAGTAGCAGCCCCAGTAGCTCTCTAGCCAGGACTGCTCTAGGTAGACTGGAAGAAGCTGGAGATTATTTTAGTTGGGCAACAGGCTGTCCCAGTCCAACAGCATCAGTTGAGAAAACTACAGGTGGACCAAGAGAGTTCTCTATTGCGGCCTGGTGTGTCTGCCCTGCCTAGGAAGAAACTGGGGCTACAAGAGGTAGATTATCATTTATAGAGTATTATTATCATTTATATAGCTCCAGTAATTTATTTACATTTTTATCCTGCCCACTCCCTCAAGGCTCAGTTACACCACCACTTTCTCCCCCACCCTGCCCAGCCTCGTAATTTTTTAAAAATTTTTTTTAAAAGCCACCCCAGGGATTGCCCTACCTGGTGGTGCCGGGGCTCCATCCCTGGGTCTGGTGGTGGCAGTGGCAGCAGCAGCGGGTCCGGTGGCGCTTCGGAGTGCTTCAGGTCTCTACTAGACCTTCCGGGCATGACCCAGAAGTCTTAGTAGAGGCCTGAAGTACTCTGGAGCACCGCAGGACCCAGACCCACCGCCACTACCACTGCCACCGCCGGACCCAGGGCCAGAGCCTGACTTACCTGGTGGTGCTGTGGCTCCAGCCCCGGTGGCGGCAGCGGGTCCGGCGGCGCTCCGGAGCGCTTCAGGTCTCTACTAGGCCTTCTGGGTCATGTGATCCAGAAGGCCTAGTACAGGCCTGAAATGCTCCAGAGCGCCGTTGGAACCGCTGCTGCCACCACTGCCACCACCAGATCCAGGGCTGGAGCCCCAGCACCACCAGGTAGGGTGATCCCTGGGGTGGGTTTTTTTTAAAAAAAATTACAAGGCTGGGCAGGGCGGGGAGTAGGTGAGCCCCGGTGCCCCTTCCACCCGCACAGCCTGGAGGGGGGAGGGAAAACCGGGTTCCCCCCATCCCCTGCCCCCTGCCCAAAAGGGTTCAGTCCCCCCCAAACAGGTTCAGGCCGAACAGTCAGAACCCAAACGGTTTGGGGGGGCCCAAACCCCGAACGTGCTGAACACCGAACCCCCCGGTGTTCACACATCCCTACTACGCAGCCCCACTCACATGTTTTAGCATATAGAGCTAATAAATGGGCAGCCCCCACTTAGCCCCTACTCACAGGTTTAGCGCGACAAACCTAATACATGGGCAGGTGCCATGCTCCGTTGAGCGCTGGCCGGGCCTGTCCCCTCACCCCCTGTCTCTGGGGGTGGGTTAGGAAGGAAGATCCCAGACTCAGGTCTCACTTGCCTGGGCTCTCCAGGAACAGCTTTTTGTGTCATTTGCAGCCTCTGCCTGGGCAGCTCAGGCAGCTCTTCCCACGGCAAGGATGCCCAGGCCCCCAGTACCTACCAGATGGGACCTACCTGACCTAGCGTGGACAGCAAGTGTTGGGGATGCAGTGAAAACCAGGATGAGCTGGGACAACACCTGTTTGCATTTGGGGTGCGTTGGGCTTTTAAGGCACCAGTGAAAATGGGATCAGAGAGAGGGGAAGGAAGTGGATGCTACTCGGAGCGCTCTAGGCTTTTCACCTGTAACTTTATGGTGCTGGTGGACCTGGACACAAGACAACTTCACGCAACCTAATTGATGGGACGCAGCCATGTGGCTGCACATTAACCTAGGTTTGCCGACACGGTGGGCCTGCGATGTTCCTGGATTATTCCATGAGTGGTGGGCAGGAGGTGGTCATGTGGTGGGTGGGGGTTAACATCTGGCGGCCACCTAGGAAACAGGCAGAGAACACTTACTAAACACCAAGCCACCTGGTGTGGGTAATTGTCTCATTTATTTTTACCCAAGGATACACTCATGAAGGTGAGAAGTCACAGCTGCACATGTTTAACTTAGCTACAGGGGAGAGGGGGACTCTGAGTGAAGAAAGGAAGAGGAGGCATCAGTCTATGGGGATCATGAGCTAGGAAACCCAGAGTGAAGAGGCGGGTTTTCAGGAGGGATTTGAAGGTTGGGAGGGAAGGAGCGTGGGCATCCAGGAGGTGATGCCAAGGGTGTGATTGCTCCTCCCTGGCTCCTGCTTGGCTACACCCCTTCTGAATGTCAGAATCTCATGGCATTGGAAAAGGGGAATGGTCACGTCAGAAACAGGAGGGATGAGGCAGCTCTTTTGCCCTCTCAGAATGTAATTCTGACAGCGCCCTTGATCAGGAAGGTGCTGCAATGTTACTGGCTAAGCGTGATGTCCTGCTGTGGGATTGCATGCCAGTCTCTCTCCATTAGGGGTGTGCACCAGGGTTACATGGCATTTTTCATCATTGTTTTTGTTATTAAAATGTGTCATTATCATTTTTATTAATAACGAAATGTCATTTTTCATTATCATTGTAATCGGTATTGGTACTGATTTCAAACGAAGATTTTGTTTTTGGTATCGTTATTGGTATACACAACATATCTATCTATCTATCTATCTATCTAAGCTAAACCTAACCTATGTATAATACAAAATATTCCTATCCTATTTATATATAATAAAACAGCCTAGTAACTAAATATCTAATATATACATATACAACTAATATCTATATCTATATAATATATGTACAGGGGGAGACAGACAGGGGAAGGGAAAAGGAAAACTCAGAGGTATATCCACTACCTTTAATCGATCGCTGTTCTATATCTATCATCTAATATATATATATTTAAACTATACTACCTATATCTATCTCTATATATATGTGTACAGGGGGAGACAGGCAGGGGAAAGAAAAAAGTAAAATGTAAGGATAAGGAATAAGGATTGGAAAGGTAAGGTGGTAGCAATATATATGGGAGGATTTTTAGTGCAAGCAACAGTAGATTCTGCAAATGTACCCTGACAGAGCAATAGCTAACACAGAGGCAGAGTCAAGCAGCCCAAAGGGTTGCAGTGCCCTTTTCCAGAGCTCCCCTAATTGGTTCTTGGAGGCAGGAGGCATTGAGCAATCACTGGGTGCCATTCAGCTGCCTGGGACCTGCTTGCGCTGCTCATTGGTTAGCGATTACATCCATCAGGTCCTTCCCCTCCCATCACAGGCCCAGTTCAAGAGAGTTCAACACTGTTTCTGGCTCCGAGATGTCTGCTCCCTCCTGCCCTCTCCACATATCCCTCCAAAAACATCTACCAGACTGCTAAGCAATAACAAAATCAATAATGACTTTCATTATCGTTATTGATTTCATTATAATTTGTTGTCATTTTTGTTATTGCAATAACAATAATGATAATTACAAATTTCGTTTTCATTATTGATATAACGAAAACGACATGCACACCCTTATAGCCTGCAGCAAAGGCACAGAATACACGTGAATCAAGGCACCCTAATGGACACCCATTCACAAATCCCATTAGCAGTCGAGCGTTGTGTGGGGTAGCACGGAAAAGAACTAATAAACAAGTTATTAAAAATTAGAAATTACTGAGCTTTTGAATTGTTACTGAACTGATCCCCCCTTCCCTTTTTTTTTTTGGTTCTGAGGTAGCCTATGTGGTTTTATTCTGCTTGATTCAGGGCTGAGAATTTCTTTAGCTTGTTTGGTACCGCCACTGCAGCAGCTGTGATTTTCTTCCAGAGGCCAAATTAATCCTTGTGTGTTTTTAAATGAGAGCGGTGGGAGGGTGGTGTCTGTGGTCGGAGTGTGGGGCGACAGAGGGGTTGCATGGGGAGGGCTTCACACGAGCGACTCTCGGCATGGTTACCCCATCCACGAAGGTGGCCACCCTGGCCCCTACGGGCACTCTGGATTTTTCAGGAGTGCTCTGTGTTTGGCCATGGGTGACCAGTGCATGGATCACAGACGCACGTCTCCCCGCACACCAATTCAAATGAGTGACTGGACTCATGGACAGTGTGTGTGCGTCATGCATGGACGTGCCTTGCTTAAAAACACCCCTTGTGGTAATGTCCCTGCCATGGTAGATTGAGACTAAGGCCACTTTCAGACATGCTTCCCCCCCTGCACATATCTGGGCTGTGTGGGGGAATGCGCAGCCCGAATATGCACGGGTATCGGCCCGCGTGGCTTTGCCAGCAGAGACGCACGGGATGCAGAGCTCGATTTCATGCTCTGCATTCTGTGTGTCTCGGGGGTGGGGGTTTTCAGACCGGCTGATCCTCACACATATTCAGGTTGCGCATTCCCCACTGCAGCCCAAATATGTGCGGGGTGAGGGGCATGTCTGAAAGTGGCCTAAGAATTCATTTTTACCAAAGATGCTTGTGTAAGCCTTCTAAGTCTCTGCTCTTTTTAAATACAGAAATTTCTTTTGAGACAAAGGAAAAAAAACCTCAGGTTTCACAAAGTCAGACAGCTTCAGGCATGATCCTACACAAAGTTGTCCAAGGAGAATTTATTTATTTATTTGTATTTTTATCCTCCTTCCTGCTAAGGCTTGGAGTGGGTTACAATTCATAAAATCAAATACACAAAATAAAATAAAATCTTAAAATATCCAAATAAAACCAAGTAAAAAAAGGATAAATCCCCTGACCCACAACACCCAAACCTACCCTCATCTGCTGAACACCAGGACAAACAAGAAGGTAGGACTCGGGAAGATGAGCAAGCTTGGACTTAGACAAACTTGGGCTGGTTCGAAATAGCCATTTTGTTTTTGCGGCATAGTTCCACAAAAACAGGATGGGTGTCAGAATTTTGGTCAGAATTCTGATTGACCTATTTGTACATGCACTAAGTGCAGGGCTTTTTTTTTTTTATCCTGATAGGTCCACTGGGATTCTGATTGGAATTACATCCGATCCAAATTCCAATCAGACCAATTGAAATATCCAGTTCTGTCGAAAATGGGCAGAATTTTGGTTTCAGCCCTAAGACAAACCTCCAAGGGAAGGGAGCTCCATAATAGTGGGGCAGCCACCTGGAACGCTTCTCTGCATGCCCTACAGATAGAGATGCAGATATAAGCAAAAGGATCAAGGGAAATTTAGCAATTTGGAAGTGGTGGTGAACATGGCACCCAAATCTCAACTCGTTTCCTTATGTGAGCAGTTCTTGCCCATAGCGTGGCCAGTGGAACTAATCACACACGTAAGGGTTTGCAGGACTGGGTCTATAAACACTTCATTTTCAGTATATAACCCTATATCATCTAGGCATTTTTATCAAAACACATTTCCACTATTTATGTGTTTATAAAATGTGGAACATGCTTTTATAACCCACACTTAGAGTCAAGTAGCTGATGCAACTGTTTTTTTTCTCCCCTTGCTCCTGCCTCTTTGAAATATTATTTCACTCCCAATTTTCAGTCTTCCCTCTCCCTTTCCCTCCCCCCACTCTGTTTCCTTTCTCGGGTGACCACGACCATAGTTTCAGTAAATAAAGCTAGTGCTTGATAACGTGGAACGGCCAGGAGCTTAACTCTGCCCTTGGAGATCACTTACATCAAACCAGCGATCAAAAAGTGGTGCAGATAAAATTTGTCATCAGGGATTTCCTACAAAAGAATTACAGCGGAGAAATGGCCTGATCGATAGTATGGATTTTCACTGCAGGGGCTGATAGTCCAATTGCTGCGAAACACTTGCACAGATAAAAGGGCACGGCTGCCACTTTGTTACAGACTGCTGACTCAGCGCAATGCCTGTCAGGTATTTATAGGGCCAAAGTGATACAGAATTATCACCTTGCAGTGCCCAGCTCTTGTTAGTTCTAAGATTGCCTCCCTTTATGGGATTGCTAAATGCAGGTGAATGGAAAAATGATGGCTAACAGCTGTCAAAATGCAACAGAATGAAGTACTTAAATCTTTTTTTATCCATTAAAAGGGTAACAACCAAACATATATCACAGTGCAGACATTGTAATGATATTGGGGGCCAGTAAACTGGGGGTTATAAACAATGTGTGTTCTGATCAAACCAGTAGGGGGAAAAAATACACAGGGTTAAGGAAAAGAAAAGGGAAAAAAAGGTGCCCGCCACAAAGCTTCTTAATTTATTTTATCATTGTTCCATTTACATAACATCTTTCTTGGGTGCTGCTGATAGCAATTGACCGGTGTTAATGAATCTAGCCTAAGGGAGGTAAATATTATTATACTTATCATACAGATGCATAAATTCTTATTCAGAGAGGTCACACAGAAGAAGAAATAGAACCCAGGAGTCCTGACTTCAAGCTTCTTGTTCTAATCTAACACTTCAACAAATACCACCCGTTAACAGATAAACCATGTCTTCAATGGAAGTGTCACACAGAGGACTTAGGCCCTTTTTAAATGGGCTGCGGTGTGTGTGTGGGATGAGTGTGCATGCTGGTGCAGGGGTCATGGGAGGGGCAGCTGTTACATGGGTGCACACCCATCTCCACCTACCGCCATTCATTATTAATTATTATTATTATTTCACATTTTCATGCCACCCAATCCTGCTTACACATCTCGGGGTGGCTAACAACATCATAAAAACACATAAAATCCCAAAATATAAAACATAAAAATAACCCAGGCAGAAAAATCCCCAACTCTAATCCAACCCCCGTAACCATCACCCATCTCCCTCATCAAAGGCCCAGCGGAACAGCCAGGTCTTACACTGTCTATGGAAAGAGGGGAGGTCTAAGACCAGCTGGGTGGACTGCCAATGGGAGAGAGTTCCACAGCCACGGTGCAGTCACAGAGAACGCCCTCCTCATAGTTGATACCCGGGGGACCTCAAGGAGGGCACCTCCGGTCGACCGCATAGGCCGATCCAGGATCTGGGGAGTGAGGCAGTCCTGCAGATAAGTGGGGCCCAGGCCAGTCAGGACTTTAAAGGTCAGAACTAACACCTTGAATTGGGTCTGGAAAACTATCAGCAGCCAGTGCAGAGAACTGCGCATCGGAGTAATGTGCTCGCGACGACTCATCCCGTTAAGAAGATGAACCGCCGCATTCTGCACCAGCTGCAGTCTCCAAACCATCACCAGGGGTAGCCCCACGTAGAGCACATTACAGTAGTCTAGCCTTGAGGTAATAAAATCATGGATGATTGTGGCAAGGTCTGTGTCTGAGACATATGGCTTAAGCTGTCATACCAGATGTAATTGGCGAAATGCGCCCTTCGCCACAGCCGCCACCTGGAAATCCAGGTGGAGCCATGGGTCTAGGAGCACTCCCAGACTACGGACCTGAGATACCAGGGGAGGACGGACCCCATCAATGATAGGGGCCATCACTCCCCCGGCTTTTCCCACGACCTTCACCTTCGTCTTGTTGAGATTCAACTTTAGGCAGCTCGCCCACATTCAGTCTCACACAGCTGACAAACACCAGGTGAGCACTGAGACTGCCGGGTCTGGGTCTGATGAAAAAGAGGTAGAGTTGGGTGTCATCAGCATACTGATGACACCTTACAGCAAACCCTCTGACGACCTCCCCTAAAGGCTGCATATACACGTTGAACAAGAGAGCGGATAAGATGGAACCTTGCGGGGCTCCACACATGAGGCCCTGGGGAGAAGATGAACCACTCCACACGTTGAGTGGTGGTGCCACGTGGAGTTCATGCATGGAGCAACCACCATTTTCGCCGGTTGCTCTGTGTGTGGGCTATGGCTGGAGGTGGGTGGAGACGGGTGTAGCACGGGAGCACGCATGCACCCTCATCCACCTGCTGTGGCAGTAACATAGGTGGTGTCCACTCATGACTATGCAGCGAATCTGTGTGGGCCCCTCTTGTGTGAAAAGAGCCTTACAGGTTCACACCATAGTATAGGCAAAAGAAATGCATATTTTGGCATTTAGTCTGAAGAGCTGGACCCAACTTACTTTGTTCCAAAAGGGAACATAGAATTCTCTGTGCAGCTACTCTGTCTACTGTTGGCTGTTTGAAATCATAACTTTGGTCTTGCAACTAACTACTATTGGGGTGTCTCAAAGATGTTACAATTAGGAAGCATTTATTTTTACATCTTGCCCAGTATCTATATACAATTCTAGAAGTGTAGTCCAGTGAATAAGGGGTTGGGCTGATACCTGAGAGATGAGGTTCAAATCCCATGCTAGTCATGAACTCACTGGGTGGCCGTGGGCAAGTCACTAGTATCTTTTGGTCTCACTTCTCTATTTGCAGAATGGGAATAATAATGACCTACTTCACCTAGTTCTGAGGGTGAACTAAATATGAATTGTAAAGCACTTTGAACACTAAAAGTGCTATATAAATTATCAATAATAAAATATCTGCATAGAGGTGTGTTTCCATGTATTATCAGGATAGCAGAGGTAAAGTCACCATGTGGCACCGCCAATCCCAAGTGTCCAAAAATCAAATACCTCCCATTGTTTTCAGTGGCTAAAGACGGGCAAGCCCTGCCCCTTTGACCAATAAGCTCTTCCCTCAGTGAACAAGCTCCGCCTACACACCTACATGAACACACACCTCCCAATATTTTAAGTACATAAAGAGGGACAGAAATTCTCCTGTTTATGATTCTACATAGTTTATTATTATTCCATTGTCTCCCCATTGCTCTCTCAAGAGTTTCCCATGGGAGTCGATGAGGAAAGAGGTGCCTGAAACTTGAATACCACGGTTTCTTTTCTCTTTCTTTCCTGAAAGAGGGACAGTGGGATTCAGTACCCAGAGAGGGACTGTCCCTCCTACGTTAGGACTGCTGGGAGGTATGAAACCATGAGTCAAGCTTCAGAAAATCATGTACTAAAACTTCTATTTACAACCACAAGGGCTATCTGTGGTTCTATCTCAAACGTCTAGATGGAACCCCAAGTGATTCTCATGTAATTACAGGACAATAGATGCTGAGGTGGTATGAAACACTACTGTACTTACAGGACTCCTGATAAAATTGCTATTGTTTCTTACAACGAATAATGATTCATGAACACTGGAACTGGGCAATCATACATCTGATGGGA
The DNA here is from genome assembly GCA_003113815.1 of Sphenodon punctatus. NCBI lineage: Eukaryota > Metazoa > Chordata > Lepidosauria > Sphenodontia > Sphenodontidae > Sphenodon > Sphenodon punctatus. The sequence goes on from QEPC01013938.1 coordinate 6,009,837, forward strand.
AATTCACAGACGTTTCCTTAGACATTTGTTTCTGCTCCCTTCCCATGACTGTTTATGCAAAAGAAGTTGATTAGAAGTTCTTAGATTTCATTTACAATTTTAGAGCAACATTGCCTTAATTACTTACTTGCCCATTTATTTCAAAGTGATTTCTCTCCCAAGAAAAGATAGGACTATGTTTGTTCCACAGGACTTTGTAATGCAGCTTTCCAAAATAAATTGTCATGACAGCTTTCCGGCCCAGACTAGAATCTGCTCACCTGCCTGTTGCTAACTAAGGGCCTTTTGGCCATTTTAAAATGGAGTCGTCGGGTGGGTGGGGGGCGCGCTGGTGCATGTGCGGTGAGGGGGTGGGGCGTGCACAGGGCCACACACATATCCCCATTTACCCCCCACTTATCCCCACACATGGAGCAACCTTCATTTTCCCCATTTGCTCTGTGCTTGGGGATGAGTGGGGGGTGAGTGGGAACGAGTGTTAGGCGGGAGCGCGCACGTACCCCCATTCACTGCATGTGCTTGTTGTGTCTTTCACATGGGCCTCTCCCACTCATGAACATGCAGATTTCTGCGTGTTCATGAGTGGGAGATGCCCATGTAAAAAGGGCCTTTCACACAAGACACTCTCCACCCACCCACCACCCAGCTACTATACATGTTGCAGGGCGGCAGTGTTGCCCTATGGGTGGCCTGTAACATAAATAGTGGGTGGGTGTTGGGTGGAGAGTTTCTTGTGTGAAAATACCCTAAGAGGATGATGGTACCTCAGTGTGGAACTCCCTCCCTCCAAATGTTTGTCTTAGTTCCTCCCTTCTCACCTTCAGAATGCACCTGAAAACTTTTTGTTCTCCAGGTGCTTCTAAAAGATTCCACCTTTTAACTAGGGTTAAAATAAATAATTCTCATGCGAAAACTTGTGATTTAGAGAACTGTGACAGATCTCGCAAGATCTCAGTCTCAGAATGAGCTCTCAGGTGAGAAAATAATAAACCATCATTGCAACTGTGCAAATGACCACTGGACTGTTTTACGTATGTGCAAAATGGCCACTGCCTTTAACCAAAATGGCAGCAATAGCATCACCACCATTTTAGTTAAGAGCAGTGGATTGCGTGTACACAAAATGGCCGCAGGACTGTTTTGTACATTCACAAATGGCTGATTCCCTCAACCAAAATGGCAGTGACACATGATTGCTGCTATTTTGATTATTGGAGGCAGCCATTTGCGCATGTACAAAACAGTCTATTTTGCATATGTGCAATGAATTTTTAAAAATTATTTTCTTGTTGAGAACTTGGCAAAATAGTCCTAGTTCTCGATTTGTCTGAGAAGAACTAAGAACTGGTATTTCAATAAGACTTCTAACTTTTGCACGATCTTGTTTCATGCCTACTTTTATATCGATTGTAAGTTACAATGTTTTATTGTATTTTTAATGATGTGAAGTGCTCAGAACTCCATCTAATGGGGGTGCTATACAAATAAAATTTATTATTACTGTTATTATTGTTGTTTAGCCATCAAGAAAAGTTATTCACTCTGAGTCTTAGAATGCATTCACACCTTCGTGTCCAGGCTGGTTTGCGCATGTTTTGGCTCCAGGAGATAATCCAGAAGCAAAAACATGCATGGTGTTCAGCTGGTGTGAAAGACCCCCCCCGTGCAGCTTTGCCGACAAACACCTGAAAGAGTACAAAGCTGGATTTCCCTGCTCTGCACTCTTCTGGGTGTTTGCTGGCAAAGCCATGTGGGGGGTGGGGGTGGGGGTCTTTTCCACTGGCTGAACTCGGTGCATGTTTTGGCTTCTGGATTCTCTCCTGGAGCCAAAACATGCACGAACTAGCCCGGACACAAAGGTATGAATGTGGTCTTAGTTTTTTGTAAGGTGTTTCTACTGCCCTTATTCTGTTTGGAACTGCTACATTTGGGGGTAGGTGATGAAGTGAGATCATCCTGTGTCTTCCCTCCAAAGCTGTGGCCTAGCAGTCCCACTTCCTGTAATCCTAGCCACTGGCAGCAGAGTTTTCTCCTTCCTTACTGCCTCCTGCTAATTTTGGTGCCAAAGTCAGTAGGTAGTGGTGTGTGCTAGAGGTGGAGTATGGATATGAAGAGTGGAATAGGAAAATGCAATGTGTCTGAGCGACTAGAGGGGGTGGTTTGGAGTAGGTAGGAGCAGGGAAGTGACTAGGAGGAAGGACCTTGGGGTGTAGGGAACTGTACAACTCCCTTCCCCTAGAAGTTTGTTGAAGGCCAAACCTGAGCATTTTTGAAGGCAATTGTAAGACCTTTCTGTTTCACCAAACATTTGGCAGATGGGGATATGAGTTTATGGTTTTGTAGGGGATTTTGTGTGTTGTTTATGTATTTTTATTCTATTGCTTTTATTATGCTGTTACCCACCCTGAACCTTCAGGAAAGGAAAGAATATACAATGTAAACAAATAAATATGGATAGGAAAAGGGTGTGACTTGGGTTTCGAGTGTAGGTAGATAGGTGACTAGCAGGATGGAAAGTTCATGTGCTTAGTGCATGTATGCATGTGGCACACATGTGACTTTTGCAACATGTGCACGGTGCACCCCAGGGCATTCAGTGCACATGCCAAGTGTGCACATGGTGTGTGATTGTACATGTGCACTATGTGCACACCGGGTGTACGCTTGCTGTGCAGTCCTTGGATTGGCCCCTCTGGTTGTAGGTACCACACAAATACATAAATAGATATGTAGGTGTGATTTAGTGGATAAAGAATTTGCAGGACTGATTTAATTCTGTATATTTTTAAAAAAGTTTAATTAAAATGTTCACATGGAAAAATACATAATATATTTAAGCACGGGACTTTCCAGATGACTAAGGGTTCAAATGTCATTTCAATACATTTGGACTTGGGTGCTAAACTTTCATTGGGTCCATTCAAAATCCCAGCCTAGAGGGAAAAACGAACTCTAAAGGCCAAGTCTAATGGCATTCCAAAGTGATGTTAGAGAATGGACCTACTTACTCTGGTAAATTTAGCAATCGAGATAAATTCCAAAGCAGAGCATTTGGAGTGAGAACACACAGAGTTCATATAACAATGCTAAAGGCAATGGAAAGAATGGATTGAGACTGAGAGTTCTACTGCCTGGAAGACATGTTAGAGGTTTCTAAACTTATTTTTTTCCTGAAAGGGGCTTGTTAGGGGTCTGGAAAAGAACCCACACCCTTCTGTATGTTCCATGGGGGAATTATCTTAGCACTTTATGTGAACTGCCTAGCGCTGGTAGAATCATAGTTACCATCATCACAGCATTGTTGGATGGAAGTTTACTGTCACTAGCAATAAGCAGTAGATAAAAGGAGGGGGAGTAAGAAAACAAAAGGGAGAGAGAGAAGAAAAAAAGAGGAAAAAATCACCAGAGTGAAAAAAAAGATATACATAAACTAGTTGTTTTTGTCTCTCTAGTTGCTATGATGTGCACAAAGGAAATAGACTGAATAAAATCACATATCAGGAACACCAACATAAATTCCCCCTTGCTTTGACAAGTACGTAATTTTGTGCAGTGATGCTCTTCACGTCTGGAGAGTTATGAGGCAATTTCATTCCCATCTGACAAATTTACAAAGAAACATTAGAGAGAAGGGATTAGAAAAGCGAGAAATCTTTATAGACTTTTTCCTCGGGCTGTATTTTCCTTCCATCTTTTGGCTCTTCCTTGAGGAATATGTATGAGTGACTCACGCTGTTCGAACGCCATAACCAAAACGCTTTGCAGATAAGCATAACCTGAAATGTGCTTTAAATCAACTAATTGTATTTACATTATTTGGAGAGGAGATGATCTTCATTGGCCGAAGCTGCTGTACATTTGCAAGTTAATTTAAAACAGGGCAAAAACACACTAAAAATAATAATTGGAAGGAGCGGAGGTTTCCTTAAAAAGTTCATTTGCTAACAATTTGTGTAGCAGTGTCTATCTTAAAATTGCTGTGTATCCGTTGATCAGTTTTGTCTGAGTGTTGTCCTGGGAAGAGTGGAAGTATTATATTGTTTGTGGTTGGCTTGGCAGGCAAAGAAGCAAAGTTGTTAAGAGACTTGTCAAAGGCCTCATAGGGAATCAGTGTCAGAGCTGGTTTTAGACCCCATCAGTGCTTGGTTTCTTTGTTCTGCGTTCAGCCCATGAAGTCACAGCTGTCTTTTCAGTAAAGCAGATCTGGTTTGCTCTTTCCTTGTTGACAAAGTATTACTCCACATCAGATTTACATTACTACCAGCTCCTGCACTGGTAAAAAAATGTGTGATTGTGTGTGTCTTTTTTGCAGATGGGGAAACAGTGGGCAGCAGACAGCAGCTCTCTGCACTCTGTGCTGGAGAACAAAGATGCTCCTCACACAGCACAGTGCAGGCAACTGTGGGTTAGTGCAGCTACGTATGGGACCCCCTGCAATGGTAGACTCCCCTATTCTTAACTATTAAGGCTGGCCAAGTTGAACTTAGACTGTTTAAACACACACACACACACACAAAACTGTTTTTTGTCGGCAGGGGGAGAGAGGCAGGGGGAAGGACCCTTATTCTAGGAAAGTGAGAGGGTCTGTTTCATATTCAAGATAGCTCTTAGGTGTTTGTTACATTACTGAATGTACTTAAGCACCGTGCCCTTACTGTGCTTTGGAGAAACTGAACTAAAACTCACTATCAAACAAATTTGTCATTTCATATTCAGGGAAATAATTTGCATATTCATTCCCATGAACAAATATCCAAACAATACTGTTGGGAAATGTATCTATTTGTTTCTTTTGTTTGTTGGTCTCTTCAGTACGTCAGTATTGAATACCATTCACCTCAGCAGCAGTACTATTTGGCGGGTAAAGATCAGCCGAATGATACCACCAAACGGCTAATGAAGCAGGAAGCCATAGAGCTGAAATGGGAATTCTGTTCAGTTTCCATTTTCAATAGAACTGGGCAATTTGACCAGGCCAATAAAAATTCATATCAGATAAAATCCCAATCAGAATTCCGATTAGATCAATCGAAAAAAGATTCCAGCATTTTGCCCATGTACAAAATGACCGTGACTGTTCTACACACACACACGCAAAATGGCCACTGCCCTACACCAAAATGGTGGTTGCCATTTCGATGGAGGGCAGCAACCATGTTGTACATGCACCGAACAGCCGTGGCCATTTTTCACATCTACCAATAGGTTGATCGGAATTCCGACTGAAATTCTGACACCTCTTTTGTTTTCATTGAACTGTTCTGTGAAAACGAAATGGCTGTTATGAACCAGCCCTAGGAAGAAAATACTGGTTCATATATGCTTCATTGGATACAAATATGTCAAATGCATCAAATTCAGTATTCGATCCGAGTATTCGTTTCAGCCCTGATCACTATCAGTGACCAGTTTAACTTTTTGCTGCTCCAGAATGTTATTCACAGTCACTTCATCTTTGTTAGGGTTTTACTCCAAGGATAAGTTGGGCCCAGTCATTCAATAGCCTTTGTTCATGTCACATTTCTGTGAGACAAGTCTTCTTTCTGTTTAAGGTCATGGTGAGTGCTAGATGGTGATCTTTCTATCTTCCTTTTTTATATATATTAATGAAAACAATACAATGGTGCTTGGAAGTTCCAAAAACATATTCCTTTCCTGGCACCAAGATGAAATATAATATGATGCAGATGCTTTCTGATACAGAACACAGATGAAAATGTTTTATAACCACAACTCAGAATAGAGAGAGACACAGGGGACAAGGTTTCTAGGTCCCCGTTTGAAAGCCCAAAAGCAATCACTGCAATATCTGCACAATGACAAGGAGAAAAAAAAGTCTAGGGAGGGGTATTTATTATCTTTTTCATAGGACCCAGGTGGACCTATTGGCAGCCATGTTTATGAGTCAGTCTCCATTTTAAAAGAGTGAAGTATAATAAATGGAAACTCATATGTGTAACCAATCTGGACTTTAGCATCTTTCAAGTTTTATTGTCTCTGCATTTGCAATCACTTCTTTTCATGGAGCATGCAATTTCTTAATAACTTGCTCAATGTTGTTTTGCTATTTATTTTTATTAACTTTGCTGAAAGTCTCCCTTTTTCCTCTTTGTGCATTTGAAACATAGTTAGTTGGGGTGAATTTGTTATGAGATGTGTGTTCCAGGGCTGCCAAAGGCAGCAATTGGGTTTGAAAGGTGTTGTGCTTTTTGCAACTGGACAGTTAGAGAACAAGGGAAGCATTTAAAAATAGGTCTATGTTTTTACTTATGGATTTGCAGAAGTGTGCCTTTCCATTGTAAATTTTTGCAGGATGAAATACCCTCCTTCCTTTTTCATTAAGCAAACTCTCAGACCTTGTGTGTTTTAGGGATGGGCGAACAGAACCGAGTTCGGAAATTCGGTTCGTTTTGGTTCAGTTTGGAAATTCGGTTTGGAAGTTCGGTTCAGTCGACCAAACTATTTGAGTTCGGTCCGAACCCCGAACTTCCGAACAAAGTTTGGATATTCAAGCCCCATTGAACTAAATGGAATATTATCTTTTAGGGATGGGAAAACAGAGCCAAGTTTGGAAATTCGGTTCAGTTCGGTTTGAAAATCGAGTTCGGTTCAGAAGTTCAATTTGGTCGACCAAACTGGTTGAGTTCGGTCCGAACTCCGAACCGCGTTCGCCCATCCCTAGTGTTTTTTTACTCATTCAGTGCAGATACCCATCATCACTGAATAAACATACAGTCTCTAGTTGTGGCTCCTCTCACTTGGGCCTCATCTCTCAGGCAAACTCTATCAGGGCTAGTAGTGGTCTCTCCCTTCTGAGGGAAGCCCTTTTCTGGGTTCTCAGCCTCTAGTAACCCCATAGTTTGTGGCTTCTCTGCCCAGCCAACTTCTCCCTTTGGAGTGGTCTCGATTTGTCTCCCAAGCTGAACCTGGAGTTCAAATTTCTGCTCCACCCTGTAGAGAGGCAGAGCTAATGATGTTCAGGACTAGAACTAAACAGAGGATGTTTTTACACGAGACACCCCCACTCATGGACACCCACTGTCCATGCAGGGGAGCGCTCATGTAAATTCGGTGCATGGGGGTGCGCGCTCTTGTGACTCATGCACTGTCCACCCACGGGACACTCTGGGGAAATCTGGAGTGCCCCGTGCAGGGACAGGGTGGAAATTGCATGGATGGGGTGGCCATCCAGGGAGGTGCTCGTGTAAAGCACCTCTCCATGCACGATGCCCCTGCAACCTCCCTACGTGCTGACCATGGATCCCCGTGCAGCAGCACTCATGTAAAAACACCCTGAGCATCTGCAAAAAGAGGGATAGCTAGCTGTCAAAATTGCTGTACTCGGCCTGGCCTGGTAACATTGGATACTAATTGTTATCAGTACCTGATGTATTGTTATCAGTACCTACCTGTGGGGTTTGGAGGAGGGAAAGACTGCAAACCCCACGGTGGGGGGGGGGGGAGGAAGGAAGGAACAGGGAGAATGGGAATGGTCCACCCAGCCTGGCTTAGACCGGGCCCGGGGGGGAAGCAGCGCACCTGAAAAGGGTCCCTCAGGGTCTTATGCGGCAGTATGGAGTCGCTCAGTCGCTCCCTGCCAAGCTCATCACAGGGACACAGGCCAAGCTGATTCCCAACTGGGGAATGCCCCTCTATCGCGGGCGTCACGCACACGGTACCCGGGAACCAGGAGGGGGTGATGAGGACCGTGGGGTTCACCCGTGCCGAGCCCCCAAGGGGGGAGGGAAGAAGCGGGACACGAGGTAGGGCTCCTTACACACCAAGACTCCCAGGGCACCACGTGAACTGATAAGGGGGCAAGGTTGGACACACTCACATGAATCCACGGGGCTACTCACTCGTTTACGCTCTCTCTCTCTCTGTCTCACTCTCTCTGTCTCACTCTCATTCTCACTCAATGTTGCTCTCACTCCGCTCCGAAGAAACACGCTTCAGCCACAGGATCTCAAGGGCCGGTCTCACAAAGGCAAGGCTCTGATCACCAGTGAGGAGGGGTTGGGCGTTCCTCCCTTATATTGGCGGGGCCTGTGTCTGACGCTGCAAGCGTGCTGAGTGACGTAGCGGCGCCTGCGCAGGTGGGGCGATGGTGTGGGTGATGTCAGGGGGCGTGGTTGGTCCCGTGGTTTCCCCTGCCTGACCTTGTGGTGCGTTTGGGGGCATTGCCTCATGCCGCGTTGCCCGTGGTGCTGCAGGGCCCGGGGTTCGTCTTGAGGCTTGCTGTACTGGGGGTGTAGCTGGCGAGGCCTTAGTCTGTGGGGTGCCTGGGGGGCTCTGCTCTGCTAGGGGGGGTGCTGCGATGTCAGTGCGGCCTACTCAGGCCCCCCTATTCCCTTTAGTACGGCGCTGGGTCTGATCCCCTCGTTGCGGGTGGTGGGCGTCCCGCCTGCCCTGGTGCCTTTGCATCCCCCATCTTCTCAGGCCCCAGGGCCTGACACTACCTGATGTATCCGTTTACTGGTTTTCATCCAGGTTTTCTGAGTTCTGGTACCAATTTTTTTACTTCCTGTCCTGATTTCTGTACCAAATTTGGGCTTTACTGATTGAAAAAACAATAAATCAGTATGGTAATACCCAGTATTTTGGGGTAACTGAGTTCCTAACTCGGCTCTCAGGTGCTAATCAGGCACCCAATAGACTATTCAGAAATGCAGGAGTTAAGTGCAGGCAGCAAATGTGCTACCCATTTCAACTCTACTCAGGGTTAGGTGTAGCTGGTGTGGACTTTCTGCCAGGGGTGTGCAGTGGGCATCATCCTTGGTTTTTGTTTTCATTGACAAAAACATCTTCATTTTCAGGGGTTTACATGAACAAAAATGTTGTTTGGGGGTTGTTGTTTTTAATTTTTCTTAATTAAAAATAATAAAAAATAAATACATTTTTAAAATCACTGTGCATGAACAAAATAGCATGTGCGGACTGGCTGCCTTTTTCCAAAATGGTGTGCCATTTTGGGAAAGCACGAATGGCCCCAAAAACTATTTAGCACATGTGCAGTGTTTTTTATTTTAATTTTTAATTTTTATAATGAAAACAGACACTTTCCCCTTCGTTTTCAAAAACGGGGTTTTGTCCATTTTAGTAATTAAAAACAAAAAGTGAATTGCACACCTCTACGTTTTGCACCCTTGCCATATGGTCATTGCCAGAAGATGTGGTGAAGGTCAATAGCATAACTGGCTTCAAGAAAGGATTGGATAAGTTTTTAGAGAATTGGTCCAAAGCTGGTTAGGGAATGAAACCCCTGCCTGTCAGAAGCTGGGTGAGAACAGCAGAAATGGATTGCTCCGTTATGACCGGTTATTCACCTCCCCAAAGCAACTGAAGCTTGCAACTATGGGAGACAGGATGCTGGGATAGATGGACCATTGGTTTGACCCAATATGGCACTTCTTATGTCTGGTTTTCTTCTCAATTTCAGTGGTATGTTCTATAGAATCAAAATAAAACTGATGCAAGAGGGAGGAGACCCAGGCCCATTATATTTGAATTAAGACTGGATGCTTCACTCAAATAGGTAAGGGATTCTTTTAATTCTGATAAACAAACTAACATGGTGGTAAGTTAACCACCATGGTCACAAAACACCTGGGGGGGGGGGCGGAGAAACCCCAAAGGGTTACCACTTTGTGCTTTCCGTGGCATTTTTGTGGTGCCACGAAGTGTCCTAATTTTGATGTACAATTTGCCTGAGCATAATAGAGCTAGACGTAAAGATAGGGAGAATGTGAAAGCAGCATTTGAACTATTTTGATTGTGGAAATCCCAGTTCCATTTCAAGTAAATTATTCTGAAAGTTTCTTCTCCATCTAGTTACAAATTCATAGGAATTCCATTAAAATGCAGCATTAATTAACATCTAGTTATATAAAAAGTGATGCTAATATTGTGTAAACAAGCATGGTTTGAAAAGCTTCTTTTTAATGTCTATCTGCATGTACAGTGTGATCACATGAGTTACAAAAAAAACAAAAAACCCCACCAACCCTCAGATAGCACTGGGAAATGAATTTTCACAGTTTGTTTCTGGTTGAAGACACACCAAAGTACCTGTCTTTAATTTGAGTAGCTGTGAACAAAAGGTACCTTGCCAGCTTGCTTAGCGTTGTATTTATATGCTTGTGTCAGTTCAACCACGGTCGGAATACTGATGTGTCAATATTTGTTAGCCAAAATGATAATAAGTAACTGACTTGAAATAACTTAAAACAATTGAAGCAACAGTGCGGCATTGTAGCAGGTGAAACCTGACCATGCCTACTGAATTGCTACACATGTTAAGCTGATGGGATGGGATGTGAAGCCAGCATTTGGAATGGAGAATGATTTTAGAAGTTGTTGCAATATTTTTAATTATTTGAGACGAAATCCTACAAGTTGCACAGAAACTGCAATTTCTGTGGAAGCCAGTGGGAGTTGAAGATACCTAGCACCCCACTGGATCATATCCATAACCCTCAGATCAATTAGCAGACAATCCATATCCACACCCCAATGCCTTAGAACAGTGATGGGGAACCTCAGGCCCAGGGGCCAAATGTGCTCTGCATATAGTTTTTATTTGGCCCCTTTCCAGTTTCTGGATGTTGTTGGCCCTGGATCCAGTTCTGCCTCCAGGCACCGAAAGACAGAGGTCAGGGTAAATGGGCAGACATGAAGTCATGCATGCAAGGATAGGGGTTGGATCATGGCACAAATCTATGATCTGGACATTTCACTTTCTGAGAACACCCCTAAAACATCCCCGCTCCAGTTTCAATGCACCCCTCAGAACTTGTACTAATTTTCAAAGTGACGCCTGGGAGAAAAAAAGATTCCCCATTCCTACTTGGGAAAAATGTTGTTTTTGTTTTGTTTGGAGCACAAGACTTTCACCACCTGGAGGGCAGGGCTTGAGCTGGAAGATGTTTCAAAAGAAAGGAGAAGATGGGTTAGGCATTGAATTATCAAGCTATAAATTATTCTCCAGCCACCCACATTTATCAGAAACTTATGATGGGTTGTTGCTATTTTAACGAAGGGTTCCCAGAAAAATGTTTGATGTTAGAATTAGGTATAATCTGTACTAGGTATTTGGTTTTAAAAGAACTGAAACAAAATACTTTCTATTACTGGCTTCTAATAGCTTTCAGGGCCCAATTCAAGGTGCTGCTTTTGACCTTTAGACTGAGCCCTAAATGGCCTGGACACTACATATTTGAAAGACCACTTCCTCTGTTGTGCTTCATCGCGATCCCTAAAGTCATCCAGGAGTGTCCTCTTGCAGACACCATCTAGCCATCAGATTTCTATGGCAAGGGCACACATAGAATTGGGGTGTGCACCAGGCCTCCATGTCATTTTTGTTTTCCTTCTTTAAAAGGTCATTTTCGTTATCGTTATTAATGATGTTATTTTCATTGTTGTTTTCAGTATTGTTTCAAATGAAGATTTTATTTTTGGTATTGGTGTCGTTATCGGTATCAGTTTTTGTGAGACCTATAATCCTCATATATATAATACAACAGACTAGCCTAAAGACCTATATAATATCTAATTTCTCTATATATGTGCACAACTAATATCTATCTAAATCTAAGGGAGACAGGGGAAGGGAAAAGGAAAACTATCTATTAGCTAATCAATTATCTATATAACTATTCTAATCTAATCTGTATGTTTATAATATATATCTATATCTAATCTATACTACCTATCTATATATAATGTACAGGGGGGAGAAGGGCAGGAAAAGGGAGAAGGTAAAATGTAGGGTATGAGGAAGGAAAGGTATTGGTAATACAATGAGGGCTAGGGTGGATTTTTTGTGTGCATGCACCACAGTTCTGTAAATGCAACCTGACAAACAGAGCTCTCACAGAACGCAGAGAAAAATCCTGGCCCTCCCACTATAAAGAATTGCAGTGCCCTCCCCCAGAGCTCCCCTGATTGGTTGTGGGAGGCAGCAGACATTGAGCAATCACAGAGTGCCATGAGACTGCTGGGGCCTGCTTGCGCTGCTCATTGGCCAGCGATACATCCATCAGATACTGCTGAGCTGCTTGCCCCTCCCAACACAGGCACAGTTCAAGAGCTCAACCCTGTTTAGGGCTCCAAGATGTCTTCTCCTGTTGGGAAATAAAATGGGTTCAGTTTACCCCAACTGGGATCGAAGGTCACCAATTAACAAGTCAATGTATGTGGATACAACACAATTTTATTGGATAGACACATAGCACCTGGACATGGAAATATTACCAGTTAAGAACCCCAGTAAACTAACCTAGGATATCTTACGTGTCCAAGGCCATGGTCAGAGACATGAGCTGGTTCAGAGGAGGAGCGGAGGGGACCCAGGAGATAGCTGGAAAGGAGCCTCTGGTCTCCAGATTTTTGAGAGTAACGGAAAGGGTCATCAGCCCACAATAGCTCACTGCAATGCTAGTGGCCACAAGCGCTGAGACAAAGATTAGGTTCTTGGTGTTCTCTTTTATAGCTTTACTCTAGGTGGCTTTTGGTTGTCATTTACTATGAATACATGTGGCAGGGTCCCTTCCTTCTCTGAACATGCCAGGTGTGGCAATTAGCTGACCATTTGTTGACTTCTTTATCACTTGGAACATAGCCATAATAGCTACTTGGCATTTGGGAGTTTGTCTCTACTTTCTAGTTGCTGATCTGGTCTGCTGAGGTGAACTCCCACCTTCCTTTCAGGCCTCTCATATCTTCTCAGAGATAATGGCCATCTGGGTTTGTTTTTTGTCCTTGAGCAGCTCATATGCTCTGCTAGAGTATGGGTTCCTGGAATCCGCCTGGTTAATGCTTTCTCCCATAATCCTTCTTATACATCAGCCCAAGAAACATCCTTAGCTGCACTGAGTTTCTTCAGGCCTCATCTTTTTTTTTTCCCTCTGACCATGGCGAAACTGCCCAATTATTTCATAACACTCCCTCCTTCCCCCCTCACCACATTTTCCCTCCAAAACCCATCTTCCACAGCACTAATAACAACAACGATAACAACATTGTCGTTTTCATTATCGCTGTCATTCTTGCTTGTCGTTTTTGTTATTGCAGTAGCAAAACCGGCAATTTTTGTTACCATTATTGTAAAAATGAAAACGACATGCACATCTCGAACAGAGGAGCATTCTCACTGGCTGCCCCAGTGTTGTGGAACTTTTTCCACTGAAGAATTTGTCAAAGCCTGAATATTCTTCGGAGGCAACATAAGATTTTTCTTTTTGGCTAAGCATTTGGCAGGCAGGGATGAGGGTTGGAGTGGGGGTTTGTAGAGGACCTATATGGGTACTTTTAGACAAACCCTTCCCCACCCACCTTCCACCCATTCTACATGTTGTAAGGCAGCCATAGGGCACCACTGCAACCCTGCAACATGGGGTATTTTCAGAAGTGACGCTACCATGCTTAGACCCAATCCGGGGTACCGGCCACCCCCTGCCCTGGGGTAGGCCAGTACCCAGAACAGACATGACAGTGCGCCTTACCACACTTTGCCCCGAACCATGGCAGCGCTTACCACCGACTGTTCCTTGCAAATTTACGAGATCACAATCAGTGATAACTGCTGCCACAGTTCGTGGCAAAGTGTGGTGAGCATCTGGCAGCCGCCAAACAGAGGTCACAGTGGTTGCGACCCCAGGGTGGGGTTAAGTGTGGCTAAGCGTGGTAGCATCACTTCTGAAAATACCCATGTATAGTGGGTGGGGAAGTGCTTGTCTAAAAGCACCCTATGTGTTCTTATGTACTTTTATTCTTACATGGTTGGTGTGCTGTAACCCATCCTGAGCATATGGGGAAAGGTGGGATATAAATTTAAATACAAATTATAACCAAGGAAGGAGGCAAAACCCCAACCTGACAAATAATTAACTGGACTCATCTTAAAAACTTCCAGTGAAGGAGATTCTGCAATGCGCCTCAGCAATTTATTTGTTTTCCAACTCTTCTTTACAATTGAAATGCTTCCCAATATTTAACCTAAAGCTGCTTTTCTGCGATTGAATCCCATTTCTGCTAGTTGGAGGTGAGGAACCTTGGGCCTGTGGTCCTTTTGCAGCCTATGGAATAGCCCCTGAAGGCTTGCCCACATTCAATATGGTGTGGCTGCTGAATACCACGGCCCACCAGTGGCCCCATGGAGCACGTCTGGGCCAGCAATCATGATCCCTATGTAGGTGGCCATGCCTCTTCTATAGGTGAGGTGACTCCCTACATAGGAAGTCATGCCCCCCTCACAGGACACTGTGGCCCACAGATGAACCCTGCAAGGGAGGAACCCAGACCCCCACCCCAGTGGGAGGTTTCCGAAGTCTGGTTTCAACCTTCCTGAGGACTAGAAGGAGCAACATTCATTCAACGGATATTCTTTTCATTCATCTGTTGGTATCTGAGCCATTATGTTTCTCTCAGCACTTCATCTACCATTTGTCTTCAACAGGCTGCATTGTGAAGAAATTGATGCAGAATTTGCTTTGGTATCGCTAAATAAACAGACAAGAAACACTACCACTACCATTCTGCACATGGGAAGAAGGGATACCTGCTATTAATTACTGCAACTTACTTCTGCATTTAATTCTGAAGCTGGATAACACACTGTGGGCGAGGAGCTATGGAACCCTTTGGAATGCACTCAAGCAAAGTCGCCTGCACCTCAGTGCCAAGATCCCTACAGCATTGAATGTTACTCATTTGGTTTGGAAGAATTCACCTGAGGGCTCTGAATTTCCCAAAGCTCGATGCACAACAAGGCCTTCCCAAAAATCCCTCACCAAACTGTCCTGTGTATCATGTTCCTGAGCTACTCCTTTGCCTTCTAACATTTTAACTGATGGGAATTTCCCTTAGACCTCCTCTCAGTTCTATAAAAAGAGCAGCACTTTGTATTACTTCAGCCTTGTCTGGAAGCAATAACTTTTCAGTCTTTTACCTACATGTTGTGCTCCCAGCCAGTTTAGAGGCACTATAATAAATTTAAATACGTATGTGTGGGTGTTGGTCCAGTCTTTAAAACAACAATTATTTCCAGGTACAGTTCTCAACAAACCTTTCAGGTGCTTCAAGGCTTTAAAAAGTGATCCAGGGAATGCTGAGAAAATTCCATATTGTCAGAAGCTAAACAAAGATCCTTCCACTCCAAAGCAGCAGCAAGGAGTTGTTTTTTTTTTTTTTTTACTTGGACTTTTCTTTTCTATTGCATAAGCTCCAGGTGAGATCCTTTCAATTATCCTCTTCCCGCATTTTAATGGCTGACTTTTATGGAGTTTTTACAAGAGTGCAGTAAATGCTCAGTTTACTTTTGAAAAAAACAACAACCAAAAAACACCCCACATTATTATTAATTATTTAGTGTCCAGAGGAATAGCCAACATGCACATGAGACATTTTGAGCTCGTAGACTAAGCACATTCCCACATACAGCAGACCAGCGCTTTTTTCTTTTCCCCGCATATTACCTTGATGTGTGAAAGACTCTATGCGCTTCTTTAACCGTCCTTGCATTTGTTTTTTAAGCGCATTGACAAGCGATCAAAACCTGCCTTTACAAGTGCGGGTTTGAAATGACCCACATAAATCCTCTTGTCAGAATGTCGGTGTCCGCATGTCAGTTACACAGCGCCTCACTTCCTGGCTCTCGGCTCCACTCCTCTTCCCTCTCCGGGACCTGAGAGCCGGGGAAGCGAGGCGCTGTGTAACTGATGTGGCTAGTCAATATCATTTCAGTTACACAGCTCTCTGGTCCTGGAGAGGGGAGAGGAGCTGAGCCTGTAACTGACATGACACTGACCAGCCTAGTCAGTTCCACGTCAGTTCCACAGCGCCCCGCTTCCTGGCTCCACTCCTCTCCCCTCTCCAGGACCCGAGGAAGCAGGGAGCTGTGTAACTGACATGACACTGACCAGCCTAGTCAGTTCCACGTCAGTTCCACAGCACTCCGCTTCCCGGCTCCGCTCCTCTCCCCTCTCCAGGACCAGGAAGCAGGGAGCTGTGTAAGTGACATGACACTGACCAGCCTAGTCCTGTCTCTTATACACATCTAGATGTGTATAAGAGACAGGCACTGTGTAACTGACATGATATTGACTAAGCTAGTCAGTATCATGCCAATTAAACCGCGCCCCACTTCCCTGGCTCTGGGTTCTGCTCCTCTGGGAGGCACTGTGTAACTGACATGATATTGACTAAGCTAGTCAGTATCATGCCAGTTACACCACGCCTCACATCCCGGCTCTGGGTTCCACTCCTCTCCGGGAGCTGGGGAAGCAGGGTTCTGTGTCTAATCGCTGCTGCCTCTCTCTCTGACCTGCTGGAGAGTTTCTCTTCCCTAGTAGTGCTCCAGTCACTAGCAGCAGTAGTCGCAGACTGGAGCCCCGTCTCTGCTCAGTGCAGGGATCCCAGCCCCAGCGATCATCAGAGCCCGCTCCAGTAACAGCAAGAACCGCTGGACTTGGGGGTGGGGAGTTTGCAGTGGGGCTGGCAAGGGAGAGGGAGAAAGCAGTGTCTGCAAAGTTGGGTGAAGTTATGGCAACGGGCATGTTTAGTGCTGTGCATGTCAGCACTGTGTAACTGACATGACAGCCGCTCCTCCTCTTCCCCGACCCCCCACCTGAGGGGCTGTGCAGGACATACATTAAAATGCTGCTTTTCCTAAATGCAGTCAATTTCAAAATGCACTTAAATAAACCCAGTGTGAATAGTGCATGGGTTTATTTAAGAGCATTTTGAAATTGACTGCATTTAGGAAATGCAGCATTTTAATGTATATGTGAATGCACTCAGAGTCATTAGATCCTAGCTTGTGGATGAGATACAGGCTGCTTGCCCATGTTCAGTAAAGGGCAGGGACTAATGTGAGTTTAACTTAGTTAGTGTGGTCGTGTGAAACCCTCGATCATGGGCATGGGGGTTTAAGCATTATTTTTTTCATTCCCCCATTAAATCCAATAACGCAAGACAGGGCTGGAATTTGTGCCCTGTTTCAGGTTATTGAATTTAATGGGGGAATGGAAAAATAATGCTAAAATCAATGTGCCCATGATCGGGGGTTTCACGTGACTGCGCGAAAAGTTAAACTCACATTAGTCCCCCGCTCCTCTCTGAATGTCAGCAAGTACCCATACTTCGCACAGATGGGGGAGAAGGTGGTTTTCAGCCA
>QEPC01013938.1:6027112-6040083 GCA_003113815.1 Sphenodon punctatus
TTGTTATATTATTTGAATGAGGTTGAAAAAATTTGCCCCACCCCCCTTATAAACTGGCTTTACACGATAAGGGGATGGGAGTTAGACCTATTGTCCAAAGCTATTGTTAGGGTGTTTCCTAATTTTCATTTCTCTTGTTGTATGTCAAGAGAGAATACTGTCTGATGCTCTTAATAGTGCCTAGATCAGAACGTGTTGTGTCAGGGAGCACTAGTTAAGGCGAGTTTTGAATGGGTTTATGTGTGATTGTTTGTTTGGCGTTCATGCTATCTTTTGTGTTTCTAGTTCACAGTGGTTGTCATGGTGTACTAGTTGTGTGATGATCCTTTATCTCCCATGTACATGATTTTTGGGTTTTGGTAAAATAGTTCTTTTATGTTTTACTGGATGATTTCTGGTTTGGAAACTGATGTTTACCCCCTATGTTTGGATTGGGAGATGGTTTTTGACAGGACTATACCCTGTAATGGTAGTTTTTTGAGTTTGGAAATTTGAGCGAGCCTTAACTGTTCACTTAAACCGGAGGTTTTGTGTTGGTAAATTTCCTTTGGTTTTTGGTCATGCAACAAATTTGATTTCTGTTTTTACTGGTATTGTAGTGCTTTTCAGAAAATGCAATCTTCTGGGGTTTTTTCCTCTGCTGCTGCAGTGTAATGTTGAGCAATGTAACCCTTTGGGGCAAGTTGAACATTAGGCAATGTTTCAAATTTCACCCAAAGAGGGTGTGTGTCCACAACTGTGCAAGAAATGATTATAGGATGATTTATTATATCATTGTGTATATCAGAGTGCTGGTATACTAGCACTGCTAGAAGTATACTAGCATTACTAGTAGTACACTAGCACTGCTAGTATCTATACTGGTAGATTCATTAAGTGTATCAGAGTGCTTTAGGATTTAAGTATACTAGCACTGGTAGAATAGAGCACCTCCTCCCCATGTCCTCCCCCCCCCTTCAGTCCAGCCTGTGTGCAAGTACCCAACTCTGCAGTCATGTGTCTGTATGCACTAAGGATTTCAAGAATTAATACCAAGTCTCCTCTATGCAGCTCACAGAGGCGAGAGGCGAACTCCTTAAGCAGCTGTGTTAGATCCATGGTGCAAGAGTCTAGAGATAACTTTGGGGGCTACATGTCCTCCTCCCTTCCATGGCCTGGTGCCCCCATCAGGCTTGTAATACTTTTTAAGTGCTTGCTCCATTCAGGTTTTGCAGCTGAACTGGGCAACTGGTACAGGGGGAGAGCATGTTAAATTTTTTGCATGCCAATGACCCCAGTGAGCTGTCCCTGCTTTCCCCTGCAACCCACCCAAGTGTAAACACAATCTCTGTGGTTTCCAAGACAATGCAATAATTTTTAGCCGCATACAGCGGCTGCAAGGGTCTCAGAGGAACCGGGGAGTCTCTGAGCTCTTGGTTCTACCCGAGAACGGTGCCTGAATCAGAGGAGAGAAAGGGTGGGGAAGCCCTGGCTCTGCCGTTGACCTCTGCTCAGCTGAGCAGCAGTAGGGCAGGTCAGCCTCAGGATCACCTCCAGCTGGCAGGATAAAAGCAGGTGTTGGGTGACTTCCCCAGGGCAGCTGCTTGGGCAAAGCCTCCTTCTTCCTCCCAAGGGTGATCTGCTTGCTGCTGCTCTGCTCATCTCCTTTTGTATCACTTTGAGATCCCTTTTAACCCTGTGAGTGCACTCTGTTTAGATTAAAAACTCCAATGTAAGTTGCACAAGGTTGTAAGCTCCCCCACTGTTGCTGCCCTGGTAGGTGATGGGGGCTTGGCTGGCTGGGGGGTGGGGGGCTGTATCCAGACACTGTTTCCTGCTGCAGCTCAGGTGAAATAGACCCTGGAGTGAAATAGACTCCTGAACCACAGCAGAGAACAGTGACCAGATCAAGCCCCCGCCGCCCCGAAAAATCTTCCACCCGCTGGAGCACCCCTACACCTACCAGGGCCCCACACAAGCTAAGTCTAAAGATTAAATCCCACCAGACCTTTCTTCTACATGAGCAGCACTTTCAATTGCCCCAGCCACTTTTCTACCCCAGTGCAGGTGAAATTAACAAGGCAGCTAGGAGATCATGGCAACACCAGTGCTTCTCTGGCTCCCAGCCGGCAGGATACAAGCAGGTGTTGAGTGACTTCCCCAGGGCAGCTGCTTGGGGAAAGCCTCCCTCTCCCCCCTGCCCCTGAGGGTGATCTGCCCTGCTGCTGCTCTGCTCATACCCTTTCTTATCATTTTGAGCTCCCTTTTAACCCTGGGGGGTGCACTCTTCAATTAGGGACTCAAATTTAGACTAAAGTTTAGACTATGTGAGATTGTAAGCTCCCCCACTGCCGCTGCCCCGGGTAGGTGTTGGGGGCTTAGCCAGGGGGAAGATTTCATGGGGGGTGGAGCGGCATCCGGTCACTGTTTCCTGCTGTGACTCAGTCAGAAATGGTCTATTTCACTGTTCACCAGCAGCCTCCTACTCTTGTTTATTTCACCTACCAGCTGCCTCAGCCCCTCAGGATTTGTTTAAATTCTCTCTAGGTTACCTGCTGAGCCTGAGCAGAATGATAGTTCCCTAGTTTTATGCTCTGGAGGCAATTGAAAAGCTCCTGCTGTTTGTCAGTTTCAAAGGCTGCTTCTGAGGAACTGGATAGGACGCTGGGAGACTTTTCTTCCTCAACATTCTACTCATATTTATTTATTTATTTATTAACTGTTTTTTACCCAGTCCCTCCTGCTCCAGGCAGCTTGTGGAGGCTTACATAATAAAAACAGTAAAAACATACAAAACTAAAAACAACACATTAAAAGAGAAGGCAATAAAACAATATATTCCCCCCCCATCTTCTCCACCAAACACCTGGTGGAACAGCAAGGTCTTACTCATATGCCAGAAGGAAGGGAGGTCCGGGGCCATCTGGATCTCTTCCGGGAGGGAGTTCCACAACCTAGGTGCGGCCACTGAAAATGCCCTCTCCACAGTGGTCCCCCAGGTCACACGGGGGACCTTGAGAAGGGCACTCCCCGCAGACCGCAGGGGTTGTTCCAGAGCATGGGGAGTGAGGCGATCCTGCAAGTAAGTCAGGACAAGATCATATAGGGCTTTATAGGTCGACACCAACAGCCTGAATTGGGCCCGGAAGTCTATAGGCAGCCACTGCAGAACCCAGAGCACATATGTAATGTGTTCATGGAGAGGAGGAGATGGGCCACTGCATTCTGCACAAGCTGCAGTCTCTGAACTGTCATCGTGGGTAGCCCCACATAGAGTGCATTACAATAGTCCAATCTTGAGGTAATGAAAGCATGGCTGATAAAGGCCAAGTCGCTGTCTAAAACATATGGCTGAAGCCGATGCATCAGATGCAATTGGTGCAATTCACTCCTCACCACCTGGAGATCCATGCGGAGCTGCGGGTCGAGGAGCACACCCAGACTATGAACCTGGGAAACCAGCAGAGGGTGAAGCCCATCAATGACGAGGGATGACACATCTACCGCCTTACCTACCATCATCACCTCCATCTTATCAGGATTCAACTTCAGTCAGCTCGCCCTCATCCAGTCCCCCACAGTCTTCAAATACTGGTTGAGCACTGAGACTGCCAGGTCTGGGTTGGATGAAAAAGAGAGGTATTTATTTATTTTATTCCATTTATAGAGTTGGGTGCCATCAGCATATTGATGACACTGCACCCCATACTGTCTCACAACCTCACTGAGCAGCTGCATATACACATTGAACAGGAGAGGGGACAGAATGGAACCTTGCGGGACTCCACACGTGAGGTCTCGAGGAGATGAAGAACAATCCCCAAGCACTACACATTGAGTTCTTCCAGCCAGGAAAGAGCGGAACCATTCAAGAATGATCCCGCCCACCCTGGCTCCGTTCTGCAAGCGAGTCACCAACATCTCATGGTCAATGGTATCAAAAGTAGACGACAGACTAAAATATATTTTTCATCAAATATAGACTAAAATATATTTTTCACCAGTCCTGCCCCCCCACCCCTGAAAAAAACAACCACCACCAAATGTATCTAAAACAAACAAAAGTGGACATAGGACCACAAAGATGAATTTTCTAATACATCTTCAGACCATTTAAAATCAAGAATAAACCAGAAACCCGTCCAATATAAAAGTTGCCAAAATGTGAAAAAAATGAACTCCCCCTCCCTAAACAAACTGCTATAACTTCTTTGTTTTTCAACTGATTTGCACCACAATTGGATAGAGTCAACCCATTACCCAAAGGATTCTCCATGCCAAAAACTATGATGATGGGACAAACCATGGCTAAATCCCAAACATTAGAATGTTCATCACTTAAAGTGCAAAGTGCTGCTCGTCTTAACTACAGAGCCAATCCCACACCTCTATAATAAAGAATTCGATGATGAAGAGCCCCTCCCTGTGGTGACAAGCACATCCTCTAGGCTCCCAACCTCTTGACAGCTCTTTGCCATCTCTCCTCCCTGGCCAGGCCAGAACTAGGGCAGTCCTGTAGGCAGTAGGACCTGGCCTAGGATTCCGGCTCCCTTACCAAACTTAATGCCTACTTGCCTCTCCCTGGTGGTCTTCCCCTCTAGCTAGGCTCAAGGGTTAAGCTCTTGGGGTTTATGAACACCTGACCACTCCAGCCAATCATGTACCCAGTTGGCCCAAGCAGCCCCACCTGGGCTGCTCAAGTCCTTTTCACTGAGCCTGCAGGAGCCGGGAAATCAGGGCCAGAAGCCTCCTGGAGCAGGTGCAGCACTGAGCCCTCACCCCCATCTCACGCTGCTCCATGCATTTTACCTTTTCACAGAGTGGGCATGATAAGACTCAGCTACCTCACTAAAGATCTGTAAAATGTAATGCAAGTGTTTTGAGATCCAGAGATTCGAGCCTGCAATAGAAGCAACACTGTTATAAAGTTTTTAATTTAAGGTGAGTAGATGACAAGTTGTTTCACGGATTGTACAATTTGGGTTGCTTTCACCAGCTGCTAATTAACCAGGGTGACATTATATTCATATATGACCCCCCCACTCCTCCCTGCATCCTCCCTGCCACAGAACTAATCAGAGTTCAATGACAGCATCACTTATCCCAAGCTGCATTCTAATAATTAAGTTTTGGAGGCCATCTCACAAACTCCATCATATACCAATAGGATTTTCTCTCTCTCTACTGCTGCGTATCTGACATGTGACAAGACAATGCCCTGCTCTCATATACATAACAGCAGGATGCTTTCCCACCTTTTAATGGCTGACTGAATTTCTTCCCCAAGCAACGCTGACAATATGAAAGTGAATTGCAGACATGACTGTGTTTTGAAAAGTGAAGCATTACCAAATCTGGGCTTAAAAATGGGGAAAAAATAAAATAAAGAACAAATGTCCTTGTTCATGTCTGATTGGCATCTTTTTCTTGATTTCTTTCCTTTGGCCTCTTTGCCAACTGCTGGGTTCAAGGGTGTAGCTATAATAGGGGCAGCCAGTATTGCTGCACCAGGAACCATAGCTGCATCCCTATTACTGGGAGGAGTGGGCTGGGGGATCTTCTGCACCCGGGCCCATTCCATCCTAGCTACGCTCCTAGCTGGGTTCCACTTCCAGCCAAAAGGCACTGATCAGTGAACGAAGCTCTAGGTGTTTATCTTACCTGTTGTACGGAAAACAAACAGGCTATAGGGCTTTTTGGCCAAATGAGCTTTCCCTTTCTTTGGGACGGCAGGATAAAGATAGCAAGAGCACCATGGTGTAAGGGTTGTGGGGTAAGGAATGTCTAGGACGTGAGTGGGCAGTGGGGATGGAACACAGAGTCAGGATCAGGGCTGAAACAGAAGATAGGAAGGAGAAACAAGAGGCAAAGCCAAGGGCACAGGGATGGAGCAGAAACATGACTGGAGCCAAGGTAAAGCAGGGCAAAGGCTGGGAAGAAGCTAGAGATGAAGAATGGGAACAGGGCCAGGAGCATGAACTCGGAAGGCAGGGGCTAAAATTCATGGACAGAGGCAAGGCTGGGAACAGAGCAGAGGGCAAAGGCTCTAGAGAAACACAAGTACAACTGCTCAGCTTCCTGTTGCTGCCATCCAGCCTTATATGTCATCAGGCAGCCAGTCAGGAAGATGGCCTGGAACAAGAAGGGTCAACAGAGCCTGGTCTGGGTTGAGCCCAGAGTTCCTCTGGAGTCAAACACCACCTCAGAAACCCCAGACTGCCAGTTCCAGGCTGAGTCCTTACAACACGACCTCTGAGGTCCCTTCCAGTTCTAAGATTCTGTGATTCCATGGGGTGGATTTCCTGCACTGAGCCACAGGTTGGACTAGATGACCTCTGAAGTCCCTTTCAACTCTACAATTCTGATTCTGACGACACATTGTGCTTGCCACAGCTTCTCCAAAAGGATAACTGCTTCCTCGCTTGACGTTTAAGAAAGGCGTGTCAATAAGTTCAGTCGATATGTGCTTTGTGTTTGCAAGGGCTGAGCCGAGGCCAGCCAGGAAACACAACGGACCAGAACTCAGCTTCTGAGTAGTTTACTCATTTTTCAATCTATAGTATACTTGTGATATACCTTTGAAGTGACAGATGGCTGCCTTACGTGTCCATTACCCTGGAAACATGCAGATTCAGAACCTTGGTTTGCAAGGACTGTAACATAAAGTGTATTAAGATGCAGCGTATTAAATATGAAATATTTATTTTATTTTATTTCTTAATATTTCTATGCCGCCCCCTCATGCCAACGGCATCTTGGGGCAGCTAACAATACAAAAAACCAATACAATACATAAAAACCAACATCAATTTTAAAATAATTTAAAAAACCCCCAACCCTAACCCTACCCTCCAATTCCCCCAAATCCCCTACCCCACCCCACCAATGCAGTGGCTGCCCTTGAGGGGGTAATGATGGGTCTGTGCCCTGCCTGCCGCACTGTCCCCACCTCATCTTCCTTCCCCAGCACTTCTCTCTGGGATGCCTGACCCGTAGCTGACTGCGGCGTTGCAACCAATGCATGTGCAAAAGTGTGCAGTGCCCCAAAGCTGCTGCACATGCATTAAGAAGGCTGGCTGCACTAGACAACGCTGAAGCCTATGTGAGATCCTCCCCAGATTATGAGTCATGACCCCAAATGGATTCAGGTCATCGGCAGATGGGGTCGCAATCCCATTGATACTTTATATACTCTGCATGTCTGGTGTCCCAGGAATAAGTTTACATACTTCCCTATTTAATTGGCCAAGTTAGACTGATGTTGGGTTGGGCTATTGTTGTAAGTTACGCTTAGCACTCTTTACAGGGGTCCAGTGAGTTATTTCATGTTGTTGCATAGTTGTGAGGTTATCTCCTTCTGAGATGGGGCTGTGAGGGGAAGCAAGAGCAGGGGCAGCCAGGTTTCACTCCAAGGCCTCAGGGGGAGGGGAGCGCCTCACCCAAGGGCAGAGACAGTCCCAAGTGTACTATTGCCTCCTCTTCTGCTTCCAGTCACTAAAGGATACTATGCCTTCCCAACTAGCCTGGCGGCTGGGGTGAGAGTGACCTAGGACATTTTAAATAATTAAGGGTGGTACGTGCATGTACATCTGGCCCCCTTAAATATAAACGTTTGTATTTCTGGACCCTGGAGATGGAATGCACCTGCCCCGCTAACCAACTGAATTCAAGTAAAGAGCGCAGCCTTTCAATTCCATCAATTGTGTGCACTTGTCTTCTTCTGGGGTGTGGGGACAACCGAGTGCTTCCAAAAGTTTATCTGAGAATTATAAACTCTCTGTTCCTGAATTCAGCATCCAGGGTGCAATCCTGACTCTGCTAAAGCCAGTGGCAAAACTCCCATTGACTTCAACAGAGTGAGGATCACACCCCCACTGTTGCTTACATTATAAAAAATGTACCAAAAGCACTTTTTCATGCATTCGCTTTGGTCTCTGGCTAATGAGGTAATTAGTGTTATTACTGTTGGGAAAAATGGGGATTTCTTTCGCTCCCTTTTTGTGCCTTTTTGCAAACTCAGTGAAGTGGCAAATTTTGCCGCATTTGCTGTATGAGCAAAATATTTCACCCAGCTCCACAAAGTAATGTGTTTTTCCGAGCTGCTTCTGTATTTTCTGAAACTAAGTTATAATAATTTGATGACTGGGAACAAGATTAATTCAATGAATTTACAGTTATCACTGACAATTCCAAAATGTGGCACGGGATGGAATGAGTAGTGGCAGTGCTGTTGACAAAGTTTCTCTAGTGAGTCAATGAGAAGTCGAAGAGGAAAAATACCCACCCAGGTATTTGGTAAAGGGTCATGTCTTTTGAGGTGTAACGTCATTGCAACCGTAACCTATGGGTTAAGTTGCCATAATTTTTTTCAGGACCTGTCCTCCAAATCAGGTTGTTCTCAGTGATGCTTATTACTTTCATTTTCCACACAACCAAATGTGCACAGTCCCCAAATGTAAATGTAATCATAAACAAGGACTTCTTACTGTGCCAAACCCCTTTGCCTCAATTCCCAACTTCTGAAGTCCGCTACCCCTGACATAGAGAGTTGCTGGTTCCAGTGAAAGCAATTACACCACCTGGCTCTGTTCCTCCTTTACCCCTGTTGCTTTCCCAGCCTGAATCCCTGTGTTCCACAAAGAAAAAGAAGAGGTAAGAAGCAGCCATCAGAGGTACAGGAGTCAGCACAACTCCTTGGCAGGCAACAAACAGCAAAAGGGTCACTTCTAGTTTAGCCCCTCCAGAAGACCAAGCAGGCGCTGGGGAGGCTGGGCTGGAAATCAACAGGGTCAGGACAGCTGAAACAGCTGCTGCCTTTGTTACCCTGAAGGAGCTTACAGATGAGAAAAGACTGGGCCCAAATTATTACTGTGGTCCTGAGACTGTGCTATCATTTATATTTGTGCAAAATGAACAGGAAGTGGGTGTAAGCTGCTGCTCTTTTTTGTTGGTTGTATTTTTTTGCACTCTATTTGCTTGCACACAAATGATCTGGCCAGAGCACAAGGCAGAGGAAAAGTGGGCCCATAGAATTTTTGACCTCAAAAACTCTCTCAACTGAATGACTTAACCATAACAAATTGAAGCTTCCAAAAGTCTGCATTGTAAAACTAATTGAGCTATTAAAACTAGCTTTCCTTAAAATTATGAATGGGTTTAGCCTATTTCCTTTAATGGCAAACTGTGACTCTTGGTCGTCCATCTGCGGGCATGCTGTAAATCAGGGGCAGCCGGAGCTAGGGAAAGCTCAATGCAAAGCATAAAGCTCCAGTGACAGGTGCATGCACCTTTCTTAGGGCGTGTGTTCACTGCGCTTTCTCCATTGCCACCAATAGGTGAAATGTAGGGAATACGGGCCCCTGGCCTTACTGTTAGGTCTCAAACAAAGCCAGCAGAGCTGGCAGGAAAACACTAACAGCTAATCAGATTGCTATGTGTTTATCTGTAGGATTTTATAGGTAACAGAAATGTTACTTACAGGAGTGCAGGGAAGTGGGAGATTAATTTATTTCCACTGGTTCAAATCCAGTGGGATCCACTTAGCCTGCACTCACACAATACCCTTCTGTCACTGCACTCTTTGTTGTAGGAGTTAGCAATGGCGGGGCTAATTGTTCCCACGTTCCCATGTTCTCTCCCTTGCTCCAAAGGTTATTGCATGTACTGTCATTGCTGCTTATAAGTATCCCATTACACGGTGGTTTTTTGTTTTTCTTGTTACCAGTGCCTTGATCTGAACTGCCAGGCAGTGGGGGATTCATCCTGAGGGTGAAATCACCCCTGTCCCCTACTGCAGTAATTAAGATGGACTGATAGACAGATTAATCCTATCGTCCAATATGAGAAGAGTGTTAATGGATTTAGAATGATTGCTAAACCTTGCTTTCCGGCTTCACTTTTGGGGAGTTAATGTGCATTATTCCATCCAGTATATCCTGCAACCCAACCCTTTCACACGTTAAAAAATAGCGGAGGAAGGACTTTCCATGTACTAAACATCTCGTTTAAATTCCACCGTTGTCTTCTTTGAGGTAAAATTCTCTCAAACCACTGAGAGTTTTCCCTGAATAAAACCTGAGGGGTAAGTTTGTTCATAAATCTATGTGCAGATACCTTCCTGCTTCCAACCCATCACTCCAAGCCTAGAGTCTCCCCTCTCCCAAAGTCCTTTCTGGAGCCCAGTTGAGGGACCAGTGAGTACAATACAGAAAACAGATCATCTACTCCTGTCGCCTACACTGATTAGCTCCAACAGTTAACAGAGTATGGTTCCCTTTCTATAGAATAAAGCTATTGTGAGGCCTTCTTGTTAAGGAACTGCTTAGGGACAGCACTGGCCAAGTTAATCATATTGGGGGAGAAACTTCAGCAGTAGATCCTGATGGTGAATTCTCACTGAACTCCATCCCTGTGGAAGTGGGCAGTATGGTCCCAAGGAAACACTGCAGAAAGATTGCTGGATGCTTATATGGGCCCCGAGACCTATCTGGAAGAATTACCCTTGCCACAATTGACTAGATTTTGAAAGGGTCCAAGAAAGTAACCATCCAGTAGCTAAATCCTTGCATGCACGTGCCTTTCCTCAGCCCAGTGGCAACAGCAGGGCTGAATGAAGGTATTCATTTGGTTTCAATGGTTTAAGGCAGCCAAATATTTAAATGCAAATCGTTTTCAGGCTGGGAGAATGTAACTTGTCCAAGATAACCCAGTGAGGCCAGGATCTGAACTCTAGGCTTCAGTTTTGGTCATCATTTAGTCAAAAAGCACATCATTAGCCTGAATAAGGACTGCAAGATTATGGCTGTTATAGGAAAACCTAAGTTAGAAAGATAGGTCAGCACTAAGATGATTGTATTTTAAAACAGAGTTCACTTCAGTGCTTTAATGCTCTCTGTGTTTCATTGGATTAAATTCAAACCTGGCATAAACTCCACTGAACTCTGCAGAGTTGTTCCCAATTCAATAAGGCTGAATTTTGCCCCAAAAGAATGAATGCAGCAAGGCTGGTCATAGGGTGTTTGTTTTTAAATGAGATGCTACCATGCATGGCCACTCAGAAGCCACTCATCTAACTGCCCGTCTGAAGGTGGTGCAGGGGATGCATGCTCCCGTGAGGTACTCAGCACCACCTCATGGCCACTCACGGTGCACTGCCGGGAAATCTGGAGTGCACTGCGCGGCGCAAGCCAAAAACGTGTGTGGCGATGGGTGCCCACACATCACCAGCCTGTATGAACTGGGGTGGCCACCCACACCAGCACTTGGGGACTGTGGGCATGGGACACAATCTTTGCAAGTCACAGGAACTGACTGCAAGCACCAGGGAACATGCCTGGGGCATGTCAATTTCAAAGGCCACCCTGGCGCACTTCCCCCGGCCCAGGGTCCGCCTCAGTTGCTGTGGAAGCCGCCTATTAGAATCCCTCCCCATGCACTCCACCTGAGTTGCTGTTCTGCAGCTGTGCCACTCAGTGGCCCCAGCCTTGCTCATTTAAAGTGTCGGGGTCTGGTGGGACAGCCACCCTGGGTCCTGTGCTGTGTAGGGGCCCTACAGGAAACAGCATCCCAGGAGTCCCACACCTGCTCCTGTGGCACCACTTCTGAGCTGCCCCATGAGGAGCCCCTCACCCGTCATTGCCCCTCTGCTCCAGGCCACATCTGTTTAAGGCTGACCCTGGACTGTAGCCATAAAAATGCACTGTGAAGAGAATTAATCTATATCTACTTGTGATACCACTACAGCAAAGGGCTCACTACTCCATTGGTACAAAGGACACACGTTTTCTTGTACAGAAGAAATGCCAGTGGCAAATAGTTATAAAACCACTGAGTTATTAATTTCCAACAGTTCTGCCAGACATTAATTATTATTTTAAATAAGTTTTTATCCAAGGGCTACTACTAAAACTTTGGAAAAGTACATTGTCCCACCCAACCAGCTGTGAAAAGTTCTTCAAGAATTCAAGTCTTAAGAAACTAAGATTGCCTTGGCACTGAACTACTGTTAGTGAAGGGGGAAAACATGCAGTGTCAATCATGCCTGCTGGCAGGGCACAATTAACCCAGGATCAAACTGTAGAGAGATGGATGGGACCAGATGGTCCTGCTATCCCAACAAAGGGATTATACATTGTGTCCTTTGGAAGAGAGACTGTTGCTTTCTTTTAACATGCAAACTTTCAAAATGAAAAGGAGACAAAGTGAGGATGCCTAACAAGTCCAAACAAATATTACAGAGCTGGAAAACTAGTAAATGTTATTTCAAATCTTCATTTTATCACTTAATTACAGGACCTCAATGCAAATGTAATGTCATTCAGATTATATTGGTACATACCAATATTTATCCCATGAAGATAGCCCCAGACATCTGGATTAAAGGTGGACACCTGAAATAAGCAGGCAATAAATAATACATTTGTTGCAGGGTGCAGCCTAATGAATGCCCTGGTTCTTTAAGGAGAGTAGCACCTGTCAGGGGAGACAGGTGTCTACTAGAAGCACAGGTGCCACCAGGAGTCAGGATTGCTCTGGATTGCCTTTCACCTGTGTTTGGGTGGAGATACAAGCCATAAAAGCCTGAGATTAGAAGGAAGAGAATTACCAGTGGGAGTTCAGGTAGGGCTCTGCCTCTCAAGTCAAGCCCAATCCAGAGAGTGCTGCCTGAGCCATGAGGGTTTGGTGGGCTTCAGGAGGAATTGTGTCTGGCCCGAAGTTGAGAGAAACTGGACGCTGCAAGAGGCATCTGACCTGGGAGGGACTGTGCCCAGCCAGAGGGCAGGGATGGGCGAACGCGGTTCAGAAGTTCGGAGTTTGGCCCGAACTCGGCCTGTTCGGATGACCGAACCCGAACCTGAATCTGAACACAAACGGAACTGAACCCAATTCCGAACAGTTCGGTCAGTTCGGATCGCGTTGGCTGAGTTTGGGTGGCAAAAAAAGTGTCACTGGAAGGTCAAACGTGACAGGGAGGGGGAGTCAGCTGAGGAGCA
>QEPC01013943.1:19060-29307 GCA_003113815.1 Sphenodon punctatus
AACGATAGGAATATAATGAAAAAGAACTGGTCAGTGTCTAGTTTGATTGGTTTGGAGTAGAGATTCTATTTCCCTTTCACAGGTATTCCATATTATGCTGTTTTTTAAACCTATAAAGTAATGGGTATATATTTGGGGTTATGTCTTTTGTGTGGTTAGCAAAGGCAATTATACAATATGCACTTAATAATAATAATACATTTTTAAAAAACTGTGCAAATGCAGAGAGAAAATATGGGAGAGTACCTTGGGGAGATGGGTAATGTGTTTTTCATCTGAGAGAGAGCATTTCCCAACAATATATTACATAATTGATAATAAATGGCAATGCCAATATCCAGAATAAATCCAGAATTCAGAATTTGATACCTGCAACCCTCTGGTCCAGAAGTGAAATAACCTAGTCATGGTGAATGAAAAGGTGCAATCAAAAATAACAGTGTTTCTGACTTCATTTCTCCCTTTTTGTTAATCAGAAATTTACTTTCTGTTGCATTACATATATACTAGAGTGTATGTTTGGCAAAACTGTATTAGTATATAACTTCTTTCTTGTTGTTTTTTTTCCACTGTTAATTCTAAGTATTATTCCCAGGCCCAAGATATGCTAAGCCATATCCCATCATTATTGATCAGACTTTCTCTTCAGAAGGTGACTACTTTAGCTAGACTCAAGTATTGGAAATCTATACATTCTACTGGTCTTGAATGTCTCCTAACAATGTGCCTGCAAGAGAGATATAATTTGAGGGATATAAATACTGAGGTTTTGGTATCTCTGAGCAAGAAGATTTAGCTCTACTCCATACATCTAAATTTGACTGTGAATTATTTAACTTATTTTTGATATGGAGTCTTATTTTCTGTTTTGCCCTATCTCCCTGAGGGTATCATATATGCACCTCTGCTTTGCTACAATACACTCCAAGCTTCAAGGATCTTGATAAATTACAGCACCTCCGACAATTTTTGTTTCGTCAGGTGGAATATATTCCATAATTTCCACTACTAGTTTTATTGCCAATTTTATACATTATTTAGAGAAAAAATTGATCTCCCTATTTTTCAAATAGTCTGAAAGTGGTTTATACATCCAGCTATTAGATACAGATAAATTGGCTTTCCTTCTGGAGAATAACAATCAGATAGTAATTTGATGTGGTTACTGGTGTTTACATACATAGCAAATGATATATCCAATCTCTAATTTTTCTCCTATACTTCATTATTGATGAGAACAGTGCTTCACAATTTTGGAGGAACCACTTCTAGACAATATTCGAATGCTTTTCCTATTGTGTATATCTCTGAATACATGAATGCCTGGTTATTTATAATTGTGTGGGGCAGTGTTGCAACGTTAGATTCTTAACAGCTGTCTGACAGGAGCTATTTTTGGTCGGTATTCTGTATAAAAGAAAGAATAAAAAGAAAGAATTCTTTTTTAAAAGGACAGACAGACACACACAGCTGTTAAGAATCCAATCTGAACCAACATTTTCAATCTAGTTCAAAGGAGGCAGGTGTTTGCATCATAACTACTACTTCCAGCAACTCCAGA
The DNA here is from genome assembly GCA_003113815.1 of Sphenodon punctatus. Lineage (NCBI taxonomy): Eukaryota > Metazoa > Chordata > Lepidosauria > Sphenodontia > Sphenodontidae > Sphenodon > Sphenodon punctatus. The sequence continues at coordinate 20,622 of QEPC01013943.1, forward strand.
AATAATGGTATTTGGCAGCTTTGTTGGCAATTCGAAGAGAAAGGACAATGAAAAGTAGAAGCTGAACTATTATCAGTCCCAGCAGAGACAGGAAGACTAAGGGTAATTTCAGACGTTACGAAACTATGGTCAACCACAGTGAATCCCCTGTGGTGGCCGTTTGTTCTGTAATGTCTAAACAATTCCCACCAGATGTTCACCATGGTGAATACCTGGTGGGAATCAAAATGACCACGATTCCAGAGGTGAGGTTAGATTGGCCACGCTCCAGGACGGGGCTGGCAATGGCCACACTGAACGTCTGGCCACCAGCCCCGTCCAGGAATCTGGCCCCAACCACGGGACGGGATCGGATACAGTGGCTGGATTGGCCAATGCAACCGCCCATCTCCTGGAGGGCAAGCAGCCGGGGGAGCATGAGAGAGCGGGGATGTGCAACCCGCCCTCTCCCCGATCCCCGGCGAGAATGAGGCCAGCATGTCTAAAGGCCAGCCGGCCTGATTCCTGACCGGGATCTGAAATCGATCCCGGTGCGTGATTCAGTGTGGTGGGCCTCCGGGCCCATCATGTCTGAAATTACCCTAAATCACAGGCAGGGACCCATGTTCACTATATATAATATAGTTTTCATCATCATACAAGGAGTGACTGTTTAATATTCTAGTTCAAAATGCCAGGATTTAGTCTGATTCACTAAGTAATTGAGAATGAAATGAATGAAAAGGGAGACACTTATCGACTGGCCCCGAGTCTACTGACCTTCTGCCGGGCCTGTAGGACCTGGCGGTTCATCCAGGCCTTCAGGGAAGGGACTGAGTAGGGATGGGGGAGGTGGGTAGTGGGCAGGGGGTTGGGAGGGAATTTTTTTTATGATGTATTCAGTTTTTATGTGTTTTTATGTATTTATATGTTTACTTTGTTACCCTGAACTGCCTGTGGCAGGATGGGTGTGGGGTATTAAGTTTTAGAAATAAATAAATAAAATAAATAGATCTATAGGAAAAAATGAGATAATGCTTTTTTACTTTTAATATTCTCAGTGAGACTGGGTTTGATCCAGATCTTATCCCTAAAAACGAACAACCTGGGAGCCCTTTGCAGCATACTTGGAACATTTCCCAACTTGCAGCTGCTGCGTATGATACCACTGATCTGGATTTCATCCAGGAGAAAACACCATCTGATTCTGTATTAAGCCATTTGGAGAATTGGAACTGAAGTATATACAGTCAGCAATACAGTCCAGCAGCATACTATCTTTTAACAGGAAAGCAAAAATAGTATGAAATAATGGGAATACGTTCCTGATATTCCAACAATGCAGTCAGTATGCTTCGGTACATTCAAAATGGTAAAGGCTATTAGAGAAAAAAGAGAGTACAGGCACTAAGTAGAATGACTTTCCAGAGATTTTGCTAAGTGTGGGGGGAGCAGAAAGAAGGGTCTGCCTCACTGCTTTCTTAGAAGGATAAAGAGTTTAGCCACAAAACAAAAACAAATGTTCTTATTCTTAAATTGTTGAGTGTTTGGAATAGAATTCCATTTTGCAGCACTCTCCCCTGCTCCCCCCTTTAACTTTGGAAAACCTTTTATCTCAAAAACAGCATGTTCAAAAATGAAAAATTAATAAATTAGCCCTCTAAGGTGATCATCCATCACCAGAGGTCATCTTCTGCTGTCACCTTCTGCAGTGACCGCTGACCTTCTCAGAGGTCACCAGAGGTAGCCTCAGAGCTTCCTTATATGATGTTTTGAAAAATTGTCTGGAAAAGGCACTATACAGTTACTTTAAAAGGGTTGTAGTTCTTTAGAGCACATAGGACTACAAAGGACTAGAGATTTCCTTTGGGGCCAAAATAAGCAATTACAACTGCTGTTTTGGAGAAAATTTATATGTTCACTCTTTAACAAGCTGCAACAGTTCACGAGAAGAGGGAATTATTTTTTTTAAATGACACTTATGGCAGTGTGACAGAGTGTAGGGGAATCGGCCTGGTTGGAAGGCTAGGTCCCCAAGCATGCTTACTAGGAGCATATTGCACAAGGCTCAAAAAATAAGTTCCTAAGCATGCTCACTGGACACTCAAGCTGGACTTAGAAGCTAAGTCCCTAGGCATGCTCAGATGAAACGGGCCTCACTGGGCATGTCTGAGGCTTATATAAGCCTACAGCTCAGTTGGTTCGGGGTGGCTGTAGGAGAAGGTTCTCCTAAGCCTGCTTTTCCACTTTGGAACACCAGGGAAGGAAGTCAGAACTACAGAAACAATCAGCAGAGTACCGGATTCGCTCCAGTGTATCTACTGAGACCTACTTCCAGTTGGGAGGTGGTGAGCGGGGCTGCTGCTTCCAGTCATGATTGTGAATGCTGCCTAGGACCTGTGTGAATAGCAAGGGACGGAGCTACCTAGTGGAACCGGGGGTTTAAGAACTTGACTGCCCAAGGCGCACGGCCTTAGACGCTTGTGCACGCGGTCCTTGTGCACTCGGCCTTAGGCGCCGGCAAGGCCGGGGCCACCCCCTCCTCCCTAGTTTTTTTATTTTTTTATTCTTCTGTTATTGTGTTTCCCAGTTTGGGACTACTCAGGGGTTGATTTTGTTTGAGGATGCAGCCGCAAAAGCGTACTTGGACTGAAGTTGCTAGCACCTATCCCCCTGTACTTAAGTCTTCCAAACAGAGGAAAATAGAGAGTTTTTTTCCTTACACCAACACCAACCCTCATGTTAAAGGTGTTGGTGTTCCTGCCAACATCTCTAAATTCAATCGTTTTGCGCTTTTGGCTGATATGCAGGACATGGTTACAGCCTCTCCAAGCTTGACTGCTCACTCCTCTCCTAGGCAATTGCCAATTGACCCAGGGTTAATGTCCCCTGGGACTCTGCGTTTGAGAGGCAATTTTAAAAGCTATGCCTCTCTACTGGCGGAGCATGTTTCCTCACTTCTCAAACGATTCGCTTGGTATTTTCCCAGCTCCATAGCTTTAATGTCAAATTTGATGATTATCATGTCGGATATCCCCACAACAGCCAATTGTTCCAGCAGTCCAGAATGACCAGTTTTTTGTCTATTCTAATCCTGGGTCCTTTTTCTAGGGGTAGTATTAATCAACTAATGGTTCCCCGGGGTGATCCCCTGTGGAACGTTAGCTTGTCGGGGGTTCCCCGTACCTTGCCAGCGAATCCAAAGTGCCGGATTGCTCTGTGCGAAGTAAGGGTGACCAGGAACTCCTGACTAAAAATGGGAAATATATTAAATTGAATAATAATGTGATATTTACCATCTTTCCTCTCCCTACGGGCAAACTGCCCTTCTGGAACTCCTCTTTAGATGTGGCAGAGCATCTGAGGGTGTTGTTGAAAATTCCTATTACTAGTAAAAACATTCGCTCAATTAAGGTCGCTGGATAGTGAGCATTTCTTTTGATCTAGAAAGTTGGGTTTCCTTAATCTTTGACAAGGAAAGACTTCTTAGGGAAAATGCCATTTTTATTTCAAGGGTTTATAGCAGGGACTCTATTATAGGATCAGACTCTATTATTCTTCCGATCCCTGAGAATTCTCAACCTAACCCCACTTCGCAGAGTCACTAAAGTAAATCTGGCTGCCCAGTTGTGGGGACAATAGTGAAATCTCCAAATCAGGTACCCATTGGCAAGCTGATTGAGACCTTCATATGCAACTCAATGGAGATTGCACCATGTCCTAACACTATATTGCTGACTTCCCCTCCAGTGGTGCCACCAATCAATTCTATAATGACCCCGGATAACCATTTGGAGGTGCTGGAGCATATGGATTTTCTTTTTGCCCAGTTGAAAAAAATGGATGCTGGGGAGAGTGTGAATTCCCAGCCTCAGGTTGCTTTAAGGAGAACTCATGTATTAACATCCGCCCAGTCCTCTGGGTTGCTACCAGAAGGGAAGTCACTGGGGCTTACCCCTTTAAACAGGATTTCTGATATATCAATTCTGCCCCTAGAGACTTTCTCTGAGGATAGGGATAGTTTGGCTGATACCCTATTCTCTAAGTTGGGCTCAGATTTTGCTATTACCCATACTTGTATCAATGTTAGTCCAAGGATGGCTGGGCTTGTGCCACCTCCTGTGGGCAAACCCCAGAATACGTCATCATCCAGGGCCCAGCTTGGGGCCTCTGGGCCCTCGGGTCCTGTACGGACCTGCTCTGGGTCTTCCAAGTCACAGGTTTATTGTATGGATGGGCCCTCTTTTGGTCCCTCGGGGTCCAGTTGTGACCAAGGTAATTTGGCCCCGGAGGCACTCATAGGCCCGGAATGACTGGGTATGTATGATCCAACCCTGTTGGCCTTACTAAGCTGGACTATAGCAGGCTGGACAGTTCACTATTCTGATCCCCCTTTTTAGGTGTTTCTGAAATTATTTGCTGTTATTTTAATCCAGGAGACTTAGACAAACAAGGATATAACTTGTCCCAGATTTCAGGTTATAAGTGTCCCAGCTTTCTTGTCTACCACCAAGGGCAGGCTTAGTGGAGGCCTGGCCTTTCTGGTGTCTAAAAAAAAATAAAAATTACTTCCAGTTGGGACCTGTCCTCTCTTTACTTTCATAATCTGTGGGCTTCCATAAGGCCCCTAGAACTTAGAGCATTTTTAACACACACACTTTTTTTACCCAGAAAACTCTCCGCATGGAGAGTTTAGACACACACACACACCCAACCAGAATTGTCTGGGTATCATTGCAAACAGTCATGCCAGCGATGCCCACATGTTTTGAGAAGCGGACTTGGAGGGGACTTACCTGGGTCACCGGTGACTCTTAAATCCGAGTGAAAAAAGTGTGTGTAAAAACACCCATAATAGGATTTTACACCTACTACTGAGGTTGGACTATTGCACTACTGGTGGTGATAGGCCTGGCTTGAGGGGAGACTGGAGGCCCCAACTGACCTCACTTAGGCCATTTTTAAATGACCAAGGCTGGAGGGAGGTGGTCCGTGTCTGCTGAGTGGATCAGCCATGAGCACCCACACATGTAGGGTGGGGAGGAAATCAAACGGGCAGTACCCAGGGAGCCCACAGCCCACTCCCACTGGCCCATCCCACCTGTCAGGCCAACAACCACCCAGCCCCCACATCAACACGCCCCCACCGCATGATGTAAAAACATGATGATTTGGGGGCAAGTGAAATCATTGCAGCCACTTCTGCCCACCCTCAGCAGGAATCCAGGAGGGATGGGGAGGAAGGACAAGGGAAGGTGTATCCATGCAACCGCCATGGTACACAATACACATGAAACCCCAAGGCATGTCAACCCCGGGCAGCTCAAAAACACAAGGGGGAATGCGTCAGGGAGACAAATGGGACATCAGCCAAAAAAGCCAAACACCAATCCCTCCCTCTCCACCAGTCTGACAGTCCAGTCCCAAATAGACGTCCCACACAGCACAGAGTCCAGAACAAATTCCAGCAGTGCACGGGGACCCATTCCAAGTGGGGTTATGGGTGCTGGAATGGAGGCGATGAACCCAGTGCTGCAAACAGGATGACCCACACAGGAGGCTCACAGAACATGTCTGGAAGGGGGAAGACAGCTCACAGTGCGATGTCTGGGGGATCCATCACAGTAGAAGGACTGGGATGACGCAGTCCAAGGGCAACATCAATCAGGCAGAGAACACACACACAGGAACACGGGAGACAGAGGGGGATCATGGTCACAGAGCATTGTTTGAAATCTGGGTCACGGCAGCAGCAGAGCCAGAGTTGGAAACCCTGCACCCTACGCATACACTGTCCATGCAAACATCCCTCTCTGATATCCTCATGCCCTCATATGTCAATCTCCCATGAAGTTTGGATTGCCATGATCTCTGCTGCCCAGACTGAACCTAACATCTGCTCATGTCCAAATTTTGTACACGACAGCCATCTCCATTACAGTAGTCTCCACGATCAGGTTGACACCCCCAACCAGGACGGTGAGTAACTGCAGCTCACACATGCAATCCTAGAACTCGTGTCACTCTCTCCGATTACCCCAGGCAGGCAGCAGGACAGTCACAAAGGTGATGGGGAGGGAGGGTCCCCCTCTAAAAAGTACAGGCAAATCTCCGGGAGGCTACAAATCTACTGCAAAGCAACACTCTCACTTGCCACCCATGGTAGCAGCAATTCCACCAGAGGTTCATTCCCAGCAGGCCCCAGAACACAGAACCCCAACTTGCTCACTCTCCACTGATAATCACAGCTGCATGCACAATGTACCAGGAGAAACAGACTCACCAACAGCATGTGATACCCATCACACATGGATAAAGGATCCACCAACAGCAGCTACACATCATCCCCAAGTCACAGCTCACCAAGGGTCATGGTTTCAGAGACAATCCAAACCGTAGTACCCACCCAACTACACGATGAAGGGCTACAGACCCAGGTCATGCCAGACATGTAAAAGCCACAGCAAGCAATGAGTGCCCTTTGGGGATGGGAGGCCAATATAAGCTCACAGGTCTGGAAACCAAGTCCTATAAGGAAAGGTTGAAGGATCTGGGTATGTTTAGCCTAGAGAAGTGAAGACTAAGGGAAGACATGATAGCAGTCTTCAAATATCTGAAGGGCTGTCACATAGAAGATGATGCAAACTTGTTCTCTATTGCTCCTGGGGGGTAGGACTAGAACCAGTGGGCTCAAATTACAAGAAATCAGATTTCAGCTAAACATTAGGAAGCACTTACTAATGGTAAGAGTTGTTCAGCAGTGGAACAGACTGCCTGGGGCAGTGGTGGGCTCTCCTTCACTGGAGGTTTTCAAACAGGCTGGATGGTCATCTGTCAGGGATGCTGTAGCTGTGGATTTCCTGCATGAGCAGAGGGTTGGACTAGATGACCTCTGAGGTATCTTCCAACTCTAAGGCCATTTTTACACGGGACGAGGTGGGTGGGGGAATGGGTGTTTGGCCACGTTGAGTGGAGGTGGCTGTGTGTCTGTTTACACGGACACATATCCACCTCCACCCACGGTGCCTCCTCTGGTTTTCTGAAGGGCTTCGTGGGTGGAGATGGGTGTGCGATGGATGCAGGTTGGTATTGTGTGGGAGCGCACACGCACCCCCTACTCTCGAGGCTCACATGGGCAAACACTGAGTGGAGACGCATCCCCCCAACCACCGCCGGCCGTTTACACAGACGCCCCTTCCCCAACACCCGGCCGAACACCGAGCGAGGGGGGCGTCCGTGTAAAAATGGCTTAAGATTCTATGATTCCATGTGTTTTGTGCACACATCTTAGATGAGCCCTTTTTGTACAACTTTGGAAGAGTCAATTACTTCACGCGATTGAGTTCCTTAACTGTAAAATAGAGATAACACTTATTTCCTATCCTTGTTTAATATTTCCCATTTACCTTTAAAGACTGGCCCTGCCTCTTGCTGTGTGTTTGTGTAATGCATATTGCCACTAGACCCAAATTACATTTGAGACGTTTCGCGGGGGGGGCAGGAGGTGTAACTTCTTATTGTTTAATTACAAAACTAATGGAGCCCCATTCGTTTTTGTAGCTAAGGTAACAAAAATAAATGATTAAGCAAATAACAATTATTTGATTTAATTCATCTTTTTTANGAGAACTCATGTATTAACATCCGCCCAGTCCTCTGGGTTGCTACCAGAAGGGAAGTCACTGGGGCTTACCCCTTTAAACAGGATTTCTGATATATCAATTCTGCCCCTAGAGACTTTCTCTGAGGATAGGGATAGTTTGGCTGATACCCTATTCTCTAAGTTGGGCTCAGATTTTGCTATTACCCATACTTGTATCAATGTTAGTCCAAGGATGGCTGGGCTTGTGCCACCTCCTGTGGGCAAACCCCAGAATACGTCATCATCCAGGGCCCAGCTTGGGGCCTCTGGGCCCTCGGGTCCTGTACGGACCTGCTCTGGGTCTTCCAAGTCACAGGTTTATTGTATGGATGGGCCCTCTTTTGGTCCCTCGGGGTCCAGTTGTGACCAAGGTAATTTGGCCCCGGAGGCACTCATGGGCCCGGAATGACTGGGTATGTATGATCCAACCCTGTTGGCCTTACTAAGCTGGAATATAGCAGGCTGGACAGTTCACTATTCTGATCCCCCTTTTTAGGTGTTTCTGAAATTATTTGCTGTTATTTTAATCCAGGAGACTTAGACAAACAAGGATATAACTTGTCCCAGATTTCAGGTTATAAGTGTCCCAGCTTTCTTGTCTACCACCAAGGGCAGGCTTAGTGGAGGCCTGGCCTTTCTGGTGTCTAAAAAAAAATAAAAATTACTTCCAGTTGGGACCTGTCCTCTCTTTACTTTCATAGTCTATGGGCTTCCATAAGGCCCCTAGAACTTAGAGCATTTTTAACACACACACTTTTTTTACCCAGAAAACTCTCCGCATGGAGAGTTTAGACACACACACACACCCAACCAGAATTGTCTGGGTATCATTGCAAACAGTCATGCCAGCGATGCCCACATGTTTTGAGAAGCGGACTTGGAGGGGACTTACCTGGGTCACCGGTGACTCTTAAATCCGAGTGAAAAAAGTGTGTGTAAAAACACCCATAATAGGATTTTACACCTACTACTGAGGTTGGACTATTGCACTACTGGTGGTGATAGGCCTGGCTTGAGGGGAGACTGGAGGCCCCAACTGACCTCACTTAGGCCATTTTTAAATGA
>QEPC01013943.1:65024-108363 GCA_003113815.1 Sphenodon punctatus
AAACCAAGTGACCACAGCTGCCTAGAGCAAAGCAGTTTACCAGGAGTACTTTTTACACACAAAAGTTCTGGGAGAAGTTCTATGCAGAAGCTCAAAGAGCGAGATGTTTAAGATCTGGGTGAGTGATTTAGACACACAGAAAGATCAGGATGCAACAGCAAACAATAAAGATGCAGGAGACGTGTGTGTGTAAAAACACCCTACATTTATATGACTAATCTCGATCTGATTGTGATGGGAGAGCTTGTTAGAATGTTAGGAGGCAAATTAGACACAACATGGTAACGGAAATGCTACAAGGCTGCTTCTGTGCTTCCTCATCATCACCAGTAAAGTAATAATTTCCTCTCCACTTGTGTTGTGAACTATACCTCCATTTAATAAATTTTAACATATATAATATTGTTAGTTTTAAGTTACTAACTTTTAATAACAAATGCATGCAGAACTGGAAAGAAAGGGTAATGGAAGCTTTCTTTTTGTTTTCTTTTTTCCTTGAAAGGGGCATTTTTTGCCCGGCTACTGCGGAACAGCTTTCTAGACATTTCTTTTCTTTTTTTTGTAGCAAGCATGATGAGTCATTTGAGCACTGAATAATATACATACCTCTATTTCGTTATTCTGTAAAATATACAGATGTCACAATTCATTCATCTGAGAAACCACAAGTCAAGAAACCATGTTATACATATGCCAACAAATCCACAGATAACAGGAAGTTTGAAAGACAGCTGAACCATGCAGAATTTTTAAGGGAACATCAGTGCTCTTGGAATAGCTCAAACACCGGCAGGCCATATGGTTTCTAAAATGCCGTAAGTACAGCTGTGCAAGCATAAGCATGGTTATTAGTCATCCTCTCAGATGATGAAAGAGCAACCTTGTGAAGTTCACTTTGGGTGTTAACACACAGGCAGGGAGTGTCACAGAATCCGGAGACACACCGTGGAGTCCCCACGAAGTAGCCACCATCAAGGACAGTGTTGGGAGCACTTCAAATGGGCAGATCCCTACCTGCAGTTCATAGGTTTGCAGGGCCAGCTGTCATAAACAGTACTAGCACACTCCCTCATGCCCTCCCCAGTTTTAACCCTTTAATACCTTTAACCATGCTTTAGAGCTGGGCAGCCACTCAGGAAATCTCGCGGTTGCTGGCTGGTTAACTGGCCCCCAGGGACAGCATGATTGCTCTCACGCCTCTCCCCCGACCCCCTGCTGCCTGTCAGATGAGAGGGGCATGTTAGCGCTGGCTCTGATGGAAAGGCAGGTCATGGCCAGGGAATGCTTTTTCCTTGGCCATGACCCCGCTTTCCATGGCCACTGATCTCCTTTCCTAGCAGGAAAGGAGAGGAATGGGAATCAAAGGCAGTGCACAGTCCCACGACCCCCCTCTCCTAGCCACCTCTCAACTGAGAGAAAAAAAAAACCTACTTAGGTTAGTAACATTCTCTGGGTGCTTTCAGAATTGATGGTTCCCACCGCTACCACAGAATTACCCAGGCAGTGGTGGGAGCCATCACTCCTGTTGGGATCTAGCCCAGCTGCTGAACCAATGTGCCAGGAAAGGGGCTGGGAGATGCAAGGATGCACGACTGCCTGGCTCTGCACCTGTGCTGTGTGTAGCAGGCCAGCCCCCCTGCTACTCCAGACCAGGTTAGGTAAAGTGGACTTTCAAACTTGAAAGTCCACTTTACTCCGGGTCCAGCAGCTGGAGCTCAACCGTGTTGGGGGTTGGCCACCTCCATGGTCGTGAGCCAGCCCATGCCAACATCTGGAGGGCACATTTAACATATCAGTGGCCCCCCGTTTAACCTGCATTAAAGTGGGTTAAACTGTGCCTCCATAACATTTCAAAACACCCACAGTAAGCATTGTAAATGACACCATGAGTCGTATGCAGAGTGAACACACTACAGACCAAGAAAGAATTGGAACAGTGAACATTAAAGAGAGATTACACAAAAAGCCTGGAAATCTTAAAAAAAAAAATTAGGGAGAGGCTCAGAAGGAGAAACACTTGAGCTGGTCTTATCTGATTCAACATAGGGTGGGCCGTGGCTCGGGTGGTAAAGCACATACTTTGCATGTATAAGGTCCGAAGTAAAATTCCCAGCATCTCCGATTCAGGATCTCTGGTAGCATGTCTGGGTGAGGCCTCTGCAGGGGATCCTGGAGGGTCTCAGGTAGCACGCCTGGGTGAGGCCTCTGTCGGAGGGCCGGATTTGAAACCCTGATACTGTGTCAGGTTGTGATAATACTGGACTAAGATGGACTATTGGTATGACTCAGTTAGGCAGCTCCTTATATATCCTAACATTGAATGTGAGTTACTAGGGGTGTGCGAACAGAATGGGGTTCGGATGTTTGGTTGTTTGGCCTGAAAATTTAGTTTGGGTTTGTGGGTTCAGTCCTCCGGAGTTCAGAGCCCCCACCTGAATGTTTGGAAAATTCTGCTGCCTGGAGGTGGGGGCATGGCAGGCCATCAGAGACACAGCAGCAGCAGCAGCAGCAGCAGAGACTGGGAAGGCTTGGGGCTTGGTACCCCGGGTTGCCTGGGCAGGCAGGCTTGATGCTTGGCCCCTGGGGGGTGCCCTTGAGGACATGGCTAGCCATCTGAGACCCAGAGGTAGCAGCAGCGGTAGCAGCAGCAGCAGCAGCAGCAGAGGCCAGGAAGGCTTGGGGCTTGGTGGCTGGCCTGGCACCCCTACTTCGCTGGGCACTGCAGGCTGCCAGGCATCAGTGGAGCAGCAGCAGAGGCCTGGCCAGGGCTTGGTGGCTGGAACCCCTACTCAGCTGGGCATTGCAGTCTGCCAGGCATCGGCAGAGCAGCAGCAGAGTGCCGGTCAGGGCTTGGTAGCTGGCACCCTTACCTGGCCAGGCACTGCAGGCTGGTTGGCATTGGTGGAGCTATTTGGCTTGCCTTGCACAAAGCATTCTGGATTTTCGGTGAGTGCTCTGTGCATGGCCATGAGTGGGTGCTCTGTATGGCACCTGCCACCTATGCATTATGCAGTAAGGCCAGTATGGCACCCCTACTTGGCCGGGCATTGCAGGCTGGCTGGCATCGGTGGAGCTATTAGGCTTGCCTTGCAAGAAGCACTCTGGATTTTTGGCGAGTGCTCTGTGTGTGGCCATGAGTGGGTGCTCTGTGGTATGGCACCTGCCACCTATGCGTTATGTGGCAATGCCAGTATGGCATCCCTACTTGGCTGGACATTGCAGGCTGGCATCGTACTCGACCAATCTCAAGAAGCTCTACTACAAATTGGGTAAGCCTTGCCCAGTGGTGAATCTCGTGGACACCCAGCCCCCACCCGCAGGTGCATTCATCCGAGCTATGCCCGTCTACAAGAGCAAGGAGGAAATGGCTGACATGTAGTACCAGCAGCAGCAACTGATATTGGATTTCCAGGGCACAGAGCCTGTGGCACAGCAGAGGCGGTATCAGCAGAGGCAGGAGCAGAGGACATTCGATTGCTGGGGCACAGTACCAGTGGCACATCAGTGACAGTCTCAGCAGCAGCAGAAATTAGAATGCCAAACCAGAGTACTCATGGCACAGCAGCGGCAGCAGCAGCAGACATTGGATTGCCAGGGCATAGTAACTGCAGCTGGCACCCATCCTTGGTGGCATTGTAGGCTTCCAGGCATCAATGGAGCGGCGGCAGAGTCCCAGCCAGGGCTTGGTGGCTGGCACCCCTACTTGGCCAGGCATTTCAGGCTGGCTGGCATCGATGAAGCAGCAGCAGAGGCCCGGCAAGGGCTTGGTGGCTGGAACCTGTACTTGGCGGGGCATTGCAGGCTGTCTGGCATCAGTGGAGCAGCAGCAGAGGCCTGGACAAGGCTTGGTGGCTGGCACCCCTTTTTGGCCGGGCATTGCAGACTGGCTGGCATTGGTGGAGCAGCGGCAGAGGCCTGGCCAGGGCTTGGTGGCTGGCACCCCTACTTGGTCGGGCATTTCAGGCTTACATCCTACTCACCGGATCTCAACAAGCTCTTCTGGCCTGCACCAGGTGATGTACCACTGACAGCGCTGATGGGAGGGGCAGAACATGGTGGCGAAACAGGTCTCGGAGGGACAGCCATCGCCTCAGCACCAGACATCTCCTCCACACAGGACTAGTATCTGCCTCTCTGTCTCCAAGTATCTGTATCTGTCTCGCTGTCGCTGGGACCCTGAGGCTGATCGACTGCCCATGCTGCTGCCACTTTCCCTCTGCCCCCTATAGCTGCTGCTGCTACTGCTGCTGCTACTGCTGCTCCTCTCCCTGCTGCCATTTCCAGGGGATCGGGCCCTGCCTCTAACATCCGGGGTGGGATCCACCAGCCCTGGACTGCTGGGGATCACATGAATAATGGGGGACACTGGTGACCCATGATGAACATCCGACCCTAAAGCACCTGCACCTGTTCCTGCAGCCACAGCATAGACAGCTGCAGCCTCCTGGAGTGCAGGCCTTCCAGTGCCCTGTATGGCAGTGGAGGACGCTGGCAGGAGACAACACCAAACCACACCCCTAGTGCCACACAGGCTAGGAATGCAGGCTGAGGCAGGGTTCGAGCTTTGCCCACAGGGCAGGCACACAGGCACTTTGTCATGAGGAGAAGGCAGGCTGAGGCAGGATTCGAGCTTTGCCCACAGGGCAAGCAGACGGGTGCTTTGGCATGAGCATCGGAAGGCAGGCTGAGGCAGGGATCAAGCTTGGCAACCAGGGTGGGCAGACAGGCATCATGGCATGAAAGGCAGTAGGGAAGGTAGGCTGAGGCAGGGTATAACACCTAAATCTATCTTATCTAATCTAATCTAAATAAATGAAACTATGAGATATATGTGTGGAAATGGGTGAAATAGGAGGAGGATGGCAATTGATTGGGAGGAACAGAAACTACTGGGAGAGGGAGAGTTCTGAAAACGCCTGCTGACTGGATCAGTGGCTAGCTCAGAAAGAATTGGAAGGGGGGAGGGCAATTACTTTTGTTACTTGCTGCACCTGCCTTACCACAAGCCCCATTGGCTCTGTGCAACCTCGCCCGTGGCCAATCACAGACTGCCAGGCCAGTGGTCTGAGGAAAAGAGGGATGATGATTGGGCAGGTTGGCTGCTAGTCCAAGCCTCTCTCCACCCATGGGGCCAGGAAGTCTGCTCCTCATCTGCCACCCCCACCCCCGGGCCTGCCAGTCAGGTTTTTCCCGCCCGAACGCGCCTGAACGTGCCCAAACTGTTTGGGGGTTTCCACGTTCGGTTCGGGCATCTGTTTTGGGCATCAGAACTGGCTGAGTTTGGGCAAAACTCCGAACGTCCGAACCGTGTTCGCACATCCCTAGGAGTTACACATGCACTAGTTTCCCTGCATTTGGGACTGGAAACTGGGTAATGAGAATACTGCAATCTACCAAGTGGCATACATGTGCCTGAGATCTCTGTTCCTGAGCTTAGAGGCCAGTCCAAAAGTCTGGTCTATGCTATGTGGGCTGCCATTTGGAGAACACCACTCTACCAAATATTTAGGAATGCTCAACAAAGCAATCAACTCTAGGACTAATAAGAAATGGGACATAGAATACTACAAATATTATAATATCATTATATGACTCAATGAACTCGAGTGGTTAATTAATCATAAAACTGATGCAAGAAAGTGTGTTAGACACCACATATAGCTAATCTCTATATAGTTAATACCTTTAACCCATTGCCACACAAGTACTACTTAAGACAATTATATATGAGAATTCAAAAGTTATTAGAAATTTATTGTATATGAATAATGGAAAATATCTGCAGTTACGCTATGAAGATCATGGGTAGGGAACCTCAGGCCTGGGAACCAAGTGCGGCTCATGGCTAGTGTTGACTGACCCCTTTCCAGTTCCTGGATCTGGCGCCTTGTTCCAATCCGTACTGTAAAACACCAGGTGAAAACATCACACGCGGGTGGTATGGCAGCTCCCTGGCCCGGGGCAGGATGTGGAACAGCAGCCATCATCCTCCAGGATGGAGAGGGGCACTGACGAAACGTGCCTGCACCTGGAGAGCTGTTCCACTGCCTACCCGCCTTGGGTAGGTGGGGCACAACAGGTGTGTGGGCAGGTGGCTCCGCCCCACCATGATGGGAAGCCATGGCAGCTCCTGCCCCCTGGCAGAGATGGTAGGGCCAAACAGACACGCTGGCCCACTGTGGCCCATGTTTGCTCATGTGGGTGTCCCTTAGCCCAGGATGTGCTCCTGGGATCATACGGGGGACACACTTCGGGCTAGTCATCTACCAGGTCTGGGGCAGTCCTGGGCTAACATCTGACAGACAGGGTAGAGATGTGTGAGTGATTCCCCAGCCCATGTGGGCCCATACTGGGCCCATATCATGTCTGTTTTCGCACACTGAAAAACTGGGCTCAGGGCAAAGGAGAAGAGATGAGGGCATACCCAAGGATAGGGGTCAGATCCACGTCACAGATCCATGATCTGGACCCTCCTTTTCCTGAGCACACCACTTAAACACCCCTGTCCCCAACTTCTATGCAGCCCTTGGAGCTTTTACTGATGTTCAAAGTGGCTCCTGAGTAGGGATGGGCTATTACGGTTCGGAAGTTCAGAGTTCGGCCTGATCTCGGCCTGTTCGGATGACCGAACCCGAATCTGAACACGAACAGACTGAACCAAACTCAATTCTGAATGTCAAAATTACCGAACAGTTCGGTCAGTTCGGATCGCGTTTGGGTGAGTTTGGGTGGCAAAAACGTGTCACTGGAAGGCAAAACGTGACAGGGAGGGGGAGTCAGCTGAGGAGCAGATTTCCAGGCACCAGGGGTGAAGAGGCTAGGAGTAGCAGCCAGCCTGCCGAATCACCATCCATTTTCGCCTCAGATCACTGGCTTCGAAGTCTGCGATTGGCCACGGGCTAGGCTGCATGAGTCAATGGGGCTTGCGGTGAGGCAGGCTCAGCAAGAAACAAAACTGATTGCCTCCCCCCTTCCCAACACCTTCTGAGCTAGTCACTGTTCCTGAACAGCAGCTGTTTCAGAAGGCTCCCTCTCCCAGCAGTTTTGTTCTCCTCAATCCATTGCAATCCTCCTCCTATTTCACCCATCCAACCCATCTACCTCCATATTATCATTTATTTAGCTTAGATTAGATAGATTTAGGTGTTATTTTTTGTTTTTATCCCTCTGTGTTCAATCTTCCTTCCTCCCTCCCCGCTCTATTGAACCCTTTCCCTCTCCCTCTTATTCCATCCCTGATTTCCTTCCACTGTTTTAAGTTTTGGATTTATTTAGAGTAGAATTATTTATTATTAGATTGATTTTCATTTCAGTTTTGTACCCCTCCCTGTGTTCTTTGTGATTCTGCTGCTGCTGGAGGAGGAGAAAAGCTGCACTATTTGTGGTGAAGTTGCTGTTCTGGCCAACCCAGAGGAAAGGCTGGTCAGAATATACACAGTACAAAATATAGAATATAATAATAAATATTGATACGTATATATGGAAATGGAACATGCATGAAACTCAAGGCCAACAACACAAATGCTGGCCTCTTCAAAGCAACGAGTCACAGACTGCAGACAAGTGATATTCAGAACATGATGATGCAATCATAAATGTGATCAACATTTGCATACAGTAGTATTCAATTCATAAATGTCAAGTTCAATAAATGTGATCAACGTCTGCATACAGTTCATGTAGTGTTCAATTCATTAATGTCCAGTTCAGACGCGTTTCGGGGATCCTGCCCCTTCCTCAGTGAACACTCTGATGGCTCAAGTTCTTGTCCAAAAGGTATGGATGCAAGTGCAAAAAACACGGGCAATCTGCCCTTATCTCATATACATGCACATGGTGTGGACTGGACCTGGAAACTTCCCCTTGTAAAGGTAAAATAGCTGACCACTTCAGTGGTTAGTTGCTGCCTGTGAAGTCAAAGCACGGGGTAAGGGCAAGGAGCACTCTGCTGGAAAGTTGCCACATATGCTCCAGCACTCATATACCTAAAATGGGGAGTAATGACTAGCAGCTGTACCCCCAATGGTACCTGGTCTTACTAACTTAAGCTGCTTCCTATTACTAGCGCTCCACCCCTTATTTCATAGAGAAATTCTCAGGCATCTTGACGGAACCCAATATGTCCAACACACAAATGGTCATAAGAGAAGGGGAGGAATTATCTTGGCAAAATTGTTTGAGCATATAACAACAGCATGATATAACCTCCTCTTAAATCAACAGGGAAATCCCCCTCAGAGATATAAAAAAAATAGTTCACAACTCACCACCAAACAAAAGTGAACTGCCAATATTATATGAACATCCATGTATTTGAAAACCAGGTCCAGATAGTGAAGCCACAAACCTTCTTGACTCATCACAGCTTGCTAGTGCAACTGCTGTGTGGGGTGAGCTTATCTTATTTTATGCAGGAAGGAGAAGGGACCCTCTTCCTGTGCTAATCTGCAAAGCATGTTGCAGATCTGCCGCAGCTGTGAGCATACTCCCAGAGTGACCTCTGCTGAGGAATCATGCAAACAAAATGCAGACAGTGCTGCAGACCCAATCAAGGGGTAAAAGTGCCTTATGCCAAACACCATGAGAAATGAGCTTAAAGGTAAACTGACCAGTTATTGCTATCATTAAGACCGTGTGGATATAAAGTCCCAAGCCTAAAAATCCAATAGACCTCCCTTCTTTTTAAGAGTGTATGATTTTGGGCTTCACCTGGTACTGTCTCTATACACAGAAACCTCAGGTCCTCAGCTCTGTGCTCAAGGTCCAAAAAATGGGAAACTAGTGGTTCTTTCAAGATTTTTCTTCTGATGTTCCCACAGTGTTCTTGAATTCTGATCCTGAGCTGTCGTGATGTGTAACCTATATATATCAGACCGCAAGGGCACACAATAACATAAACAACAGACCTGGTTTTGCAAGTGGAAAAATGATTAAGTGCATGTTTGGCCCCAGTGCTGGGATGAACAAATTCTTGAATGGGAAGCAGCTTAAGTTAGTAAGACCAACCCTTTGAGGATAAAGCTGTCGGCGATTGCCACTAGTATCTTATGCTTCTGTAATTAATTATGGTGCCTCAACCACTTCCTGCTGGGATTCCCCGAGCTGCCCCTGGACAAGGAGTGATGGTGCAGTGGCACACGCCATCCCATGCCAGGGGCAGTCAGGACGGGGCTCCTCCTCCTCCTCCTCAATCTGGGCTAGGGCTACTGCTCCTGTGCTGCTGAGGTGCTGTTCCTCCCTCCCAATGCCTGGCACCCGCCCTGCCTCTCTCGCTCTCTCTCTCTCATACTAGACGGCCTCGGCCACCTTATCTGACTGACCTCATGATGCAGGGTCGCATTGGGAAACAAACTGTTGGCCTGCCAGTCGTCCTATAACTACAAGATCTCAGCCCACCTATGTGACGCTGACTGGCTCTCTCTCTCTCTCTCTCGCTGCACAGTCATTGCTAGCCTATCTGAGTGCCCTGCTGCCAATGTCCCAGCCTGCCTACCCTACTGCCTCCCATGCCACGCTGCCTGTCTGCCCGCCCAGCTTGCCACCAAGCTCAGCATGCCTCAGTCTACCTTCCTGCATCCCATGCCAAGGTGCCTGTCTGCCCACCGAGGTTGCCTAGCTCAAAGCCTGCCCAAGCCAGACTGCCCTACTGCCTCTCATGCCACGCTGTCTGCCTGCCCTCCCACCCAAGTTGCAAAGCTTGAACCCTGCCTCAGTCTGCCTGACTGCCACTCATGCCACGCCACCTGACAGTCTGCCCCGGCAACCAGTGTCTGCTGCTGCTAGTGCCAATGGCACCTAGGCCTATATGCTGTCTGTGCAAAGGGTTCTGTACCCTGGCAACCAATGTCTGCTGGTGTCAATGTCCCGCAGGCCAGGCCTATATGCTGCCTGTGGCAAGGGTTCTGTACCCTGGTAACCAATGTCTGCTGATACTAGTGTCAGTGGCCCCCAGACCAGGCCTATATGCCGTCTGTGCCAAGGGTTCTGTACCCTGGCAACTAATGTCTGCTGTTGCTAGTGCCAATGACCACCAAGCCAGGCTGTGGCCAATATCTATAAGCTGCCACTCCAGCCCCAGGGCCTAACGTCATGGGTCTGGGGTCATCATTCCTCGTACAGAGAGCCAATTTTCCAAAGCATCAAGAAACAGCCACTCCAGCCCCAGGACCCACCATCAGGGTTCTGGGGCCAAGTTACCAAGAGGGAGGGCTGTGGCCAATACTTAGAAACTGCCACTCTAGCCCCAGAACCCACCTTCATGGGTCGGGGCCATCATTCCTTACACCGAGAGACTTTGTTCAACCGCACCAAGAAACAGCCACTCCAGCCCCAGGACCCGCTGCCACGGTTCTGGGGCCAAGTTACAGGCAGGGAGGGCTGTGGCCAATACCTAGAAACTGCCACTCTAGCCTCAGAACCCACCCTTATGGGTCTGGGGCCATCATTCCTCACACATTGCGATGTCATTCCACTGCATCAAGAAACAGCCATTCCAGTCCCAGGACCCGCCGCCAGGGTTCTGGGGCCAAGCTACAGGCAGGGAGGGCTGTGGCCAATATCCAGAAGCTGCCACTCCAGCCCCAGGACCCACCCTCAGGGTTCTTGTGCACTGTCATTCCGCTCATGGGGCACTGTTATTCCACCTTTTCTTTACTCAACCTTCTGCTCATGGAGAGAGAGAGAGAGTCTCCCCACTGCTAGAAGGAGAGACAGATACGATCCCACCCATGCTGTCACCAGCACTATATGGCCAGAGAGAGAGAGAGACAGAGGCTCCCCACTAGAAGAAGAGAGATGGGGGTTGGAGGGGGAGAGGTCGGTGTATCCAGCTACCCTGGCTGCCACCTTCCGGAACCAGGAAGAACTCCCATCTGTGCTCATGCACCCAATGCCCATTGCCCACATCCACCATGCAGCAAACCTACCATACCATAATGAGATGGAATATAACACAACGTATTATATGTGCCTGCCTGCCTGTGTGCGTTCCTGTACCTGCTGTTACCACCTATCTCATGGTTGAATGAAGTGTGCCCCATAGGCTTTAGGCTGTCATTCCACTATCCGTGAATCAGTCATTCCCACCCATCCCAGGAACCATCAACTAGATTCTGGGACCATCATTCCAGTCACTGGGGGCTGCATTCCATTCCACTGCATCCAGAAGCCCGGTGCCTGCCCACCAGCCTGACCCCCCCCCCAAAAAAAGCCCACTTCTCTGCACCCACCCGTGGATGCCCACTGAAGCTGCTGTAAATAAAAGCCCCTCCGACCACCAGCTCCCACTGCCTGCTGTCCACTGCCAAGGATCCTGTCTCTCTCTCTGTCACACCCACCCACACCCACACAAACACAAGCCCTGCACCTCCTGGGTGCATCCCCATCCTGCTGGGGATGCTAGGGATTGCAACTAGAAAGGCCCTGGATGGCAAGTGCAAATCCTGCCCTCCTTGGGGTGCTAGTAACAATGGCAATGGGAGATGTGACCCTGGTTGGCATGTGCAAATCCTGTCCTTCTTTGGGTGCTGCGGAGGGATGAGACCCTTGTTGGCACATGCAAACCCTGCCCTCCTTGGGGATGCTAGGGATGGAAACTAGAAAGGCCCTGGATAGCACGTGCAAATCCTGCCCTCCTTGGGGTGCTAGGGATTGCAACTAGTCGGAAGGCCCTGGCTGGCATGTGCAAATCCTGCCCTCCTTGGGGTGCTAGGGATGGCGATGGGAGATGTGACCCTGGCTGGAAAGACCCTGCCCTTATTTGGGGGTACTTAGGGAATGGGATGGCCACTGGAGAGTGGAGACCCTTGCTAGCCTGGCACATGTTTGGGTGGGGGTGCTGCTCGTGCCAGAGCCCCACACTACAGTACCCTCTCTCTCTGTGGCAGACATCCGCTGCCACCCGCTGATGCCCACTGTTTGTGCCTGACTGATGCCCACCACCCACCCACACGCCAGTGGGCTTGCTCTAACAGATAGAGCCTTTCTTGTCCTCAAAGTAAAAAAAAAGTTTACAAACCTGGCAGCACCTCCTGAGCCCACCGCTTGCTCCTCATCCGGGGAGCCAGGCACCATCACCAGAAATCTAGGGGCAGTGACCTCTTCCTCCTTCTCCTCCTCCTCCTCGAGTGGAAAGTTGGCCCCAGATGGGTAATCAGCACTGCAGCCGTCTTCATTTTTTTTTTTTAAAATCACGTAGCCAAAACACATAGTCACCCACCAACACTCACCAACCAACCAAACAACACAACCAAACCCAACCCAAACAGCCAAAACACACAAAACAAACAGCCACCCAGCCAAACACACACTCTCTTGACACACAACTTTGTACGCACTCGAATTTCCGGTTACCGGAATGATCACGGGCTCTCACGATACTTTTTCCAAAGGCTGAACTGAACTGAACTGAACTGAACTGAACCTGAACTCAGCAAACGACCCGAACGCCCAAACCGAATGCAACCGAACCAAACAGCCGAACCCGAACCACGATCTGTTCGCCGGTTATTGTCCACTGAAGGATTTCTTGCAACTTTCTCTGATGTATTTGGTACTGAAGAATACCAGACTGCATACTGAAATAGATAGACCAGTGATCTGAAAATATATGACAATTTTGCCATAAGGTTATTGCTAATAAAAATTATATGCATATGTCCTCAGGAACAGAAATGTGAATGAATCCCTTAAACAGAAAGTAAAGAACTTATGCAAAAGGAATGGCAGCAAGGATTATGTGAGCATAAGAGGATAATATACATGAATAAAAACAGAGGATAAAATTATCCATGAAGGGCCTGCAGTGTGTTCACCAAAATCAGCATTTTCGTGTATAAATGAGCTTTTATGCACACAAATGAGATAATTCTTATCTTAATTATCTGTTTACAAGTGCAATGACCTAATTTACATGGACCAGTGTCGATTTTATTGTTTAGCCACTGTGTCATTGTCTGAACATTCTGCCAATATTCTCTAGAAAAAGAGAAAGCTGAGAGGAAAAAATCACTGTCTATAAATATTTTCAAGATTATCAAAGTGAAGGAAGAGAACCATATCTCAGAAGAGGGCAGAGCAAAGAACTGTGGTGTATCATGAAGGAAGAAAAACTGGGCTATCCTTGTTAACCTTATCCAGCTTTGTGGGGCACATTCTTGTGCAATAACATAGACGTTATTGGTCCTCTGACGTTGTCCTTTTAGGACATTGTCACTGGCACCCACCGGTACACAATAATTCCAAAGGACAGTCAGTTACTGTTAACCATTAATTTTCTGTGGACGAAAAACCATGCAAGTAACACTGTACCCCAGGGATCAATGGGTTTTCCCATATGGGATACAAAGTTACCCCAAGGCCATGTTAATGGTTGGGGTAACTTTGTACCCCAATGCAATTTTAGGTGTGCATTGTGGGGTACATTCCAACCTCAGGGGCACATCTTGTGCAAAAATTAGAAGTTAGTGGTCCTCCAACTTTGTCCCTTTAGGACATTACCACCGGCACCCCAGGACACAATATCTTCAAAGGACAGTCAGTTGCCATTAACCATTAGTTTCCTATGGATAAAAAACAGCCTGGAGTAACATTGTATAGGTTTTCCCATATGTGGTAGAAAGTTACCCCAAGTCCATGTTAACAGAACCACACCAACAAGACACACTCTTATCTCAGGTTTCTGTGTGGAGCTTATTTTGCATGGGATGGGGTGTGTATGTGTATTGTGGCACATACTAACTTCTGCTGTTCTATAAAATTAATACTGATTGGGGTACATGTATACACCACAGGGGGACAAAGTTGTTGTTTCCACGTAATTGATCAAAGTCCAATGAAATTAGTGTTATTCTTTCCATTAAATTCAATCGGCTTTGGTCACAGAGACTAGACACTAGGTCTAACTTGACCAAGGAAAGTGGTTGAGGCACCATAATTAATTACAGAAGCATCAGTTACTAGTGGCAATCGCCGACAGCTTTACCTTCAAAGTGTTGCATTGACAACTGTGTAGCACAGAGTGATTTTAAGCCTGCATGGTCTTTTTCTGACCATGTTTGTCCTGCATTTATCAACTGTGGTAATTAAGTCTTCTAATATATTCACACATTAGGAGATTTTCATGTGCTGGAGAATGTATTGGAGGACAAGCTGTGTTTGGAGAAAGTGGTTGCAATCCCAAGCGGGATCCACGTGAGATCCATGCAGGCCCTGAACAGGATCCGCATGGCACAATGAAATCCCTATGGAGATGCGTGCAGTTTGCATGCATACACATGCATGCATGCATGCAGGAGGCGCGTGGCATGTTCAGGGCATGGGATTGCCCCCAGTGTTAAGAATCTGGGCATGAGCTTATGCAGACAAAAAGTCAAACAACTTTTAGGTTTGACAATGTTGAAGTTTTTCTTGCCTGAACTCCATCCGTGCAGCCCTTGTAGCTAGATACTGAAGGACAGCATACTCCTCCAATGGAAGGGAGGATAGAAATACTGAACTATTGAAATAGCTCATTGGTCAAACACACCTTGCAACATGGCACTCCTACCAACTGCTAACAGCTAAATGGCCCTTTATTGTCACACTGCATTAATATTTGTAAAAAATGAAGGGGAAAAATTATGAGTTCAAAATTTAGGTTGTTACATAATTGCTGAGAAGAAAGAGAAAATAAAACCTGGCATTTTCAATACTAGTTCTCACATGTCCCCTATGTTTTCTGAAAATACTGATATAAGCAAGTGAGACTATAGACAGATCTGAGCTGAATTTATTTATATTACATTACATTACATATTTATATAATACCGCCCCCTCCTGCCCAATGGCAGCCCAGGGCAGTGAACAGCATATAATATAAACGTAATACAAATATATATAAAATATACTATAATATAAAAATCAGAATTAAAACCATAAAACAACAGAGGCCTGAGAAAAAATAAATAACCCCTTACCCCAAAAGAAACCCAGCACCCACTCATTACCCGTTCCCCTCACCAAATGCCTGGCGAAACAGACAGGTTTTACATTGTCTATGGAAGGAGGTAAGATCTGGAGAGAGGCGAATCTCAACCAGGAGGGAATTCCATAGCCACAGCATGGCCACTGAGAACGCCCTCTTGAACGTCGCCCCTTGGGAAACCCAGGGGACTTCCAAGAGTGCGCCCTCAGCTGACTGCAGGGGCCTATCCAGGATGCGAGGGATGAGGCAGTCCCGCAGGTTAAGTGGGGCCCAGCCCGTATACAGCTTTAATGGTAATAACCAACTCCTTGAATCAGACCTGGAAGACTATAGGCAGCTGGTGCAGAGAGTGGAGCACCGGTGTTACGTGCTCTCGATGTCCCGTTCTTGTAAGGAGACGAGCATTGTGCACCAGCTGCAGCCTCCAGGCCGTCACCAAGGATAGCCCCACGTAGAGTGCATTGCAGTAGTCCAATCTCGAAGTGATGACTACATGGATGGCGATGGCATTTGACCAAGTGTGGGTGGAGAGTCCCATTTAGTGGGTTTAAACCACATATTATAAATGACTCTCATTTGAGGTAACTGATAAAGATGCTTTTCAACCACACAGAAAAAGAAATCAGGGTGTTTACCCTACCCCCTGTTCTAAGGGTTAATTGACTGTGACATTTCACTCTCTCCAAAACTTGCCTGCAGAAGAATGACAGTCACATAAAAGATATCTGTCAAATGTACTGCCTGGAGCAAACACTGAACTTTCTGCTTCATATAACCCTGGCATCTGTGTATCTGCTATTGAGAAAATTAATATCTCAAGCTTGGATAAAAGTAAAAGGAGAGAATGATTTTTAAAAAAACAAAAAACAAACAAAAACACTCAAAAAACCACACGTGGCTCGGTATTTAAACCCAAGTCAGCACCCTTCATGGTTCAACAACCCCTGAACTTAATGTTTTCTCAGTCATAGAAATGGTTTTAGGTCTATAGAGTGTTTGAGAAAAACACATTTAATTACAGCTTTTCTTCAGACATAAGGAAAAGAAAATAACAGTTTTGTATGGCCCTAATGGGTCTCTGTGTTTACGTAGCATGAATATATTTGAATACACTTGAATATCCTTCAAATACCAACATCTGCTATTCCACAAAGGGAAAGAGAAGCATTTCAGGAAAACGATTTCATGACAAGATTTAAAAAAATGTCCTGACACTTGATAGAGTAAGTGTCTGTCTAGGCTTAATCCTAATCAATTATGCTCAATTTTGTGACATCAGAGGGTGCACTACAGTAAAACCTCATCAATATAGGCTACTCTAGGAAACACATTTTAAAAGTTACAAAAAAGAAATTAAGACTATTGCCCCAAATTTCAGCAAATGTTTAACTGCAAATGGCTGCAGTGAGATCTCACATTGCTCCTAGGTTATTACGTTTGAGAAAAATTCTACAGTATATTTGCCATATGTAAACTGCTAAAACTAAGGCCACTTTTACATAGACAGCACCCACCCACGAACACCCATCGGATGGGTGTGAGAGTGTCCATGTAAATATCCACGAGTGGGTGGGTGGGTGTGCATTCACAACCCACCCACCAACACCCACGGAGCAGCTGGGAAGGAGCTGGCATGCTCCGTGGGTGGAGATGGGTGGAGGTGGGTGGAGATGGGTGTTCAACACCCGCCCGTCCATGTTAAAACCCAAACACCCACACCCACGGGAACGGGTTCGCCAAGACCACAGAGAGATGGCCTGAGAGGCCATGCAGGGGCCCCACATACAGACACGCCCACCCAGGGATATGCCGGACGCCCGCCCGGGAGCCCTTAAAAGGGATCCGATACATGACATGGGTGCGCTGGCTCCCAGAATGTCAGGACGGAAAGCCACCGATAAGACGAAGGGAGCCAGTGCCGCTACATGCACGGGGCGGGCCAGCATAAGCAGCGGGACCCCGGGATGCCATGGGGAGGGGGGAAGCGGCCTAACGGACCAGGGGGGGAGTTGGGAAGGACGGCAAAACAGAGCACATCTGTCCCACCACAGGGCCGAGGGCACACCGCTGCGGTCACCCCGCCCGCAGCACCCCATGCCACCACAGCCATGGGGCAAGGGGCAGGGAGTGCCAGCGACAGTGAGGTAAGAGCGGGCAACCCAGGAACCCAGGTAGGGGGTCCCGCATGCCAGGAGCAGACACCAACCCTAGGGAGCCCAGGATGGGCAGCGGACAGCTAACGGTTTCCACCCCCACCCCCAGGAGAGATCACAGACCGAGTAGCAATGCACCACCGGGGAGACAGCTGAGGAGGGCCCCTGTGATAGTCATGTAAACTGCCCGGGGCCCCCAGGGGTGGGGGGGAGAGAACCCCCCACAAGGTTGCACAGGTGGGCACAGGAGGGCAGATGCTAACCCCTCTGCAATACCCCCCCACAGGAGACAACTAGTTCCGCTGTCACCACAAATACCAGGCGGGCCCCAAGCCGCGAAGCTGGTAGGCTTCCCATACGCGGGACCCAAAAGGGGGATCCCTGGTCGAGGCAGGAGACCAGGGACTTCATATGCATGTGGGGGGCTGAAAAGGTCCACAACCTGGTAGGCAGCTACAAGACCAGACAGGCCTATGAAGCCATTGCCCAGGAATTGTAGCAGCAGGGGGACAATAGGGATGGCCCCCAGTGCATGCAGCAGGCAAAGGACTTACGGTCCGTATATAAACATATCAAGGACAACAATCTCAAGTCTGGCCGTGCCATGCACACAATGGAGTTCCAGGAGGAGCTGGACCGGTTCCTCTGCGTGGATGGGGACATAGTTGCCTCCTGCATACACGGCACTGCCTTCGCCAGGAGCAGATGGAGGGCACTAACGACCTCTCCCGCCCGACTCCCCGGAGCAGGGGGAGCCCACTGCCCCAAGCGAGGCCAACCAGGATGCGGGAGGGGACAGCCCTGTCACACAGGGGGAGGAGGTGGCCCAGGAAACTACTCACACACACAGCACCCTCCGCGTGCGCCCACAAAACCCACAAGGCGACGGGCCATGGGGACAGGGGGCTCATGCAGAATGGGATGACTCCCAGGAAGCGGAGGAAGACGATCCAGGTTCCTACACAACTGGAGCCCGGGGGGTTGGGTGGGTCCAGAGGGAGGGGGGAATGGGCCACAGTGACCGGAGCCACAGCCGGGCAGCAGGGACCAACCAACTGATGGATCCACATTCCCATTACAGCTCAAGGCACCCTGGAGGTCCACAAGGAGGAGGTAGCAGAGGAGAAGCTGGTAGCAGAGGAACCGGTGGCACCCCCGGGAGCCAGGCGCTAGGACCACGATGGTAGGCCACATTCCACAAGGGACAGGTCCCGGCACGCACCAGGGAGGTGGGGTATCAGGACATCCCCTGCAGGCAAAAGCCCCCCATGCATGACAGGGAAGGGCCAGTGCCCCTCGCAGCCGGAAACTGAGCCACATGGGTTACCGCCCCCCGAGGGGACATCAGAGGGGGTGCCCATGGGGGGAGGGATTATGGGACATGCTGACAATGGAGCGTGATGACAGCATGGGTGAGGGTGGCAGCGCCGGCAGAGGGACCCAGCAAAGAGGTCCGACAGAGGGGACAGGGATCATGGGACCTGGCCCGACCGGTAGGGAGCACCACAGGGACAGACAGGGCAGGGGGGCGGGCACTCCCTGTGGCGACAGGGATGCACCGATATGGGAACAGGGTACGGGCATGTCACGGAACACACCACAATCTGTTCCATCCCTCCCATAGATGAGTGTCCTGGTCCGGTGAGGGGAGCCGCCACTGGCAGCGCACAAAGGAATCAGGAGATGTGGACTCGGAACTGGCGGAGGAGAGAGGACCTCGCGAGGGACCTGCTGGAAGAAACCAGGTTAGCCGAGATGCACGCACACGAGCTCTCCCTCACAAGGGAGGTGCAAAGATGAGAGGGGGAGAGGGACTGGGACATATTGGTAGCCATGCTAACCCAGTCCCACACCGAGCACCTGTGGGACAGGCGCCAGACTGCCACCCTCCACCATGAGATGTGGCTCAAAAGAGCCAAGAGAGTGAGGGGACATGTTGTGCTGGAGGGGACCTCCGCATGGGCCCTTGACCTCATCGAGGAGGCAGTGGGGTTCCTGCAGAGGAAAACCCAGCGGGACACGCCCCTTCCAGGCCTGGGTTGAGGGATGGTAGCCGACCACCACCAGGGCACCCTCCCACAGGTGCTGGTGCCCCCCCTGCACTTCGGCCAACTCTGGTTTCCCCAGCAGCACCCCTTCCCTGACCGGGTGGATGGAGTCCCTCTCCCCTACATAGCCCCTCAACAACAGCACATAGGACTGCCATTCCGGCCTGCACCCCTCCTGGCTCCTCCACAGCTGCCTGGTTCCTCCACAGAGACCCCCCCTCCGGGAACCGTCGCCTCACCCAATCAACCCGGAACCTCC
This sequence comes from Sphenodon punctatus, assembly GCA_003113815.1. NCBI lineage: Eukaryota > Metazoa > Chordata > Lepidosauria > Sphenodontia > Sphenodontidae > Sphenodon > Sphenodon punctatus. Next base: position 84,447 of record QEPC01013943.1, read on the forward strand.
AGCTGACCAACTACCCATGCCAGCCGCCCCACCAGTTATGGTAAGCCGCACCACGTAGCTGGCCGCAAAGGGGGCGGGGAGGAGGGTATGCAGCAGGGGGAGTGATGGGAACACCAGAGGTCCCAGTGCTGGGGTAACTCCCACTGACAGAGTGTAACACAGACCTTATCTTTCATCATCGCAGGGCCCAGCACCCGAGCCCTGAGTGGAGCGGCCTGTGGATGAAAGACATCCCAGGTCATCCAGCCGACGCTCCCACAGGGCAGCAGTTGCAAGGGGATGCAGGGAAGCCCTGATGGTGCACTGAAGCCGACATGGGGAAGGCCCCGCCAAACGTAATCCCCACTTGTACATAACCCCTAATAAACTATGTGATACAGTACCACTCTGTTGTTCTGTATATCAATGGGGGCACCGTGGGAAGTAGGGGTCGCTTCACATGCAGCAGGGGGCAGGACATGCACACAACAGGTGCCAGTACCGAACGCCTCTGGTCGGTAATGAGCCAGGTGGTCAACAGCATAGCACCCATGGCTGGGGACAGGTCAGCACGGTCACAGCAGTGGAGCGCCGGCCATGTCAACAGACAGTCGGTGTGGGCCCGAGGCCTGCAGCGGCTCATTTGCCAGGGCAACACAGCAGTGGGAGACTCAGTGGCATGGGACACGGCCCACACAGGCTCGGGAAACCCCTACAACCCAAACAACAGAACAGATGCGGATTTCCAAGTAGAACTATCTGTATTTATTAGTGGTGGGACCCCGGGCCCATTACCGGCTACCGGATTTACCGGTTACCGGTTCTAGGAAAACCGGATTCCCGGATTAAATCTGGTATGCCGGTACCAGATTTTATTCATTGGTTTCAATGGGGCGCTGTGTCCCCATTGAAACCAATGAAATATCCCTCCCCCTCCCCCTCCCAGGCTGCGCGGGTGGAAGGGGGGACACCCCCCACCCACCCTGGCCAGCCTGGCTTTTTGTTTAAAAAAAGAACAGAGTAAGACAGACCCAGAGGCGGAGGCGAAGGCGAAGGCGAGCCCACCCCCCAGCACCAGCGGCCGCGGCATCCCCGCAGCCGCCGGTAAGTATGACTCGATCCCTGGGGGGGTGGGGTGTTTAATACCCCCACCCCCCCCAGGGATGACCCCTACAGCGCGCTTGCCGCTTACCTTTGGGAGCTCTGGCGGCGGCGGGCGGTCCGGCGGCCTCAGCGCCGGCTGTGGCTGCCGGCGTCAGGACGCTCTAGGCCTTCCGGGGAACTTCCGGGTTTCACCGGAAGGCCTACAGCGTCCTGACGCCGGCAGCCACAGCCGGCGCTGAGGCCGCCGGACCGCCCGCCGCCGCCGGAGCTCCCAAAGGTAAGCGGCAAGCGCGCTGTAGGGGTGATCCCTGGGGGGGGGGGGGTGTTAAACACCCCCCCCAGGGATCGAGTCATACTTACCGGCGGCTGCGGGGACGCCGCGGCCGCTGGTGCTGGGGGGTGGGCTCGCCTCGGCCTTCGCCTCCGGGTCTGTCTTACTCTGTTCTTTTTTTAAACAAAAAGCCAGGCTGGGCAGGGTGGGTGGGGGGTGTCCCCCCTTCCACCCGCGCAGCCTGGACTCGGGGAGGGTTTTTCTTTTAAAAACTGTTTGGCTGGGGCTTTAAGTTTTTTTACATTGCAGCCATTTTTAAATGGCTGCAATGCAAAAAAATCCAGTACCCCGGAATCCGGTACCGGGTCCGGATTACCGGGCCGAATCCGATAATGCCGGTACGCGCAATACCGGCATTATCGGATACCGGATTCTACTGGTTTCCCACCCCTAGTATTTATGCGAACAGATTACACGGTTGCTGGAATGGTGGGGGGCTATCAACATGGGTAGTCAGTTGTCTGCCATCTGGGCAACAATGCGCCTACACAGAGTGTCCCGGTTCTCCTCGGAGATGCGCCGGAAGGCCCCACCCTGGACGTGTTGGTAGAGGAGTACGGGACCCTCTCTCGGCACCAGTGGGGGGTACTCCAAGGCGGCTCCCCCGGTCTCACAGAGATTGTGGAGGATGCAGGCCACCAGTACAAGGATGGGGGTGTGCTTCATATTGAACTGGCTCCTGTTCATGAGCAGGCACCAACACTCCTTCAGCAGCCTGAATGCCCGCTCCACCATGCTCTGAACCAATGAGAGGTGTTAATTGAAGAGCCAGTGATCTGGTGTGCGGGCCACAGGATAGGCCCTCATGAGCCACGGGCTGAGCGGGTAGGTGGGGTCCCCAATCACCACGGGAGCCATGGAGACCCCCCTCAATGACCCAGTACAGGTTGGGGGCTATGTCCCTATCAAACATGTGTGCATAGAAGGGGGACACCTGACCGACCCCTCAGTTGCGCTGTCATTGCCATGCCTGTGCTGTGACCTGGCTTCTCCGAGGCCCCGGTGCTCCAGCCCCAAGGACTGTGTGACCCGTTGGTGGGCTGCCCCGTATGCTGGACCCCCTCACTGCCTCAGTACACTCCAGCCCCCGTCCCTATAGTGTCCCCTACCACCTCCATCCCTCTTGGAGTGGCTGCACCGGTGCCCCTGTGTGCTGGTTGCGTGGAACGGGTGGGAGCCCTTGCTCACCCGTTCAGTGGGCTCTGTTTGCCCGTACCCTCCCTGTTTACCCTTCCCCCCCAATAAAGACATTGCCTGTCATGGTATCCCTGTGTGTGCTTTAGTGTATGTGTGCCGCCTGATCACCACTCCCACGGCTGCGGCCTTATCCGTGTGGGTTGGTTACTGTGATCAGGGTCCTGGGGGATTCTGCTGTGGATCACTGGGGATGTCTGGTGGCGTACTGTGCAGCGTGCTGCGGTCCCGTTACCCATTGGTTGCGCCCACCCCTGGACTGCCCCGACTGCCACCACCCCTGGCACCCCTGTTGGTTCCCATCATCAGGACCATTGGCGATGGATGGGCAGCAGGGGAGACGGGGCGCTTGCCGTGAATGGGGCCTGTTCCCAGCCCATTGGTTGGCTGCCTGCAACTCCTGGAGCAGGTACACTGGCTCGACCACACAGAGGTGGATCGTTGGGGCCAAGTTCGGGGCCGGCATCCCTATTGAGGGCGGGGGGCCACCCCACAGGCCCAATGTCTATGCTGCCTCCCCACCCCCTTGTACCTTGACCCTGTCCCACCCTGTTCCCCCTTGCCAATAAAGTTGCTTTGTCCCCTTCTCCGGGTGTGTGTCCTGGCGTTCCGTCTGGCCTGGTCACTCGTGTGGCTGTCTCTTGGTGGTTGTGGCATGGTTGCCTGTGAGGTTGTGTGTCTCATGTCCCCCCTCCCGGTGTTTGTGGTGCAGCTCTGTTGTTCCCTTTGGGGGTGACCCTGGTTTCCCTGGCCTGGGGCTTCGGTCACCTCTCGGCTGCCTGTTTTGGCTTCCTCTGTTCCCCTCTGGCTCTGGCTCATTCCCCCCATTCCCTCTGGTCCCTTGGGCTGGGGGTCCATCCTCTTGCCCGCTGTCCTGGTGCCTTGCTCCCTCCCTGCCTTCGCAATGGTCTCCCCCTTCACCCACCTGCCTCCGTTGTTGGTGTGTGGAGAGCTGCAGCAGGTTTTTTGGTGATTGGTGTGGTCTGTGGTCCCCCTGCCCCCCTGCCATTGCCTGCTAGGCTGGCTGTGCTGTGGGCGTCCGTCCCTGCTGCCATGACAGCCTGTGTCCCGTGCCGGCTCCTTTTCTGGGGGCCTTGGGATGGTGTGTGTGGGACCTTTGCCGGGGGGTTGGGTGTTTGTGTTGGGGTCTCCTGCTGCTTCGGCCCTCTGCCTTCCTCCCCTGTGCCCCTTCCCGCCCCCCCCACTGGGGTCCCCCCGCCTCCTTGTCCATGTAGCCCTTTCCTATGTGGCCGTGTTCACTGTTGTGTGTGTATGGGTTCTGGTTTGTGGGGGGAGTCCGTGGCCCCTGGCTGTCTGGCCTCTGTCACGGGTCCAGCTAGGTGCCACTACTTTGTGTCTCCTGTCATCTCTTCTCCCTCCTACCCCGCCCGTTCAGGGGTGGAGCTGTGTGCCATGGCTTCGTTTGCCCTAGGTCTGCCATGCTGTCCCGTCGCTGTGCTGGGCGGGGCTTCCCTGCCATTTGGCGTCTCGGGTGTCCATGTAACTTTCATGGGTGTTTGCTCGGTGCTTCCTGGGGTGGGTGTTTGGCTGATGGGTGTGTGCCAGCCCCTCTCCTTCCATCCCACAACCCCCTGCGGCGCCTTCTGTGTACACATCACCCGGCTCGGTGCTGCCAGGTGTTTGCCGACTGTGTTCACCCACCCATCTCCACCCACCAGGCCAACGGCAGCATCCATGTAAAATTGGCCTAAATGTGAATGATGACTAATGATAATTTTAAAAAAATAAAATTTACCATTTATCACCGTAACTGATGAAACTAAATAAATGCTTTTAAAGTTTTTTCCTTAGGTAGTTATCCAGAGCTTACTAAAATTAATGGGAGTTTTTGGGTTTGCCAAATGGGCATTGTGAATCCCCCATTTGTACAAATTATCAAGGTTCTAATATATTATTATTATTATTATTATTATTATTATTTAAGTATCCCATTGTTTGTTAAATTGAATAATTTCTATATGATATGTAGAGAGGTTTTATCCCACTCATGCATTCAGCCTCAGTTCCCCATCTGTAAAATGGGAATATGTTTGTCTTCCTCACCCTGTGTTTCCCTCACACTTGTCAGGTAAACTGCTGGAGCTATATACATGCTTTATTAAAAATTATTATTATTATTAGTATTATTTATTAAAATAACACATTTATATAGCTCCAGCAGTTTACCTGACAAGGGTGAAGGAAACACAGGGTAAGGCAGACACACATATTCCCATTTCACAGATGGGGAACTGAGGCTGAATGCATGAGTGGGATAAAACCTCTCTACATATCATATAGAAATTATTCAGTTTAACAAACAACAGAATACTAGATTCCCAAATTTTAATTTCACTTAAATTTAAGACTGCTGTGTGTTTACTAAGAGCTAATGATTGAGGTGCTGATTTTTTCACCCTTGCTTACAGCAAAATTCCAATAGGGCTGCTTATAAAGTCATTTATTACTAGATATGAATCTGGCTGGAAACATTAAGCCCACCAGTCTCAATTCATAGGTGCAACTTTTTTTTGGTATGAAGAATCCCTGCAGTCAGAGTTTTCTGTACGTGATCATAAATGATCAAAGGATCAGGCAATAATGATAGTAGAGATAGACAATGGAAACTGAATCATAAAAGCCAAGCATCATTTTAAACATGTTTCATGGTTGCATTACATAGTGGCATAGGGATCCTTCTTCATTTGTATACTTATCTTGCCATCATATGCCTTATGCCAGTGTAAATCTAAATCCAAACATTTCTCAAGTGGATTTAGAAAGCTAAAACAAAGCAAAATAAAATAAAAGAATATGATCCACCACAGGGTCAAAGAAAACCGAGTGTAGTAGATAAAAGGAAGAGCTAAGTTTTAATATCAGAGCAAAGTATAGAAATGCATATTCCATCAGGCTGGATGGTCTATAGAGTAAAAAGGAGGTGAAAGATGTTTTTAAACGAGCACGGCAGGGGGCGTGGCCACCGAGTGGCACAGTTACGTGGGGATATTCTAATGGGCAGCTCCCAGCATGACTACCCCAGCAGCCACCTTGCACACCCAGACCATGGGGGAGGGGGAAGTACGCTGAGCTGGCCTTTGACATTATTATTATTATTATTATTATTTATATAGTGCCAGCAGTGTACCTGGCACTGTACAGTGTCCCGGTGTGAGCTCTGGGAAACTGGGCTCCCCAGTGCTCGCAGACACTTCCTGTGACTTGAATAGGCAGTGCCCTTCGTCCACAGTGCATATCAGCAGGTGACCTGCCTGCTGGCATGGGTGGCCGTCCCAGTGCAGGGGGCAGGGGATGTGTAGGTACTCATTGCTGTGTATTTGTTTGGCTTTCCCCACATGACTCACTCCGGATTTCATGGCAGTGTAGTGAGTGGTCATGAGTGGGTGCTTAGTGACTCATGGGAGCATGCATCCCCCCTGCACCACTTTCAGATGGGCTGCTGAATTAGTGGCTCCTGGGTGGTCATGCATGGTAGCATATCATTTAAAAACACCCAGAGAGAGCAACGGAATACAAAATTGTCGTACTGAGAGGCTTATATACCCTTGAAATGAAAACAGTAGATTAACAATAGATGTTGTTACTGTTCAGAAGTTATTGCCTTTTCAGTTGCGGGTTTGTATTTAATGACTAGACAGTATTATAGAACCTGTCTCCTGGCAGGGGGGAATACCTATGAATAGTCCTTCTGTAATCAGTGGAGCTGCCTATAACTAGTGAGGTCAATAGGTGTCCTTTCTGTGATTTTGATAAGCCTTAGATAAGGGTTTAAGTGATTAATTTCTCTTAATCTCTGACATTACATACATTGGAATATACTGGGCAATACCAGATACAGAAAGGTGAATGCAATTTAGGTCAGCACAGCTAATGCAGTAATTTTTCCTTTCTCCTTTTTATAGTTGTTTGGGTTCGGGTGGATGTTTGACATGAGCACGTATGTATTAGTTGTAGTACACATTAATATTTGTAAGGGATTGCTTTGGAGGAGTGCTTAACTGGTTATTTCTTTGTTTTGTGGTGTTTGGTTTTGGTTTGGTTTGTGCACGTTACTTGATGTTTTATGCCAATGTTGTAGCTTAACGGTTTTTGAAACTGATTTTTTATTTAGTTAATTTTCTGGTTTTCTATTATTGATAAATGTTGTATGTTTTCAAACTGTTCTTTTGTGGGGGGACTTTTAGGGCATACTGACTGGCTGCAATTTACAGTGTCCCACAACTTCCCACACCTTAGGAGGGAGCTGGAGTTCTGTACAACTTTCTGGCTTGGTTCATGCAGCTTCTTGGAAGTCGTAGGACAGTAGTGACAGTGGCTGTATGTGCCCAGGCAAGGAATAGCACACAGTGAGAGATGCCACTGGGACCTCCCACCAGAAAGTCCCATTTGCACAAAGCAGCCGTGCAGTCCTCCGTGCTTGGGTACATACAGCCACTGTCCCTACTGTGAAGGTAGGTTTTTTTAAAAAAAAAAAACTTAAAAAAGAACTCTCCAACAACACAAGACCAAATCAAGCATGATCTTCTTTTACCCAATTGAATTCCACGGTGCCTTCCCAGTGTCCCGCCACTTGTACGGGCCGTCTCCCTCCCATCTCCGTTTTCCATGCCTATATCAAATACGTTTGGTTCCCGGTGCACAGTCTGTTTGCCTCTGCCAGTTCCCCTGAGGCAGCAGACCTCATTGTTGCTGTGGCGGAGGGGACTAGGGTACAGCAGATAAATTTGTGCCTTCACCACGGGGGAAGTACAGTGCTATGTGTCATGTCAAGAACCGCAATGTTCAATTCACAGCACATCGGAGACCACGCTAGGCAACAAAGCAAGAGTGGAGAGGATCGCCATTTGGGTTCTACAGTAGAACCCAGCATCCCGCCACTTCTCCGCAGTCTCTCCCGCCCTTCCCAGCTTTTCTCAATGGACGGTGCAGTCTGATTTCTCAGTCAGAGAAGTGGGGAGACAAGCCGTGTCATGTATGAAGCTGGCTCAGGCCAGCCAATCCTTTCAGTATTGTGACGTCCAGTGAGGTAAACGCCTGACAGCCAATCAGAGTGGAAGGAATAATGACAATGAGACCGGACGGAACTGCTGATGTGTGTCTGTGCAGCCAATAAGCATGCAGGCGTGCCTTTTTTCAGATTTTAAAAACCTTAATAAAAACTCTCCAACAGCAGCAGACCCTGCCAAACATCCAAGAGCTGTATCAAGAGTTCCCAGGCTACACATAGGTCAGTTTTGAAGCCCGTTAAGTGAATGCAGCTGAAGATATCATAATCCGGAGAAGCATTGCTACTCCAGGATTTTACATGAAAGCAGAAACTACAAAACAACATAACTCCAAAAATAAAAACTAGAACAAAAAATTTGCACAAAATCCATTGTGATTTTTCCCAATACACCCACACACACACACAAAAATCAAAGAAAACCAACACCACATTATAAAAATAAAAGTTTGAGCTTCAATGATAAGCATGAAAATGGGGTTGTAGCTTAACATATAGCTGCTGCCACGGCTGTATACTAACTAGGGATGGGAATTCAGATTGGTTTTAAGGATTTGGATTCAATACGGATGTGTATCTCATATTTTATGAATTTATGGATTTGTATTGATGGATTAATTTTCCCATTGACTTCAGTGGGAAATCAATCTGCTATTCATTTCATTGAGTCATAGTCATAGAGTCACAAGGCTGGAAGGTGACCTCAAGGGCCATCTAGTCCAGCCCTTTGCATCACTGCAGGACCTGCCTCACCCCAACCATCCACACAGAGAAATCCCACCAATAGCTACAAATTGTGACTGGGACCAACCAGAGCACACTGATGCATGAAATAACAGGAAATAGTTTTAGACAAAGAGGATCCAGATGTCCCAAACATGAGAGCCACACCCATGCTACAGGTGAAGGTGAAAAACCCTCTGAGTCAACTGCCAATCTGCCCAGAGGGAAAATTTCTTCCCGTCCCCAAATATGGCGATCAGTTAGACCCTGGACATGTATGCAGACCTCACCAGCAAGGCACCTGGGGACCATTCATTATAATGGCCATGTTATTAGAATGAATACGCCATTGAGAGAGAGTGGTGAGGGGGCAAGGTGGGGGATGGTGGGGGACTAGCAGTGGGGATTGGACCCTAAATGTGTGAAGTGACCGGCAATGGGGTAAGGGGTGGGGGGAACTATAAGTGGGCTAAGGGGGTAGAAGGTGGAAGGAATGATGTTTAATTGTAAGTGACAGAGTGGAAGTTTTAGAAGATTAGATTTGGTTTTGGTGTTCATTTAATTGTATTGTGGAGGTGCAGGAGGAGAGGTATTTAGGGACAACCAGTGAGAGAGAAAGGTATGGCTTTGGAGGGGAGAATACATGGGGAAAGTGGAGGAGACTGTAGGGTGAGACTCGGGCGTGCAGGGTGGGATGGTATGGGAGTTGGGGTTTTGATGCTTTATATTTGCAATTTATTTGTATTGTGTTTTAATAAGTTCCTATTGCATTCATGGAGTCATGAGTTGACAAATAAAACAACCCAATTTACATTTTAAAAATAAATAAATAAAATAATCTCATGCTTTTATGCTAATCTCATGATTTCGGCAGTCTAGAAGTCAGTACCTGGCTGGAGAAGAGGAAGGATCTCTGCTGAGAGCTGGACTGCTGAGGCGCCTTCTCCAAGGTACTGATTCCCAGACTGAGTAGCCTGGAGAAGGTGGACATCTGAGTTGACGGGACTTAGACTCAGAGAAACAAGTGGACACTCTTCACTCTTCAAGGTGCTGGAGGAAGCATACTGGGCCCCAGAGGCTTAGGTCTGAGCTAAAGGCCCAGAACTGGGAGTAGTAGCCAAAGGAGAGTTGCCTGGCTAGGGACTTGGGTTGCCAGAGGACTGTTTCCTGGTAGTAGTGGCAGGGTATAAAGACTAAGATGGGGAGATTTGGTCTATGTGGGGATATATAGATTAAATAAAAGATTATATGAAGAGCTAGTTCCCAAAGAGTTGGTGACTATTTGGGCATAATCCTGCAGGGACTTACCCCCGGTAGGCCCATCATTACACTGTAATTGCCATTTTCAGACAGTTATGGATTAATCCAAATCCGTAGCACCTATCCCTACTAAAAATATCAAATTATTATAGACGGTTATGTCGTGTTTCTGACTTTTCACCTAGTTAGTCTTTGGCTCCCATTTATTTTTACAATAGATCTTGCATAAAATCTGGAAATGACTGAATACTTTGAGCACCCATTTTTAATTCCCAGGAGTACATTTGACAGTCTTTCAATTTCCTTTAGAGTACTGTGGTTCTTTAAACCTATATCCGGTGCATTATTTTCTACTAATTGTGCATGAGATTTAAAACAGAAATATTGAGCAGTTTTCTTAGAGTATCTGTAGATTTTGGTGTAATGGCTGCATTAATTTTGTTACCACAGTAGCTAGTCTATGAAGAAATGGACGCAGCATCTCCAAACCCTCTATGAGCAATACTACATAAAGGTCAGTTTTAAATTTACTGTATACATAACACAACTATTCTTAAAATGCATTAAGGAAAGGATAAAGGAACTTAGTATATATTTCATGACTTAGGATTTAGGATGTAATTAAACTTTCTTTGCCTATTTACAGTTCTCTAGTTTACTATTATCGATATAGGTAATTATTACTGGGCAACTTTCTGTAGGGCTGTAACTGACACTGAAAAGATTTGGAAGAGGGAGGGTAAAGATGCCTGGTACACAAGGGATGGATTCCAACTTAGACACAGGAAAATACATAAAAAGACATGGAAAAGAAAGAAAATTCAACAGAGTTTACTCCTACTCATTTCTATAGCGCTACTAGATGTACACAGGAGCAATGGGATCCAATGCCTGATGCTCTGTGGGTGGAGATGGGTGTATATCCATGGGAACAGGCACACACCCACCTCCAACCATCCACCATGGTCCAAGATGGACAAGGTTGAGGGGAAAGACAGGTGCACACATATTCCCATTTTACAGATGGGAAACTGAGGCTGAGAGATTGTGACTTGCCCAAGGCCACCCAGTAATCTCATGGCTAGGGCAGGATTTGAACCCTGGCTTCCCACCGTCAAGTCCAGTACCTTATCCACTACACCACACTGGCTCAGTGGAGACAAAATGCAGGCAAGAGTGGAGTTGTACAAGTTTTTAACAGTGAGATTGAAACGGGGAATAAGTATTGTGGAACAGAGGGATTTAGAAATGTAAGTGGCTAGACAAAGAGATCCTTTATCACACAATCACTCCAAATATGTCACTTTTACAATAATGAAAGCTTGTATCCAGCATATAATTTTTTTTGCATCATATCTAAAAACACATTCCAGGAGCCTTCACAAGCTAGCCACACCTCTGACAACATGGTAAATTATTGGACAAATCCAGAAAAACCTCCAAAATAATGATCAGGCAAAAAATAAATCAAACACATGTATACTTTTTCAGTGTTGCAATATTAAGCATTTACAAAGCTCTTGAATATTAAGCAATTTTGAACAGGAATATGGAAAAGTCAGTTTATTCCTTCTTTTTCACAAAGGCCCTTTTCACATGAGACCCCCACCCCCCCACACATCTCCATGCAGTTTCGCTGCAGTGAGATGGGTGGAGGCTCCTGTGGGAATGCCGCAGGGGATGGGTGGGGGTGCGTGTGAGCACCCGTGCTACACCCATCTCCACCCATCACCCCTGCACGAAGCAATGGGCTCCAGTGCCCAATGTTCCATGGGTGGAGGTGGGTGTGCAGCACCCATGGGAACGGGCGCACACCCACCTCCACCCACCATGGCCACACATGCATCCCCCTACCCACCATGGCCTGTTTGAAACAGGCCTAAGTGAGGAGGTATTAACATAACATTGAGCCTCTGCTTTCAAGCAGACCTTGAAACCAATTAACAAGACAGGAACTCTCTGTCCCCCATTTTCTATATCATATGCCAACTGTTATCCCTCTCCCCTAAATCAAATGCAGTGCATCAACTGCCCAGGAGCCAATGCCACTACATGCTATTAAATGGCCAGGCCGACAGAAAGACAGACAGACACACATACACAAAAGATACACACATAGGCCCCTTTTACATGGGCAGAAGTGGGTGGGGAGATGAGTGTGTTGCCACAGTGGGTGGAGGTGACACACACCTACCTCCACCCATGAATCCTCTTCTGGTTTACCGAATGACTCCGTGGGTGGAGGTGGGTGTTGCGTGGGAGTGCGCACGCACCCCCACCCACTGTCTGTGCTGTTCGTATGAACATACACCCATCCCCCCACCAACCAATATGGCATTTACACAGACCCCCCCCCACCCCGCACACCCACCCGCACACCCAGCAAGGGGTGGGAGGCACCCGTGTAAAAACGGCCATAGACAGACAGAAATGTGCACAAACATTCACGCTAATGGACCATCCCCAGCAGCCATGGAAAAGTTGAAGAGCGCAAAGCTTCTCAGTATCAGACCCAGGGATAGTCTCAATGCCTGAGGCCGGCACACATGCATCAGAACTATCTGATAAGGCCTGGGAAGGTTCAAGAGCTCATTACGTGGACCTTTTGGTACTGTCCCCCCACTGGTCACTTCCCTGGATGAGATGCCCATCTTGTCCAATCAGCATGTTAGTCCTGCTCTCAAATGCCTCTATTTGACTTATTTGTCTACAGACTTCTGCATATTTTCTCCCATGGTATAGTATTAGTAAGTCTACTCACACATGTAGGTAACTTAATATCCATCAAAAATAATATTTCCGTCATTAATTCATGAATTGAGAGGTACATATTTACATTCCACTTGTCACACATCCTTACATCTTACCTTCCAGATTCAAATGTAAACCATGTTGAGTCACGCCCATATCTTCTCAGAGAACTCAGTGGCCACATGACCAACTTGACCTTGGCATTGTGGATATCCCAGAGATAGATGTTTTCATGTGTGATCTGCATTGTACATTCCCCATAGATATCTAAATTTGGTGTAGGCATAAGATATACGTTGAATCGTTCTGGGAGGAGAAAAAAAAAAGCAAAACAAGTGAGATTTGGTAAAAATAGGCAACAGCTTGCAAAGTGCATATAATATCATTTTGACTGGTAATGCATGTAAATAAATAATGCACCTGGTCATCAGCTGGAATGGCATAGTTTCACTGAACTATGTCAATGTAACATAGGGTAAAAACTAATGTTCAAATGAGAATCAATTTATTTCTCATGAAAATCTTATGAGTATCGAGAATCATTACCAAAATCTCAGGATGATCTCAGTAATGGTTTGAGATCTTGGTCAAGAGTTTTTCTCGACTTACTTCTTACCATTTACTATTTACTGTAATTTACCATTTACCGTGTATCATGATTTAGGATTTTACCATTTACTGTGTACTGCTTACCGTGTATACTGCATTTGTTCAAGTAATGTGCATGTGCAAAATGGTCACTGCAGCTGTTCTGCTCATGCACAGCTCTCTTCCAAGAGGGCACTCACAGCATCGTCACCATTTTGGAAAAGGGAAGCCATTTTGTGCATGCACATTACTGGGATGAACATGGTACACTGTAAGTGGTACGTGGTAGATCGTATACGGTACAAGGTAAATCACAATAAACAATAAATGGTCGATCACGGTAAGCAGTAAAATGAGAAAAATTCTCAACTGAGAAAGTTTTGAGAGACAAGGGGTTTCTTGATAAAAACGACTTGATAACTGTTATTCTCAGTGAGAATAGAGAAAAAAATCAAGACTGAGTTTCAGACCTAGTAAAAATGGATGTGATGGTGGCCTAGGACTTACCCACTCGTCTGTTCCCACGCTGCCAGATGTTGGCCAGGGCTGCACCCGGTGCGGGTATGTGGAAGGCCTGGGATGCATCCTCAAAAACTGCCAAGGTGCATCCTGGGCTAAGGGCCACCCATGCAGGCCACTCCAGGCCAATGTGGGCCCGCATGTTTTTTTGGTGCCTTTCCCCAACTTGGGGAGTGGCAGCTGAAGTTTCTCTCCCCAGGCTGGCTCGCCTTGGGGAGCCACCCCGCTGCCTGCACATTTGTTTTTACCCATAGTTCAGTAGCCAATGTCAATTTAAATCAACTTGGGGTGGGATCTGTGTATTTTCACATAGTGGCTCCAGTCCTAAAAGTGTGCATCAACACAAGTACCACTGAAATTAATGGTTTTTTTTACTGGTGTAGTGCTTGTAAAACTGGAGCCAATACAGCTAGAATAACTATTGATAGTACAGCACCAGGTACACTGCTATCACTATATAAATAATAAATAAATAAGGCCTTATTATCATAAACAGCTGACCTTCCATGATATATTGAAGTGTGGAAAGGTTGTCAAACGTCAATTATCTCATTAAATTGTCTGCAACCCTTGGCCATTCTGTTGAGGAGATATTTATTTATTTATTTATTTAAATATTTAATCCTCCCTTCCCCTAAGGTCCAGAGTGGTTTACAACATTATAACACAAAATACATTAAAATCCCTTTACAAAAACCTTCCCATCCTCACCCCAAAAATCATCCACTTCAACCCCTATCCCCACCTGCCAAACGCTTTTCCAAAAAGAACTCTGATGAACCTCTGTAAGAAGGGAGTTGCACAATACTGGGGCAGCAACCGAGAACACTTCTCTGTGAGTCCTTGTCATATGAACAAGATTGGGAAGTGGTACCCACAGAGAGAGCTGTCAGATGAACACAAGGGTCACAGTGAAACATGGTAGGAAAGGCGGTCTTTTAGATATGCAGGTCTTAGACTGTTTATTTATTTAGTTAGTTAGACTTAATACTAAACTTAATACTTAGATGTTAGGATTTTAAAGGTTAGTGCAGACTGTAAAGCACAGGTGTAATGTGTTCATGGTGACCTGTCCCTGAAAGGAGTCAGGCCACCATGTTCTGCAGCTTCTGAACAGCCACCAAGGGCAGCCCCATATACAGAGCATTGCAGTAATCTAGCCTTGAGGTTACGAAGACATAGGTGATGGTGGCTATATCTGAATCAGAAGAAAGGAACGCAGCCTTCTCACCAGATGGAGTTGGTGAAAAGCGCTCCTGGCCACTGCCGCAACCTGATGTTCCAGGCACAGCAAGCGATCCAGAAGCACTCCAAGTCTGCAAAACTGAGGAACCAGAGCGGGGCGGACCCCCACAATGGCAGGCATTCCAAACCCCTCCAAGTCACAAGATCGGCCAACCATCATCACTTCAGTCTTATCTGGATTCAGCTTCAATCGGCTCATCCTCATCCAGTCCCCAACAGCAACCAGGCATAGGATAAGCACTGAGACTGCAGGACCTGGGTTGGATGAAAAAGAGAGGTAGACCCGGGTGTCATCAGCATACTGATGGCACTTCACTCCAAACCTCTGAATAATCTCACCCAGCGGCCTCAAAAACACCTTGAACAAGAGGGGAAAAAAGATGGAACCCATCAGGACACCACGGGGAGGTTCCGAGGAGATGGTGAGCAATCTCCCATCACCACCCACTGGGATCTCCCTGACAGGAATGAATGGAACCACTCAAGAGCAGTCCCATGCACCCCTGCCATGTCCCACAGTTGTGTCAACAACACCTTATGATCAGCTGTATCCAAGGCCACTGAAACACCTAACAAGATCAACAGGGTACTGTTCCCTTTGTCAGTCTCCAAGAATAGATCATTGACCAAGGTCACAAGGCAGACTCCATGCTATATCCCAGATGAAAAACTGACTGAAATGGGTTCAAGAATCCGATAGCATTGAGATTAGCCTGAAGCTCATGTAGTTAACATTTATCATTCAACTCTGAACTTTTATAACTCGACTTTACAATATAATGGAATCAATTTTCAAAGCATAAAACAACAGATGCACTGGCAAAAAAAAAAAAAAGGGTTGTACATTTATAGAATCTCAACACAGTATATTGTGAGGGTGCTTTTGTACCTGTTATTAGATACAAAGTCATTCCATATTGTATCATTATAGGCAAAACTGCATTTAACTGGAGTTAGGTTTGAAAATATTTACAAACTCTCTCTCAACAAATACCAAAGGATGAAAATGACCACTGAACTTGCTATCCAACAGTAAGTAGCCAACAATCTGTTCGTTTTCATATCTGCTTCCTACAACACAATATTCTATACGTAAAAATCACTTCTCAGTTCTTCACTATTAAAGTCAAGGGGAATTTTGCCATCAAATTTAATTAGTGCACGATTGCGCCCACAACAACACTAAGAAACATTAATTACTTGCTGTCATTTGATGAAAGAGCCACTGCATTTTGCACTAGCTGCAGCCTCCAAACAGGTCTTCAAGGAAAGACCCATGGAGAACACATTACAGTAGTCTCTCCTTGAAGCTATGGAGCAGGGATGGGAAAATCGGAATCAGATTAATACGATTCACCTGATTTTCCCGATCCACCCGATTTTCATTGGATCAGATTAATTCAGGGGTGCACTCACGCTCGTTTCCCCCTCTCTGCTATTGAACTTTGCTAGGTTCTTCTTTGTCCCATTCATCATTCTAGGATTGTGGCTTAGAATGACGAATGGCCCACTGAACTGAATAGATTCGGTTTTCCATTGACTTCAATGGGAAGTTTTCTGACTGAAGTCAATGAAGCAAAAATATGATCCAATTCTGATATGATTCAAATACAATCCAACTAAATCTGATACCGATTTTGATCCAATTTTGATTTTCAATATGATTTTCCATCCCTACTTATGGAGGCATGGATGATGTTAGTCAGCTCCATCTCTGAAAGAAAGTGTTGCAGCCTTCTCTGACCATATGGAGTGAGTGAAAAGTGCCCCTAGCCACTGCCACTGCCTTTATTTTACGTCAATTGTCTCTGGATTTATTTTCAATTGGCTTACCCGCATTGATCCCCCAAAGTCAAACAGGCACTGAGTAAGTACCAAGAGCACTTGAGTTTGATGAAAAAGACCAGCTTGAATGTCATCAACACGCTTATGGCACAGTACCCCAAATCTATGCAAGATATTACCCAGCAGCCTCAGACATGGGTAATATCTATCCCATGAATTGGTGGGAAGACAAGATTTTAAAAGAATAAAAATAAATAATGGAACTCTGTGG
Organism: Sphenodon punctatus; assembly: GCA_003113815.1. Taxonomy (NCBI): domain Eukaryota; kingdom Metazoa; phylum Chordata; class Lepidosauria; order Sphenodontia; family Sphenodontidae; genus Sphenodon; species Sphenodon punctatus. The sequence continues at coordinate 101,223 of QEPC01013943.1, forward strand.
GATCTCAGAGGGGAGATCATAGGAGACGACAAGTAATCACTCATGGCCACCCTCAGACCGCCTCAACAGGATCAAATGGAACCATTCGTGTGGATACCTGCCAGTTTATGCATTTGCAACAGCAGTATCTCAAGGTCAACTGTATCAAAAGCTGCCTAAAGAACTAACAAGATCAGCACGATACAATTTCCCCTGTGGATTGAAATTGAAAAATTGTCATCCAAAGCCATTAGTGTAGTCTCAGTGCTGTACTTGGGATTAAAGCCAGGATGACATCGATCCAGAAATCCAGCAGCATCTAAGTGTGCCTGAAGCTGCGAAACAACTACCCAAATATCTTTCCCCAGAAGGGAAGGTTAGAGATGGGGTGATAGCTGACCAGGGAGTCAACATAAAGCAATGGTTTCCTGTCAGGGGTCAGATGACTGAAGATTTGAGGGATACTGGCATCCTACCCTCATGGAGAGAGGTACTGATAATGCTGGCCGGAGATGGCCCAAATTTCTCCTCCATATGGCACAAAAATCATTTTCTTGTTTCCTGCTTTCTCTAAACTGCCTGGGTCCCACGTAACTGCAAGTCCACCTCATCCCTCGTATCCTGAATAGGCCCCTGCATTCTGCCAGGGGTGTCCCCCAAGTATTCTGGGTGATGATGGCTGAGAGGGCATTCTCGGTGGCTGCTCTGAGGCTGTGGAACTCTCTCCCGGTGGAGGTCCGCTGCTCTCCGGATCTCCCCTCCTTCTGCAGACAGTGTAAGACCTGGCTGTTTCACCAGGCATTTGGTGAAGGGGATGGGTCATGGGGGGAAGGGGGGAGTTGAAGGTTTTTGACGTTTTTCGGGTACCAGTTTTTTATTGTTGTCTTATTTTATATTTGGTGTTATGCTTATATTGCAATATTTATACTGTTTTACAATGTTGTTCGCCACTTGGAGCTGCCAGTGGGCAGGAGGAAGCGGGATATAAGATTTTATAATAAATAAATAAATACATACATATATAAAAATTACAGCATTGTTTACCTATATGTTTTGAAATACACATGCTTCTGATATGTATTACTACACAGGGCAGAAGGTGAAAGGGAAGGTAATAGGGATGTGCACCAGAACAAATTTCATTTTTGTTTTTAAAACATTGTTCATTTGTGTTTTTATAACATAAAAAATGCCCATTTTCATTTGTTGTTAAAAATGAAAAGCATAAAAAAATCAAAAACATAAAACCATTTCCCCCCCCATTTCCATGCCTTTCAAACATGCTTCCAAAAGTGCCTCTTCGACACCGTCCCTTCTCCAAACTTGCCGAGAGTACCCCAGGGTGGCAGAAATATCAGCGACAGGTTGGCATACAGCAGTTGGGTAGAGGACAGAGCAAACAATGGCATGCAGCTGGTTCTGGGCACTGAAGCAAACAGGCACTTGCACAGGAGGAGACGGTGGTTCCCCAAGAATGGCAAGACTTTAAGTTGAAGAGAAAGCCCCCGGGAGGCAGAATGTCGGTATGAGATTAGCAGACAGCAGGCAGACACGGGACAGAGAAACTGGCAGGCAGGCAAAGGGCACTGGGCACTGAAGCAGCAGGGAATAGAAGAGTGGGAGACAGTAATGCCCCAAGTGTGGCAAGGCTTCTTGTTGAAGAGAAAGCCCCTGGGAGGCAGAAATTTCAGTGAGAGATTGGCACACAGCAGGTGGGCAGGACAGAGCAGACAGGAAGCAGGCACTGGTTGTTGAAACATCAGGGACTGGCATAGGAGAGGAGAAGACTTACTCTCCCAACTAACTAGCATGTCATGGCTTCAAGAGTTGCTGAGAGCATGCCGGGGGGTGGGGTGGGGGCAGGAGACATGAGGGAGAGAGACCACTATCACAGAATGGAGTGGCAGCAGTCCAGCATGTGGCAGGACGTCATCAGCTTACAGCAACAATTGCTCCAGGGGGCAGTGCATCTGAGGCCCTTTTCACACAAGATGTCCCCACCTATCTCCATGCAGTTTTGCTATGTGGAGACGGGTGGAGGCTCCCATGTGAATGCCGAGGGAATGGGTAGGAGTGAGTGTGCACTCCCACGCAACATCCACCTCCACCCATCTCCATCCATCACCCACCCACGGAGCATTGGGCTCCAATGCCCGATGCTCCGTGAGTGGAGATGGGTGTGTACCGATGGGAATGGGGGAGGAGTCTCGGTTGGTCCCCACCCTCCTGTCGTTTCGATGCTTGTGTAAGACCTGGCTGTTCCGCCAGGCTTTTGGCGAGGGGCGTCGGGGATAGGGGGGGTTTGGGAGGGAGGGTGAGTTTTTATGATATGTCTTAAAATGTGTAGATTTATTTTAAAATGTTTTATTATTGAATTTTTGTGTGTGTGTTGTTCGCCACCCCGAGCTGCCTTTGGGCAGGAGGAGCACGATATAAGTTTTAAATAAATAAATAAATAAATAGGGACAGGTCTATTTTTTGTACCAAAAAATGTGGCTGAAAAGCAGCAAAAGGCACACTGAACAGCTCACATATAGAAGCACAAGGGTAAAGCCTGTGAAACACTGGATGTGAACAAAGCAACAACCAGCTAGCCACAGGTGCAGAGCTCTGTGCATCCTCAGCTTCTATAAACTCCCTGTGCCATCCCCCAAGCTCCCTGATTGGTACAAGCAAGTTGCAAGAATGTGTAAGCAAAGACCAATCTTTTATGTCTATTGCAGGGGTCTGTGATCTGTCTGTGCTGCCAACTGGCCAGTGGAGACATCAATCTTAAGTGGCTATTTTGGGCCCAGCACCAGTTGTTTGTAGTCTGAGCCATGAGCCAGGCTACCCAGAAAAACATTTTTTAAAGTAACATAAAATGAAAAGTTTTCATTTTTGCTATTATTTCAGTGTTTTATATTCTAATAACATAAATATTATTTTTATGTTTATGTTTTTAATAATAGAAATGAAAATGGGCATTTTCATTTATGTTGTTATAAAAACATAAAGAAATTTCACATGCCTAGAAGGTAATACTTTTTAAAGTGTCCAATAATGTAGGCAAGAAAACAACAAAAAGCTTTGAGAAATCATGAGATGATACAAAGTGCCAGTTCTTCAAAAGTATGGAGATACCTCATGATAATACTGAGCAGGTTCATTTTTTATAATTGTTTATTTCAATGTACAAAATTTTCTCCATAAGTGGCTGTTTATAGGCAAAATTAATATTCTTTAACCTGTACTGGAAATACTAAGATTATACAAACACAGGAGTGCCTGTATAGTTAAGGCGTCTAGCACTCTCCATTATAATACACGAACATTCTAGTTATTAAAAAATTGAGATGATTTATAGTATCATGTATTTTAATTTACAGGCCTTTGGAAATCTCATAGCACAATGGCATGAAATGAATCAGATTTTCAACCTAGATTTGTAGACCTGACTCAGAACTGTCAGACTATCTCATCAGCTTTGCTGTTTGTACCACTGTGCTCAAGGTTGCTGAACAGTTGGGATGATGATTAAAATAAAAATTTAAGATCTGCACAAGGATTTCTCAGTGTATACACAGAAAAAGTATCTTCCAAATTTAGTATCAGAACAATATTCTGGTGTAAAACCAAAATGTAATATTGTCCACAAACTTGTTTTATAAAGTCACCATAAAGAATAAAAAGGAACTACTTATGGCTCATGAAACTTAGGGTGAAAACAGACATGACGCCAACCACCCTTTAACCACCCTTGGTGGTTATTTATGCATGTTGCAGGGCTATATTGGTGCCCTATGCAGCCCTGAAACATGCATAAATGACCACCAAGGGTGGTTAAAGGGTGGTTAGCGTCATGTCTGTTTTCACCCTTAGTTAAAAGAACAATAGGCAGAGAGAATCATTTAAGTTTAAGCAGTGTTAAGCATTGAGCAGAGGGCTCAGTGTTCATTTGCATGTCCAAGCTCAAACTGGCTTCTAGTGGGGGGGGGGGGGGGGGCTGTGTGTGTTTTTGTTTGTTTGTTTTAAACGTTTGCTAAATATAATTTTTTGCAGATCTGTGGAGGAACAAGATGTAATTCTTTTGCTCATTTACTATAAAATATGTTGGAAGTAGGAACAGAAATGAAGAAAATTTTGCTTGAGGAATTTGTATGGCCAGGAAATTATAGCTACTGTAAAATTTGACATCCCACAAAGGCTATAAGTAAACTTGTCATCCCAATTGTTTTCTGTCTCGGTCCATTTAATTTCCCCCCACTAATGCATCCACAGTTGATTCGCTCCATCTCATCGCCATCCAGCCTCATCGAAGGCTTGATTTCTCATTAATCACACTAATGGGTGTCACCCCTGTAGGCAGTATTTTAAGACTAACATCCCAAGTGTTAAAGACCTGGTTTACTGAAAATCATCCCAAAAACTTACTAGGTATAGTCAGATCACTGTAAAGAATTGCTCCCCTTCTCTTAGGGATTTCTTGGTTAGGGCGCCTAAGCTACTATTAATTGAAACCAGAAGTGGGCATCAGAATAAGCCCTAAGAAATTGCCCCTTCTCCAGAAGAGAACATTAAGGCTGTTTTTATATGAGCCGTGGTGAGGACTGGTGTGTGCTGCGGCAGTGGGAGCAGTGCCACACCAATCCCCACATGCATTCCCACTCATGGAGCAATTTCTGTTTTCGCCAGTTGCTCCGTGCATAGGGGGTGAGCGGGGATGTGTGGGTCACGGGAACGTGCACGCACCCCCACTCACCAGCCACAACATGCACATGGGTGGCACCCGCTCATACCCACACAGTGGATCTGCGTTGGCATGAGTGGGGCTGTCTTATGTAAAAACAGCTTAAGGGGAGACATGATAGCAGCCTTCAAATATCTAAAAAGGCTGCCACCAAGAAAATGGCTAGGAAGTGTTCTGCATTGCTACAGAGGGTAGGACTTGAATTAATTGACTGAGGTTGCAGGAAGATATATTTTTGTTAAATATCAGAAAAATGTTCCTAGCAGTAAGACCTGTGCAGCAAAGGAACAAATTGCCTAGGGAGGTTGTAAGCTCTCCATCACTGGAGGTTTTCAAAAAGAGGCTGAATAGCCATCTGTTGGGAATTTTGTAGCTCAAGAAATCTTGCACCCAATCAGATGGTTGGACTAGACTGACCTTCAACGTTCATTCCAACCCTTAGATTCTATAATTCTACGGAGAGGAGAACAGGGGACGCACAATTTATTTGTGGGTTTAGTATTTTCATTTATTTGTATTTGTATCTTTGCCTTCGAACTGCTCATTTTGGAATTATTTTATTTATTTATTTATTTTATTACAACATTTCTACCCCACCCCCCCTGCTCTGGGCGGCTTGGGGCGGCTTACAAAACAATAGATAAATATAAAACACAATTTAAACACATTTAAAATACATTAAAAGGAAGGCACTGAACAAATACTCCCCCACTCCCTATCCCACTCCTGCCACCCTATACCCCATCTCCCTTGCCAAACGCCTGATGGAACAGCCAGGTCTTACTCATATGCTGGAAGGAAGCGAGGTCCAGGGCTACCCAGGCCTCTGCCGGGAGGGAATTCCGCAGCCTAGGTGATAGACTATATAATACGGTGACTGGCATTATGGAAAACCTGTTCATGAGGGATAAGTTTTATGGGGCTGTTGTTTAAATTGCATATTTATTGCTTTTATACCAGTTTTACCAGTAGTTAACCATTCAAATTTTTGGGGGGATAGGGCAGGATATAAATCAAGATAAGTACATTTTAAAACAGTAAAGAAAAAATGTGAGACATAAGTGATAAAAGTCAAGGTAGCAGAAGCATCTAAGTGTGCACTCATTAATCAGTTCTGTAACATTAATTTCATAATTGTTACTATGAAAACCCAATAAGGCCCTAGCCCTTATTGTGCATTGATACATTATGTCCGTATTCTTATTAGTAATGCCCTTCCTCTCTTTGAGTGGAAGTTGAAAGCAAAGTTCAGATGATTTGTGTAGGGGCAAACTCTCCAGCCCATGCCAGTCTCAAACTCACACTGTGCAGTTACAGAGGGAATCCTGTGAGTCTGGGCTATACACTATGTAAAGTCTCAGGAGGCTTAGTCCTCTTCTTACACAATGGAACTAGGGATGGGCGAACACGGTTCGGAAGTTCGGAATTTGGACCAAACTCGGTCTGTTCAGTCGACCGAACCGAACTTCAGAACCGAACTCGAATTTCAAACTGAACTGAACTGAATTTCTGAACTCCGTTCTGTTCACCCATCCCTAGTGGCAACACACACCCAAAAACCTGATTCTGAATGGCCGAACTTGGTTCGGAAGTTTGGAATTCGACCGAACTTCATCTGTTCGGCCAACCAAACAGAACTTCCGAACCAAACTCGATTTTCAAACCGAACCGAATTTCCAAACTCCGTTCTGTTCGCCCATCCCTAGTGGCAACACACACCAAAAAACCTGGGTTTGAATGGCCGAACTTGGTTCGGAAGTTCGGAATTTGACTAAACTTCGTCTGTTCAGCCGACCAAACTGAACTTCCGAACCAAATTCAAATTTCAAACCAAACCAAACTGAACTGAATTTCGGAACTCTGTTCTGTTCACCCATTCCTAAATGGAACCCCTTAACTTCTACTGTGAAAGGTCACCTGAACTAATGGAAAAGAGGGAAAGTGCTGCCTCAGTGCCCCAAATCCAAGAAAATTAAAAACAAGAGCTGTGCACGGGGCCAGGTATTTGTATTTATTGTAGGTTTGTATCTTTCCTTGTGTTCTCTGCAGTTTCCCCATTGGTGCCATTGTGGAAAATGCAGCGAACACAAGTCCCTGTGTATGGTTTATTTTAGCACAGAAATGCAGAGATGCTCTGCCAGTTTGATAGGCCTGTAACGAAAACACAGTCAGAACTATTGCTAAGTCTGTTATCAGTAGCGGCGGGACCCCGGGGCAATTACCAGATACTGGATTTACCGGTTTCCGGTTCCCAAAAAAACCGGGTTCCCGGATTAAATCCGGTATACTGGTACCGGATTTATTCCATTGATTTCAATGGGGCACTGTGTCCCCATTGAAATCAATGGAATAAAATTCCTCCCCACTCCCCCACCCAGGCAGTGCGGGTGGAAGGGGGGACACCCCCCACCCACCCTGCCCAGCCTGGATTTT
>QEPC01013943.1:115638-150148 GCA_003113815.1 Sphenodon punctatus
AAAGTTAAAACATGAATAAAATAATTCCCCCACACTACAAAGTTCACAACATCTGCTATACATTCACATTCCTTTCAGGGGTCAAAAGGGCCGCTAAGGGTCATCAACCACTTTGACACAAAGGCAGTTCACAACATCTGTTAGACATTCAAAATGGCCACTATCATGTATAAGGCTCTTATCAAATGATAAGGGTCATCAATCATTTTGACATAAGGTACCTAACTACACTACTGTTGATTTCCCCACAAACGTGACTATCCAGGGGAATGATCCTGCAGGAGTTAATTGCTGGGAACTGCACCCTGTTACACTCATTTCCATGAAAAAAAATTAATTGCACATGAAATATCAAAATCAAAAGTGGGGATCCCTAGTTCATTAAAGTTTTCTGCATGTTTTTTTACAGTAGAAAAATTCCACATTCAAAATTTAGAAAAATGTTTACAAGCTGATTTAAAATTTGACCAAAAAATAAAGGAATTTCAAATGGATTTTTCATACTTTTTAAAATATATTTTTATTAAGTTTCGATCTAGTGCTAGATTTATTTTTACTTAAAAATCGCTAGTTTTCTTCAGTAGAAGACCCAAGGGATAATAAAGCACTATATGTAGAAAGAAAGCCAAAACAACAGCCTGATTAAGCTAAATGCAAATAAGGTAAGAATTTCAGCTGGTATAATAAGTTATAAACATAACAGCAGAGAAGCTGTTCTTCAGAAATTGCTTGAAACTTTGACTGCATTTGCTGGGTTTTAATTCTTTTAAAATCGAACGTGTGCAGTACTAACCCCGTTATAAGGTTTGGATTGCACCCAATTTGTAGAAAGGTTTAGTTACTTCCTTATAAACTACATCACAGTTATTGTAACTTAGTTACTTCATTGTAAGGAAGCTGTAGACCTGACAGAGATGTTGGATTCAGAATCCCTAAACTCTGTTTCCATTGGTTACAGATAATATGCACTTAATAAACTGTTAAAAATTGTAAAAGTACCAGCCATAAATTTACACGCTATCTTTTTCAAATTTAAAACTACAAATAATGTATTTAGGATGATAGAAAATGAAGCAAAAATAGGTTACTGTCACACATTGAATCGCTTATAAAAATTCAATAGATGCAAGAAAAAACTCTAAAAGTGAGTTGCTTGAGTGTCATTGAATTATATAATATTTGGTATGGTTTGACAGTAATCTTAATATAGGATTATGCATTAGTAGCTCCATTGAAATTAATGTTGCTACTCATATGTGTAAGTGTTTTCAGGATCAGGGGATAAGACTTTTGGGGATTCAAAGATTTTTTTATTATGACAAAATAGGTGATATCTTTCATTGGACAAACTGTTGTTGGCAAAATATCAGTTGGATATTTTTTCTCCTTCTCTTATATTTGGGACCAACACAGCAACCGCCCTCTTTCTTTAGACATTTTATGAAGGGACAATCTGTTAATGGTTTGGATAAAAATGAAAGCCAGAATGCAAGAATCTCTTCTAGTGATAGCTACTAATGAAAAGGGACTTTGAAAAGGCACTCCACACAAACTGATTTTTTCCTGGGAAAAACAAATCATTTTCTGATGCATAATGTGCAAAGAGTAAAAAGGAATGAAAAACAAACTCACTTAAAAAGCAAATCATAGACACTGGGACAAGTTGTATAGAGCAAAATAAAGTCCTTGACCTCAGAAGATGCATTAGAAGTTTAGAAAATAGTTCTAAAACAGTTTTTAAAAGATAAAACATCTCTAGAATCATAGGTTTAGACTAAGTGAACCTTGAAGCCCCTTCCAAGGCTCTGGTGTTATGATTTAGTCTGTCTATAACCCTCAGACATTTCAACAAGTTACATTCTCTTAACTGTCAACGTAAGTTGAGCCCCTTTTTAAAAAATTGCAATAAAATCCAAATACACTTGGTAAGAATATCCACTGAAGTCAATGGAATTAGGACGGCATAAAACAGAACGGAAAATCCGCCTGCTGTTGGGTGTACTCAATGGCTGGGTGAAGTTGATGGGAGTGTTTCTATTGATAAATACAGTTTTAAGCAACAGGCAGCCTGCTGTTTATGCACATCTTCTGTGCTGAGGCTTTGTCTTCAGTTCCTTTCAGTTGTGTTTTCTTCCTACCTTGCCCTCCCTAAACATTTACTTTTGCAGAGTCCTCAGTCTGCATTTACTGTTATCTACTGATTGTTTGATTTTAGCACCATTATCTATAATTTTTAACATCATTATTTTTAAATGTCTGACATCTTTGTTTTTATTCCCCTAATAGCTCCCTCTCAAGTTATTTTTCCCCCTACCAGCTCCCTTTCAAGTCATTGCCTCCTTATAGATATCTGTTCTGTATGTGCTCAGTCTATAGTTCTGACTTAGGAGGTATGTCTGTCTATTATTGGGTAACTGTTTTACACTCTATGTTGGGTAACATGTATTCCTGGGTAAAAAGTTTACAAAAATTTGTGGACGTATGGCTGCCCGGTCTGTTTTCATATTTAAATTGTGATTAGAGTTTAAATCTGTGGTTGGACTTATGATGTAAATTGTGATATGTGTAGCTGAGGTAAATTTGCTTTTGTTGCTGCCTATATTTTTTACTAACTTGTATTTTTTTGTTATCTATGTCCATGGCAATTGCCAGTGCCAGATAAACTTATTCAGTAGTATAGTTCTGACTTTTTGCATGCCTTATGAAAGACCTTTGTGACCTGAAAGGTTGCACTCTCATCAACAGTAGTTTGTCAATAAAAGACATCATCTGAACTATTTTGTCTCCATCAGTCAGCTTTAGCTCATTTTTGTCACCACATTATCTTAGTTACCACTGATATTGCTCATTTAATGCAGATTAGGTCTGAAACTGAAATTCCACCAAGTTTTCATTTTCAATGGTACTGGTCATTTTGGGTATTTTCAGACGTTACGAGATCACAGTCAACCACAGTGAACCACGGTCAATTTTGCTGCGGGGCCAAAGCGCCCTGAATGTCTGTTCGGTGGTCGCCAGATGTTCACCATGGTCAATACCCACATGGGGTCAATTTCAACCACGCTTCCGGGGCTCCCCACCGGACAATCTCCAGAAGCGTGGTCAAAGAGATTCCCACCGGGAACCACCAAAAAGTAATGTCTGGATGGCAATCACCAGCCAGAACCAAAGAAAATGATCCCTAGTCGAGGACAAAGCAGACAGCGTCGCTGCCAGGCAACCAGCAACAACACAGCCACCAGAGGGAGATTTAAAGGGAAATCCGCAGCAGGGAAGTGTGGCAGGATGGAGCGAGGAAGGACGCAGAAGAGAGCGGCGGGAGAGAAGGCGAGGGTGGAGGAGGCAGTGGCAGTGGCAGTGGTGGAGGGAGCACAGGCAGGGGAGGGAGAGGGGTTGGGTGCACCTGTACACGCGGGTAAGATAAACCGTGGTTGCACTATATTGCCACCCGTGCCCATTATTGGGGGACAGGGGTGGGGTGGTGGGGTACCGGACCGCCTCCCGTATTGGGGCCAGCTCAGGGAACCCCCGGGGGTGGTGGTTGGGCTCGGGGTATTCCAGGGCTGCCCCCTTGGTCTCGCACATGTTGTGGAACACACAGCAGGCAACGATTACCAGGGCTGAGGTCTCCACAGTGTAGTCTAGCCGCCCAGCGAGACTCTTCCAGCACTTCTAGAGGGCCCCAAAGACTCACTCCACCACGGTCCTGCTGGAGCACAGGCTGTTATTGTAGAGCACCTCCGCAGGGTTGCGGGTGACTGGGTAGACCTTCATTAGCCACCGAGTGAGGGGGTATGCAGGGTCACCCAGGATATAGGGTGGCATCGGTACCCCCTCGATCCAGGTCATCCCCATGTCAGCAAAGTCCCCCCAGAACATCCGGGCATAGAAGGGGGAGATGGTCATGATTCGGGCATATGACTGCGGCCGGAGTTGCCCGTGAAGATGTCGATGATCCACAACTGGCTGCAGCTGCAGGGAGTGATAACCGTGCCTGTTCACATACTCTGCAGCCTCCCCTGCGGAGGGGCAGAGGATCTCTATTTGGGTGCTGTCCACAGCTCCCATGAAGTTGGGGAAGCCTGTGGCCGCGAATCCTGCCATCACGGCCTCCTGGTCCACCAGCTGGATCGTTCTGTCCAGGAGAATGCTTTCTACAGCCTCACACACATCCCAGAGGATACAGGCAACGGTGCTCAGGTCTACCCCGAAGTGCTGGGAGACGGACTGGCAGGAGTCGGGCGTAGCTAGGGCCCAGACCCCTATAGCCACCCTCTGGACCATGGGGATGGGGGTTCTCATGGGGGTGTGCTGTTGCTCAAGCCAGGGTGTAAGGAGCTCAGCAAGCTGGAGCAAGGTGAACTTGTCCATTCTAAAGTGGGCCCTCCAGGCTGCCTCATCCCACTGGGCCAGCGCCCTGGCCACAAACCCTGTGCCCACTCAGCAACTCAGATCCGTCTGTAGATGGGCATAGCGAGCAGGGCTGCCTGGTGCATGGTCTCCCTCCCCCATTGGAGGCGCCTGGCCACCTCGCGGAGCGCCGTGGGCTGGGTTCGGCCCCAGCTCACAGCCTGCCAGTCTGTCCCGGAGAGCCTCTGCGCCCTGAGCTGGCCAAGGGCTCTCCTGTGCCCATGGTGGGCCCTGCGGGTCCTTGCATCTCTCCAGGCCAGGTAAACCCGCAGGCAGGCGCCCAGGTGCAGCTCTGCTGTAAGGAGGCGCAGCTGCTCGGTGTGGTCGCGGTACCACTCGGCTGCGAGCGCGAGGTGCATCCAGTAGGCAGCTGCCCAGTCCCACTCCATGGTGGTGGGGACCCTGGGGGTTGGGGGATGGTTATGTTGGCCCGGTGATGGCCTGGGGCCCTGCCCCCAGCCGGGCGGCCCTCCCAATGTGATGCTGGTGTCCGTGTGCGTGCGGTTGGGTGCACCTGCTGTCCTGGCATGGGGTCTTGCGCCTGCACAGGCACGCAAGGCTGTGCGCTCCCTGTGCAGCTGCATGCCTTCAGCCATTAACCCCCCCTCCCTGTTTGCAAAATCGTGTCCTTGGTGGCCTGAATAGCCGTCCCATGTGTGCGCTTGTTTTCTGCAGCTTTGCCGGGTTTGCACCCCACGCCTCGCTCTGTTGCGGTACAATGTTGTGGCCCGTGGCCGCCTGTCCTGTCCTTGGGACCCCTCAGAGGCTCCCCCCCAGCCTTGGAGGGTATGTGTGCCCCCCTGTCCGTGGTTGTATTCTCCCTGTCTAGCTGGACCATGGCTGGTTGTGCATCCACCGGGCTCCCGCTTCCCGGCCCCCATGGGGCCCCGCATAGCTGGACCTTCTGCGAGACCATGTCCCTGTGTGACCTGTGGCATACCCCAGCCGTGCAGCTGCTCCTGGGCTGCCCGGACAGCCATTCGGGTGCTTATGCGAACCTGAGCTCTGGTCTTCGCTAGTTCGGCTATGAGGCAAGTGCTCGTGATTGCCAGCTGCATGCGGAGACTCTGGGGCTGGTTCCTTTCCCCGATGGGTGCATCCCGGAGATGAGGTGCTCTCATGTGGCCTGGGCCGTGGCTGAGACCCATGTCTGCACTGTCTGTGTGCAGCCTGGCCGCCTACACGATCTGCCTTGCGGAGGGGGGCCCTGCCTTGGCCGTGTCCTACTTTGGCTGTGTTCATGGGACCCATGGGTACCAGCACTCCCGTGGGGCAGTGTATCACCAGCTGTTGGAGCTGGGACAGCTTCTGTGGCCCCCTGCTGCTGACTGCTGTGTATCGGAGCCTACCGCAGCGGAGCTGGTGGTGCTGTCAGGTATGTGGTCCCGTTCGGATGTGCAGTTGGGACTGTCCATGCAGGATCCCTTCGAAGCCTACTACCTGATCACCCACCACATGTCCTTGTTGGGGTACTGCCGGGGCATGATCCATTGGACCCACCTGGTTCATCGGGCAGGGCACCCGGCCCCTGGGCCCATTGTGGCTCCCAGCAGCTGGCTGTAAGTCCCAGTGTGCCTCCCAGTCCCGTGGTTGCCTGCCCCTGTGTGGGTGCCTGCCCCTGCCCGGGGGCCGGTCTCCGCTGGCTGCTCCCTCCTTGATGTCTCTGCCATGCTGCCTGCTTCCAGGGGTGCTGCTGCCCCTGCCTGTGGCTCTGGGACCCCTCTGCCCCCCCATCTGCCTCCGCACCCAGTGTTCCCCTCCGTGGTTGCCTTCCCCAGTGCCTGGGTCTGGCTCTCTGCATAGCCTCACCAACCCACCTGTGTCCAGCGGACTGTCCCCACCCACCAGTGCTGCCACCTGTGGCCCCAGCCCACCCCTTGGGTGCCTGTGTGACCTTGGGGTTCTGGGAACCCCGGACTGCCCCTCCCACCTTCCTCCAGGGGTGTGGGTGCATCCTTGGACCTGCTGCGCTGCACCAGCTCTCCTACCGGCCCTCCATCGGCCCCTCTTCAGGGTGTGGGGTCTGCGTGTGTCTTCTGGACTGTTCCCGGCCCGCTCTCTGTGCCGTGTGAGCTAATGCTGTGCCTTGGTCCTGAGGTCCTGGGGCCCCCCACTCCTGGACTGCCTGTGTTGCTGTGAGGGTGCCCATGCAGACAGTTCTGCTGTGGGGGTTGTGGTTGCCGTTGCCTATGTCCTGCCCTGCCCCTTTGCAGTTACCCTCCCTCTTCCCTGTTCCGCGCCCCCCCGTGCCCGGTGTGCCTTGTGTGTTGTACGGGCACCTGTGTTCCCCCTCCCTTCCTTTCCCTTCTGTGTGTGTGTGTGTGTGTGTGTGCCCGGGCGTGTGCTTGTGCTGTGTGTTCCACTGTGCCCCCGCTGTCTGTGTGCCTGTTGTGTGTGGTACCTGTCCGGCTCTTCTCCCTCTCCCCCCTCCCTTCCCTTTTTCCTTGTGTGGGTGTTCCCTTGTGTGCCTTTTGGCTTCGGTTGCCCTCAGGCGACCATGTCTGTGTCCTGCCCCTGTCCAGTGGATTCCGGATGTTTTGACCACAGCCGGGAATTAGTGTCACGTCTGTTGCATTGCCCCAGCCCGTGATCTACCGGCCCAATTCCCTGCCGTGGTCCCGGGGCCATCACATCTGTTTGGGACTTTTATTGACCCCGGGGGGTGGTTGTTCAGTTCACCCCCACCGGGAATCCACTGTGGTGAACCTGGCACCCGTAACCTCTGAAATCACCCTTTGACTGGTCTCACCAGAACTCTCATTGGATGGAATTCCAAATGGAATGACTGAAATTTTCCAACATTTTCCAAATGCATAAAATGGACATAGCCGTTGTGCACATTCACAAAATGGCCACCATTTTGTTGTACGGTGGGGACCATTTTCCCCATTGACAATTATTTGACTGGATTCTGAAATTCCAACAGGAATCTGGGGAGGCAGCAGGGGGTAATTTCAGATGTTAAGAAAATACCTTTCACCACAGTGGACCACAGTGGCTCCCCTGTGGTGGTGGTGTTTCTGGGAACATCTGTTTGGTCGCAGCCAGATGTTCACCACAGTGAACCCCCGGCTGGGATCAAGCTTGACCACGGTTCTTGACCTCTGGCCGGCTGGAGGTTGAGAACCGTGGTTACAGTGGCCACGATCCAGGACGGGGCTGGCAATGGCTGTTGTTTAGGAATTCCATTTAGGCATCAAATCAGATGTTTTATTGATGTGGATATGGAAACAAAGTGACAGACTCTATAATTTGGCTAAATCCAGGGCCTCAGCCCATTCCCCTCAGCAACACGATAGAGACCACTATCACCATCACCCATATTCCAGAACAGAGTTTATTACAATTCATGAAGTTATGAAAGCTAAGGGTTTTTTGGAAGTAAAAGGGGACTTCGGGGGAATGTAGAGGCTCTATTCCACCTTTCAGTTCCCTGTATATTATACTACGAACTAACATGTTTGCTGTACATTAAACTCCGACATTATTTATGAGAACAGGATATAAAATAAAACATCTAAAAGCCATTTTCCAGCACTGGAATTAAGGTATTAACATGTGCAGTAATACCTCTTAGGAATAATAATGTAGCCGGAATCCAGTGAGGTAGCTCTATACTGTTAATGATGTGCTTTGCACAGCAGTAGTCTAAAACTCTTTATTCCCTGCCTACTGGCAGGGCTTTTCAGCCACAGCACCCCATTAAAAGCAGTGCAAATGTATGTATTCTTCCTTAGCTATAATCAGCAGGGAATAATTGTGGTGGTGGTGGGTGGGACCCTTCTCCCTACCTGTATAATACTAGTAATCATTACACATGTGTAATGTTTTTAGCTTTTTCTATTTCCTTTCAACTTGGTATCTTGATGGCTGTTTACCATGTACGTAATTGTTTTTCAAATCAGAATAGAAAACAGTGAAGAAAATGGGAATGTGCATTTTTCACAACATACTACCCACCAAGTATCTCCTGTTAGTGGGAAATAAGTGTTTTCAGTGTTACAGAAAAGGACTACAGAACAATGAAAACAATAATCAAATGGTTTCAATGGCTGGCTAGCAACCATCAGCCACTGAAACCCAGAAAACAGTCAATCTGCTTCAGACCATTAAGCTAACTTCAGCTTCCACTAAAAGTGTAGTTAGTGATATTAATATTTTACATTTCAAAAACTCAATGGAGCCTAGAAGTGCAAGTACTTTGAGGATTGGACTCTTTGCAGAAAATGTAATGAGGATACCCCTAACCCCTTTCTTCAGTCTATTTTATACTAACTAAAGACACAAGAATGACCCGGGGATAGATAATTTGCCAATTCTTAACTTGTGTCACCATTTGTCAACAAGTATGGGTGGCATGGAGAAATGCAATAAGAGTCAGGGTGGGGCCATGGCGCCATTTCTTAACCTAAGTCCTATGAATCATGCAGTATGATTATGGCAGTAAAGTATAGCAAAACTACTTTTGGGGCAAGCCGATTCCAGAAACTAAGCCACATTAAAAAACAAGCCACAAGCTGAGATGGAATGTGCTCAGACTCTTCTGTAAAAGGTGAGAGATGACCATTTGGAATAGGAAAAGCAGCCGTTTACCTACCGTTTTGTTCCCTCTGGACTCCAGCAGCTAGCAGATCAGGTTCTCCAAGACTAATATCATTGAGCCTGGTTCCTAGACACTCCATGCAAAGATGCTTGCACCACTCTTCTGCCTCCAATTCTAAAAATAATCATAAACAAGCAAGGATGTCAAAGTTTCACTCAAATGAAGGTGCAAAGTGAGATGAGTATTTGATTAACAGGCTAGTTTTATGATTGAGCTGGGATTTAATAGACAACTCTATTGTCTTAATACAAGTAAGCAACATCCCACACAAATTGTTTTGCCTTCATCTGCATTCCCCCCCCCCAATATTAATGCAGTTCCTGAATTGATTAGCAATGGGTGAACAATTATTTATTTATTTATTTATTAAGCTGCTCGGGACCTATTCAGTTAGTCCGCCCTCAGTTACTTATGGAGCCAGAGAAATTCCGGAATGTTATGGGGGAGATACCCTCCAACCTCGACAGCTGTTTGCTCGATGACCTCGTAGCCTTCTGGAACACCTTGTTGGCCAAGGCCATCAACTGGTCGGCTCCCAGTTGTCCGCTCCCAGGGCATCAGCATAGAAGGTTCCCGTGGTTCATGGAGGATCTGCGTTCGCTGAAGCAGGAAGGGCAGTGATTAGCGCACTGATGGTGTCTGTCCTGTGCTGAAGAGGGCAGATTGCAGCATAGAGCCATTTTGAGAGCCTATGAGGTGGCTGTGCAGGCAGCAAAGAAGGGCTTTTTTGCTGCTATCATAGCATCCGCAAAGTGTCGTCCAGCTGAGCTTTTCTGTGTGGTCAGTTTGGCCTGTCTCCACCTGGAGCTGGAATCTTCCAGCGCTCACTGTGACATGTTTGTTGAGTATTTCACGGATAAAATTGTTTGCATTCACCACAGCTTCGACAATGCATTTGATACAGTAGGGGAACCAGAGGTAATTAATGTCCTACCTTGTCCTACTTTGTGGGATCAGTTTCAGTCTGTGTCATCCACTGATGCTGAGGTTGTTCTGGGGTCTATCAGGGACTTATGTTATGAATTAGATCCATGCCTGTCCTGGCACCTCAAGGTCCCTGAGTGCCTCAAGGAGGTCTCAGTTTCACCCATTGCTCAAGAAACCATCTCAACGTTGACTTCCTTGTCAGCTATTTGCCAGTCTCTAACCTTCCCTTTTTAGGGAAAGTTATTGAACAGGTGGTGGTCCGGCAGCTTCAGGCGCATCTGGATTGGGTCAGTTTTGTAGACCCTCACAGTATGGCTTTCGTCTGGGTTATGGCACAGAGACTGCACTTGTGGCTTTGGTCGACAACCTCTGCTGTGAACTTGACCGGGTTTGCTCAACCCTTTTGGTCCTGCTAGATCTGCCAGCTGCATTTGATACTGTTGACCATGAGATGTGGGACTGTCCTCTCCTCCCCCGGCCCCTCTCTTCATTTTTCTGGAATTCAACTTCTATTACTATGATGACTTCTGATTTCAAATGGCAATGAAAGAAAAGGAGTGAGGGGTAAAGAAAAGGTTGAAGAAGACAATCCTTAACTATGAAACTGTATTTGCCTTTCTGTTTGATAGATTCCAAGTTTACTGATTTATACAGCACCGCCTGCCATTTCAGTCAAACATCTTCCAAGGGTAATTTTGTTGTTGGCAGTGATTTGAGAAGGAAAGCTGTGTTTAACTGACATTGGCCAATGGATTTAGCTGTTTACTAGCACCAAGATATTGAGGACAAAGTATCCTATACATTTAACAAGGGTTAGATTGTCACATTACTCTTAGGTAAAACAAAGAGATGTTATTTTACTTCCTGATTAATAGGGGTGTGCATTTTGTTTTCGGAATTGTAATTATGAAAACAAAATTTCTGAAATCGGAAATGCCGAAATAATTTCGAAATTTGGAATTATTTTGGAATTACCTGCAGAAGGCCTCAGGCAGCCTTTTGGGTGGGAAAAAGCGATAAACAAGTCCTGGTAGAGGAAGGGGGAAGCAAAGAGCACTGAGCCAGGAGACTTGAGTGGTGACTACACGACCAATGAGCATCACAAGTATTTTCCAGACACTCTCATGGCACCTTGTGATTGCTCAAGGCTCCAGCTTCCAGATCCAATCACGATGACTGGGGGAGGGCATTGCGAAGCTTTATGCTGTCACAGCCAGGCTTTTTGCTCTTGTTCTGGGTTAGTCTCTGACTTGTCAGATGGCATGTTCAGAACTGCTGAGCTCTTTAGCAAATTCTTTCCCTAGACCTAGTGTTTCCTGAGCCCTTCCTCAAACTATCACACCACAACACCCATCCCCACACATTACACAGCATTTGTTTCTCCCTCCAACCTAATCCCAATACCTGTAAACCTTCCTCATCTCCATCCCTAGCCGCCCCCCCCCCCCATTATTCCTAACTCTCCCCTGAGCATTTGGTAATCAAGAAGTAAAACAAAATTTTTCTAAAGGTACAGCATTTTTCTCTCCTACTTGACAACACCAACAGCAGAGAGGATTAGAACCCATGACATCTAGCATCCTGAGCAATGAGTCATACTGCTAGACCAGCAAGCCCTGCTTGCTGCAAGGTCTGTTTTTGGTCCTCAAGAAGGTAAAGGCCTCGGTCCCTAGAAAACAATTGTCTACGTCCAAGTGCGGAGAATGAAATTTTGGGGCATCACCACCATTTCAATTCAAGTTCAACAAAATTTTTCTAAAGGTACAGCCTTTTTCTCTCCTACTTCACAACACCATTTCAATTCAAGTTCAACAAAATTTTTCTAAAAGGTACCACCTTTTTCTTTCCTACTTGAAAACACCAACAGCAGAGAAGATTAGAACCCATGACTGCTGGCATCCTGAGCAAGGAGTCTTACTGCTAGACCACCAAGCCCTGCTTGCTCTAAAGTCTGTTTTTGGTCCTCAAGAAGGTAAAGGCCTTGGCCCCAAGAAAAATGTTGCTTACACCCAAAATGTTAACAGAGCATACAGGGGGGTATCTGTGTTGCATTGATTTTATTCACTCATGTCCCTTTTTATTTGCTCTTGACAGTAGCACACCAGGAGCTTGGATAGTATGCATGTTTTATTGGTTCTGTTTGCACAAGCCCTGACATGTGGCCCTTTTATTTACCCTTGATGGTACCACAGCAAGCATACTGGGGGTTATCTGTATTCTATTGATTCCATTCACCCAAGACCCTTTTTATTTGTTTTTTGATGGTAGTTTGGAGAGTATGTGTGTACTATCAGTTCTGTTTGTGAAAGTGCTAACATGTGGCCTTTTTTATATGCCCTTGATGGTAGCACATGGAGGATACCGGGAGCTTGTGTAGTATCTCACAAGCCCTGACACTGGGATTAGAACCAACCAACCAACCAACTTTACGTTCCTGAGCAAGGGGCCCTTGCCTCTAGGCCACTGAGTCCTGCTCCTTGGTGCTTATAATTTTTGTCCTTAAGTAGGTAAAGAAGGGTGTTTGGACTCCAGGATTGGGGGCGCACACACAGAAATGGACATGACCCTTCCACAGCATGCACCAAGGTAACAATGACAGCAGTACAAGGGATTAGGGCCCATGACCTCTGGTGTCCTGAGGTCACTAGACGACCAAACCCTGTTTGCTGCAAGGCCTGTTTTTGGTCCTCAAGAAGGTAAAGGCCTCGGCCCCTAGAAAACAATTGTCTACACCCAAGTGCGGAGACTGAAATTTTGGGGTATCACCACCATTTCAATTCAAGTACAACAAAAATTTTCCTAAAGGTACAGGCTT
Organism: Sphenodon punctatus; assembly: GCA_003113815.1. NCBI lineage: Eukaryota > Metazoa > Chordata > Lepidosauria > Sphenodontia > Sphenodontidae > Sphenodon > Sphenodon punctatus. Next base: position 128,394 of record QEPC01013943.1, read on the forward strand.
TTTCTCTCCTACTTGACAACACCAACAGGGATTAGAACCCATGACCTCTAGTGTCCTGAGCAAGGAGTCTTACTGTTAGACCACCAAGACCTGCTTGCTGCATGGTCTGTTTTTGGTCCTCAAGAAGGAATTTCAGAAATTTTTCTGAAGGTACAACCTTTTTCTCTCCTACTTGACAACACAAACACCAACAGGGATTAGAACCCATGAATTCTAGTCTCCTGAGCAAGGAGTCGTACTGCTAGGCCACCAAGCCCTGCTTGCAGCAAGGTCTCTTTTTGGTACTAGGGTGATACCTGGGGTGGGGGGTGGTTTAACACCCCCTATCCCAGGGATCACCCTACCCCCCCCACCCAGAGATCGCCTACCTTTTGTGCTCTGGGCAGCGGCAGCGGCTGCACGGCGGTCCAGTGGCTTCAGTGCTGGCTGGCTTCATCGCTTGACTAGGCCTTCTGGGGAAACCCGGAAGTTCCCTTGAAGGCCTAGTCAAGCGCTGAAGCCAACCAGTGCTGAAGCCGCCGGACTGCCGTGCAGCCGCCACCCAGAGCGCAAAAGGTAGGTGATCTCTGGGTGGGGGGTAGGGTGATCCCTGGGATGGGGGGGGTGTTAAACCACCTCCCTCCGCAGGGATCACCCTAGTACCTGCTGGTGCGGGCTCCGGGTCGCCGGCGGCGGCATGGCAGCGGCCCGGAGCCCGCACTAGCTGGGACTTCGGCTAAAGAAAATTTCTTTAAAAATCCAGGTTGGGCAGGGTGGGTGGGGGTTGTCCCCCCCTTCCACCCGCACAGCCTGGACGGGGGAGGGAAATTTTTTCTTTCTTTCTTTCTTTTACATTGCAGCCATTCATTTCAATGGCCGCAATGTAAACAAATCCGGCACGGGCAACCGGTACCAGTACCCCCAATAACCGGATTAATCCAATACTGCCGGTACAGTAAAATAACAGCATACCGGGGGTATGGATACCGGGGGAAATGACTTCCCACCCCTAGTATATAGAAAACAGAGAGCCAAGGATGGAGCCTTGGGGGACTCCAACCAAGAGGAGAAGAGAAGTAGAGGAGGAGCCAGCAAGAGACACATTGAAGGATCGTTCAGAGAGGTAGGAAGAGAAATGATTGAGGACTTAGCCATGGAATTCAAGGGAGTGGAGGGAGTCAAGTAAGAGAGAGTGGTCGACAGTGTCAAAAGCAGCAGAGAGATTGAGGAGGACAAGGATGGAGTAGAGGCGATTGGATTTTGCTAAGAGAAGGTTGCTAGTTATTTAGCAAAAGCGGTCTCTGTTGAGTGGAGGGGGTGGAAGTCAGAGAAGAGGGTCAAGGGAGGAGTTGGCAGAGAGAAAGTCAAGGCAATGGTTGTACTACACAGCACATTCCAAGAGCTTAGAGACAAAAAAGAGGAGAGAAATGGGATGGTAAATAGAGGGATGAGAAAGATCAAGGGTAGGCTTCTTGAGGATAGGAGAAATAGTGGCAGGTTTGAAGGCAGAGGGAAAGGAGCCCGTAGAGAGGTAGAGATTGACTATGTGCAGGAGGAATGGGGAGACAGTGGGAGCGATAGAGTTCAGGAGGTGAAAAGGGATAGCATAGGATCAAGGGGGCAAGTGGAAGGGTTGGATGTGGAGAGCAGGAGGTGATTTCCTTAAGGGAGACTAGGGGGAAGGAGCACAGGAGGGAGAGAGGGAGTGGGAGGAGAAGGGGGGAAGCAATATCAAAGCGGAGTTTATCTATCTTTTTAGTGAACAATGAGGTGAGATCATGAGCAGGATGGGAGAAATGAGGTGAGAACCTGGGTGGTGCCATGGCCTGGGTGGTGACATGCAGCCCCCACTCACAGCAGGGTCTCTGTGAATGTGGAGCCCACTGAGTGGGTGAATGTGGGCTAATGTGCACCCATGTGTCTGCATCCCATCAACTAGGTTGCATGCAGTGCTTCTTTGTGTACAGGACCACCAGTACCATAGTGTTATGGGTGAAAATCATAGAGAGTCCAAGGAGCAACAGCATCCTGCCCCTCTTCACACTGGCTCTGCCAGTAGGGCTGCCCACAAGCGCAAGAAATACACGCAAGGGCTGCCTGTTTGTTAGGTTGGACACGCTAAACATGTGAGTTGGGGCTGCATGGACTGAACCCAGACTGCAACGGGCTATCGTCTTGTTTGAAAACACCTTATGTCACATTAAGATACAAAGTGTAGAGCACAATGTGAAAAAAATATGATCTTCAAAAGGTTTACTAGTATGAAATGATGTTCATACATTTCACATCCATGTAAAACATCAGCTATTTTAAGGAAAAAACACCACAGCCTAGGCAACATCCCAGTATCATCTATCCATCTATACTTCTGGCATTATCAAATTAAAAGAAAATGGTGTGAAAGTAAAATAACCACAGGCAAAAATTATCTGAGATGTGCTTTTCAGGAATGATATAAACATTGTCAGTCACATCTCCAAAAAACATTCTGTCAGAAGCGACACACAACATATGTATAGAATACCACTGTATCCAGCAATGTTGTACTATGTACTAGGATATGTGGTCTATCGTAACATTCATTTAACTCATTTGGTGTTCAACCTGCTTCAGATTTCTCCATCAGATTTCACCAGTATTTTGCTTCTTTTGAGAGACCAAAAAAAAGAGCATATCTTAAATGAAGGACTTAAGTATCTCCTGTTCATCTCTTAAAATCATAACTTCTTCAGCTGTCAGCTTGAAGTCACAACCTGTTCTTAAAATTTCATACTCACATAAAAACAAAAGGGAAATACAGTGTCTGACCTATTTGATCCTCAATAATGTTTCCATAATAGATCTTACTGTTCAGTTAACTGGAAAATCTCGATGGATTTAATGGTATCCTCTCCCCCACCCACCCACCCTGCCTCCCATGCACATACCTATGTGAGGAGTCCCACGTCCCCTTTAGAAAGGAGGGGGCATGGGGTCAAGTGGAGGATCATGCTGCGGGGGGACTGGGGCTGGCACACATGCACTAGTTCAAATGGTTGGGCTGTTGCCCGATCCAGGAATTTTAGGGCAGAAGGGGGAGCACAGAGTCTGCGCTCTATTCCCACCTGCCATAAGAAGAGGCGGAAGGCAGGGCTGGGCAGTTGGGAGCAAGCTGGGAACAGTTGGCGTGGCATGCTGGAGGCCCTGGGGAGTGGGGCAGAAGCAGCAGACAGCGCAGGCAGACCCCAGGAGCGGACAGGAGTAGAAAAGCAGTGGCGCCTGTGGAGCAGCACAACCAGGAGTGGCAAGGAGGCAGTCCGGCCAAGGACACCTTTCTGTGAGTATCCCCCCACCCACTCCAAATCACTCTTAGGCTGGCCAGTCTTCCCCTCCCCTCCCCAATACTATGTCCAGGGAGGGGATATAGGTGGGCACGGACAGGCATCCCCACCCTTGAGGAACAAAGGGGGGGTCACTGTGTGGTGAGCGGGGCTAGCACACATACATCCTCTTATCTACGAAAGAGGGCAAATGTGGGTGGCAAGGGGGACTGTTCTCCCCCCCCCGTCCCAAATTCCCAAGGGGTTTGGGCACCAGGGAGAGGGGACTTCAGCGTGTCCTATTTTGGATGGGTGGATAGTGCGTGGGCTTGCTGTAAATAAAGAGGTGGGCAGGGATCAAAACCAGGGCCATGGGAGGGGCCCTGGAAGGTCAAGGGGTAGAAGGATGCACATCCCATCTGGACAGGGAGCTGATGAAGGACAGGGAGAGCTAGAGGGTGTGAATCCTGGGGTTATGCTGATCCTCCAGGCTCTTTAGGCACGCATGAATGTCAGATTGGCCCAGCTTCTCATGGCGGTACCTGTTATTCCGGCTAACTCACTACTCCAGCTGAGTCAAGTTCAAGGTCCCTCTGGGACAGCAGAGGAAGCTCAGGATGAAGAACCAAGGTCTACACCATCTCATTTCAGGTATTGCTGACAAGAGACACCAAGGAGCATAGTGGCTCCAGCAGACGGCACAAAGGAAGTTCTTTAAGCAATAGTTGCTTGGATAGCGGCCATGGATGAGCACATTTTGGAGCTGGTGCATCAGGGCTCAAACAGTACACAGCTGACAGCTGGCCTACAGGTGCTAGGCACTAGTAGCGGCACAGATAATGTGATGGGGAATACAGGACTAGGGGGAATAAACCCGCAGAGCAACACACCACAGAACCACCCATCCCAGAAGGATCCTTCTGGGTTGGTGAGGCTGAGTGAGGTATGGCACCCATAGGAGTTTCAGGGGGTCAGGAGTAGTCAAGGAGAAAGTGGACCCTAGACAGCAGGGAGCCCCCAGTCGAGTTCTACCCCACAGGGCATGGGACCTATACACAGCTTACCCGTACTCTCACTGGGGGTTATGCAACTCTGGGGCTGCCACTTGTGCACAGGAAGGAGTTGTCTCCATTACAGAGGGGATATGCTAAGGTCTCCACTAGGGCTGATGTGGCAGCAGCTTTTACCGCGCCGCAATTCCGTTCCGCCATTTCGGAACTGCCCACGCCACACTGCGACTTTTCTGCGGATATTCCGCTAATTCTGCCGGAATTCTGCAAATCGCGGAATTGCGGAAAAATTGCGGAAAAATTGCGAAAATCACGGAAAACCGCTATTCCGCTATTTTTTTGCACTGGCGGAATTGCGGAAATAGCGAAAATGTCATGTTTCCACAATTCCACTAAGTTGCGGAATTAAATAAGCGGAACTGCGGAATGAAAGCCTCTGCCATGCCGTTCCACTAATTGCGGAAACACTGTTTCCGCTGGAAATAGCTACCGCTGCGATATTCCGCTACAGCCCTAGTCTCCACACCCCTAGGGGTTCACTTGTTACAAGTCACTAGGGAAAAGGTATGGTACAGGGAATATACTGATGTCTTCATATTGTTATTTAGTGACTCTTTTCCCAACCCTGGTGATAAGAGCAAGTCCAGGGACACGGAGCAGACAAAGAGGATTATGGTTGAAAAAAATTGAGATTAATTGAGAGTCCACTTATCTAGTTTATGGGTGTGTGTGTGGGGGGGGGGATTACAAATTAACTCCAAGTAGGCTTCTGCCCTTTGGAAATACTATGACATCATTTGGTGGGCCTACCTGTGGGTGGGGTTTTTGGATGGCTAAGGTATGATGAGACCTTCCACCAGAGGGCAGTCATTACTCTAGGTTTGAGATGGAATGTGTACACACATGACCTTTTGCTTGAGTGCATGCCAGATAGGGACCTACACAGGGCTGATAGCAGTCATGTCATTACAAAGGGAGGGGGCTATGTGTAGGAGGCAAGCAGGATTCTGGAAAGGGAGGTCAGCAGGGCTTGGCATGTTGGAACTACAACAACGAGGTGGTTGTTTCATTCCCACTGCATGTTTTGCCATGCCTGACTGCAGTGCAGCGGGACCTAACCAATGTTGAATTGCTTGTGTACACACACACCCCAAACGCGCCAAGCATATCCAAGTTCCAGAAATGGAGTTTCAGCAGGACAGGCAGCTGCAGTGTGGCAGTACTGGCCAATAAGAAGGAGGCAGCCTCGTGGCCCCCCATTAGCCTGGGTGAGGCAACAGTAGCCTATGATGCATCACTGGTCTTCTCTGGCTGGTGCATCACGTAGCAGCCAGGTGCCCACCATGAGTTGGAAGTGGTAGCTGCTGGGCAGACAGTCAGCTGCATCACAGGCTAATGTGGGCGTAATGTGACCTGATGTGGGTTAACGTCTCATGTGCCTTACCCTGAGTGTCTGGAGTTGGGAGTGAACAACAGGGAGTGGATAATCTCATTATGACCTGTTGGGTGCTTCTTCCAAGCGACTGGTATTGGCCACTGTTGGAGACAGGATGCTTGGCTTAAAGGACCACTAGTCCCACCCAGTATGGTGCTTCTTATGTTCTTATTGGGTGTCTTTAGACATTGTGCAACGGTTATCGGGTGCTTAAGATGTTTGCCGTGAGTTGTGTCTAAGCACCGTCACTATCTTTGGCCACTGGTCTGCCCTCCATTAGCCTCACATTAGCTCATTGGTCTCAGGAGTGGCAGTTGAGCGTTTTCCCTCTCCCCGTGGCTACGTTGTATCTAAAGACATTGGGTGGTTTGTTCACAGCCATTTGAGTAATTGCATTATGTGAAGTGCAAAGTGCTGTTGTTATGTAGGTGAATAATGTTATTAGCAATACATCTATTGAAGCAAGGTGGATTAAGCTTCTTCTTGCTTCTCACTGTGTGTCAGAACAGACCAGTAGGGAGGCAGTTATTCTGCAAGAATCAACAAACTCCACGTTGTTGAGGAGAAGACATTTCTGCCTCAAGTCCTCCCTGTCTGCTTTGAATCCTCCAGTTCATGCTGCTGCCAAATAGCTCATTCCTTGATGCACATTGTCTTTGCCCCATCTCAAAGCACCTGGGCATGAGTAGTGAAGAGTGAGCTGTTTAGCTGCAGCACAGAGCGGAGCATTTGGACTTGACTGGACTACATGGAATACAACACCATAATTCCATGGGAGTGCTTCTACAAGGATAGCTTCTGGCACGGGTGGCCTGATTAGCCCCTGGATGTGGAAAGGCAGCCATTGCATCTAAGTAGTACAACGTATTAAACACAGAGAAACATTCGTGGCTAAACCTGGTGTCAGTATACATCCAGCCACCCCTTTCTGTTGTGTCAAAAGGCAGCCATGATCTCACCCTTGGACTTTTCCTGTTTGTACTTACAGTCCCAAACTTGTGACAAGGGAAGGAATATTGGCTGTATGCGATGTCAAATTCATACACTTACTCCATCACAGAATACTTTAGTACATGGGCAGTAGCTGCCTGAGGCACATACTCTTGCTCTCCCTTGCTCTACCTCCTTGCTATATCACCTCCAAGTTGCCTCCATATTTGACAGTTGGTGAAATTGTGTTCACCATTTCCCCTCCCTGCTATCCTGGCTGTTTTCCAGTGCCTTTCTGTTCTAGCTGTAAGTCCCTCACCCCCAAACCCCACCACAGTTGTTGTCCAAGGCCATACAAAGGGTGCTAACAGACATAATACTGACCTGTTTCAGCCTGCTTTGGCCCAACTCAGCCAGCATGATGCCTGAACGTTTGTTCCAGGCCCACCAGATCTGGGCCCGGAACAAATCCCGCCCGGGGTGGTGGTTTGGCCAGAACTGTGGGTCTGGAACAAAGTGGGTCCACAGTCTGTGTCCAGCTGCAGCCCAGCTGGGTGAGAGCAGACAAACCGGGCAGGAATGTGTATTCCCAGATTTGGCTCTTCCCAGCATGGGTGGGTCGCTATGACAGTTGCCCGTCATGGAAGGTGGGGGGGAAACAACGCCAGGAGCGCAGATTGTGGCCGGCCAGCTGCATATAGCTTCCCATCCCCAACGCCGGCCAGATCAGGCCATGGGGATGTTAGTTCCCACAGCCAGAGCGCACACAGCCAAGGGAAGCCCTCCTCAACCCTGGATAGGATGTTGGTGGTGGCGTCACATTTGTCAGTACCCAATGTTTGGAAAAATGGGGGGTGGGGGGAATGTTTCTAATCATTTGGTTTTCAATCAACATTATGTATTTGACAAATAAAAAGATATTCATAATGGGTAATAAAAATGTGTGTTGGGTAGGGTACATAATTCATGTGACATACTTTATAAGGGTGTCTACGTTAACATGACAAACTGTGGATGGGATGATGGGGGGGCTCAAACATTGTTTTTAAAAGTATGCTATGTTGTGAAGAGCCCGTTTTCTTTTATTCTGACTTTCCCCACTAACTTCAAAGATGTCCCACAATGTTTCCTGTCAGTGAATGAACTTCTCTGCTCCTAGTGTGTGTGTGTGCACAGTTCTTTTAAAAGTACTTGAAAGCACATTCTTACATCTAAATATTCATCATGCTACTCTAGTGTGAGGCACTGAATTCTCTCAAATAGGATGAAAGGCTTGTAAGCATAAGCGTCTTTGGAGAGTGAGTTTGTTTTAACAAGCGGCTGGGTTCTTTGTGATTCAATATAATACTGTTGAATTTTTAAATCATTTCTCCCCTTTATTGGGCTGCATCTATCTACATTGGCATTTTCTCATCAAATTTCAGGTTTCTTGGTGGAGACTCTTCATGCACTGAGGCTTGTGCTGACAAAAACATTTTGAGAATTGGGTTGTATATTGCATAATTAGGGATGACTTCTCCCCAACAACATGGGGTTTGTTGAATCCTGCATAATAACTGCCTCCCTACTGGTCTGTTCTGACACGCAGTGAGAAGCAAGAAGTAGCTTAATCCACTCTGCTTCAATAAATGTATTGCTAAAAAAAATCATTTACCTACATAATAACAGCACTTTGCACTTCGCACCATGCGTACACAGAATAAACTTCTCGATGAATGGTTATTCACTGTTGCTTTACAACCATGTGTTGTTCCGTGTTACTTGCTATCCCATAATTGCTCATCCACTCTGCAATTTCCCTGCTTTCTGTTTTTCAGGCCACATTCACACCTGGTGCTTTTAAAATGACACGCAGGCAAAGACAGGGCAGTGGGGAGGAGCCTGAAGCCGGCAGTAGCGCTGGTGCAAAGGGAATTCTGCCACGTCGAATGGGATTCTTCTGTGGCTTTGCTTGTGTGTGACAGGGCTGGAATTTGTGCCCTGTTATGCACGAGGCTAGCCACAGATCCCCATTCACACCAGCGGTACTGCCGGCATCTGGCTCCTCCCCGCTGTTGCATCTTTGCCTGCGTGTCATTTTAACAGCACCAGGCGTCAGGTGTGAATGTGGCCTCATTCTTCCTTCTCACTGCACAGAAAGCAGGCAACTAAAGCAGGGGATGGAGAAAAACCAAGCTAACAACGCCAGTATCACAGACAGACACAGAGAGCAAACTAGGAAGGGAGATACATTCCTGCAGCAGCAGGGTTAGGGACAAGCAACCCTTGAAATTGTCTGGGACAGCAAGAAGTCCTGCAACAGGGTAGTTCATGGGCAACGATTGGCCACATGATCAAAGCCCCTTGCAATGCTCCACCACAAGTGGTTCTTTATTTTCACTCAAACACAGAAGTGCACAGTGTATACGCAGTTCCTGGTTGAGGCAAGACCTCCTTCATGGGCTCTGAGCTCCTAATTATTTGGATATCAGTTCAACAAAGTACATGCTTAACTAAACCAAGAGTTTAACATTTTAAAGATATGCTCTTTTAAAAAGCAGCCTCAGTATTAGAAAAGATGGGTTTTCCCATGATTGAGATTGTGTTGTTAAAAGGGTAGAGGAAAACTATAAATCTAATACTATCAGATCTACATATAAAGCCATTTTCTTGTGTGTGTAATATGTGTGTGTGTGTGTGTGTGTTTGTTCGTTTGTTTAAGGGAAACTGCATAGTGTGTTTGGCGTGTGGGAAAAAAGTGTAAATAGTTGCATTAAAACCAGACTATTGGGGGATGAGAAAGAAAAGTCAATATTGAAAACGTAATGATCCATTTCTCACTGACAGTAAAAAACACAGCATGAATAATTTCTAATAACAACAAAAAAAATGTCTAGGAGTTGAACAGAATATTTATACAGTATGAGGCAGACTCCTTGCTCATTAGTATGTATGGGTACTTTCAGACATGATCCTAACCACCCTTTAACCACCCTTGGTGGTTATTTATGCATGTTTCAGGGCTGCATAGGGCACCAATACAGCCCTGCAACATGCATAAATAACCACCAAGGGTGGTTAAAGGGTGGTTAGCGTCATGTCTGAAAGTACCCTATGTCAGAATATGGTCAGAGTTTAATCAGAATGGGCTGCCGTTTTAAAAAATGGTGCCCACAGCGTGTTGATGCTGCTGGTGCCATCTTTGCAAAGGGCTGAGCGTGCCCAGAAGGGGGCCGATTGGGTCCTTCTGAGCATGCTCAATTTGTTTTTTGTTTCCTTTATTTTAAAACCTGCAACCCTAGGAAGAGGCCACACTTCATGGGACCCCCTCTATAGGGAAAGTACCCTCAACCCCCACCCCCTGCTAGACCCATCACTGGGACCCTGATGCCCCTGCCCAGAGTTAACCTTCCTGGGCAGGGAGGGGCTCTGGGCAGGCGTCAAGGGTGGCCAAGAGGTAAGTCTTTGCCCCCTGCTCACCAATGCCCCCCGCCACCTAGTCCCCAAGCCCTCACCTAGCCTTTCAAATCTCACCAGTTCTCAGTGAGAATAGGAGGTTTTCTCATCTCGTTTAGGGAATGAGATGGGGAAACTCCCATTCTTGTCGAGACCTGGAGAGACTTGAGCTGCAAATTTCAGCCCTACTTTTCATTTTGAGCACTGGGCTGAAAGCAAGGACTGCACTCCTTTCCAAAACGAAGAGATCTGTAAGACTCTGCTCAGACACAGGGGCGGTGTGCCCCCTAGAGAATCAGGGACAATGCCCCCCCAGCCCCAGGAGTCACTTGAGTCTGAGTCCCGCAGACCGGAGGGGGGGGGTGGAAAGTCGCACCAGCCCGAGCCTGGGCTCATGTTCAGAGCCAGCTCAAAGAAGAACATTGTTTGAAGTAGCAACCTTCAGAAGGTTGCTACTTCAACAAGGTTCTTTGAGCTGGCTCAGAACATTGTTTGTCACTGGTTTGTGTGTGCGCGCACAAACCACTGACTCTCACCCCCCCCCCAAAGGCTTCCTAAGGAAACCTTCAGGGTCAAAAGGGAGGTGTTTTCTCCCTTTATGTGGAATGGGTAGCTAGAAGGGCCGTCCATTCCACATAAAGGGACCCCGCAATGAAATAGTGCCGGCTGGGGGCACTATTTCATTGCGGGGGCCAGGCACCAGAAACAAAAGGGGAACCCATATACTAATCTCCATATTTACTCCGAATTGCCAAGTTCCCTAAGGGCTACTTTTACTTTCACCCTCTTTTTCCCTGCCAGCCAAACAAAGGTAGCTATTGCAGAGCGATCCTGCCCGGATGATAAATTGAGCAAAAACTTAAAGGTGTCCAAGGGGCCTTGGTTAGTCTGTTTCTCTATTAAAGGATAAACCCAAGCAGTTCTCAGGCTTTGATAGTATGGACATCTTAAAACAAAGTGTCCTGTGGTTTCAATTTCATTAAGGCTACACGTGCAGCGGCGCAACTCGTGGTTGACACAAGCATATCTGCCTTCTACCACTGCTGTTTGAATAAGTTGAAATCTTAGCAGAGTGTAGGATCTTCATAAGGCTTTACTAGATAATTTATTAAGATATGTCTCAAAGAATACAGTGCTCTTAACTGCACTCAACCACGGTGCTACCTTCCAATTCCAAATGTAGAAATTGGAACATTCTTTGACAGATTAACAGCCTTTAAAATACAGCATGCCTACCTAGCTGCCTTGTTTGCTCTATTTTTGATATGTGTGCACCATGAGCCTCTGTTAGAGTAAGTAATCCCAAGATATTTAAATGATTTGACTACGGCCAAGGTCTTTCCTTTAACCCAACTAGTTTTCAGATGTTTCCCTCCTGTGGCCATAATATTAGATTTCCCGGCATTAATGCCCAGGCCATTTGTCTCACAGAACAACATGAATCTCTCAATTAGCCCCCTTAGGCCCTTTTCCGTTTGAGAAAATAATACCACATCATCAGCATATTGCAATACATGGATCGGATAGGCCCCGATCTTGGGGGAGTTGAAATTTTCAGTTGTTAAAAGATCCACCATATCCGAAACATACAGATTGAATAAGAGAGGGGCCAGAACGCATTCCTGACGGACTCATCTCTCAATAGAGATTGGAGCACTTAACCTAGTCGTCTTCCCCAATCTGACCCTAGCTGTGTTGTTGGTATGTATTTGGAGTAGAATTACCAGGATTTGATCCTCAATACCCAGCAACTTCAATTTCTTCCAGAGATTAGATTGTGGGACAAAATGCCTTAGCAAAGTCTATAAAGGCCCAAAAGAGTCTTCCCTTCCTTATCTTGGTGTATTTAAAGATTATATGTTCCAAGATAAAACAACAATCCATCGCTGAATGCCCACGCCTGAAACCAAATTGCTTCATAGGGATTAGCTTATTATCATCAACTCATTTCTGCAATCGTTGTAATAATAAATTAGCATAAAACTTGCCTATGACAGAAAGAAGGCTAATTCGCCTATAACAGGCGGGATTCATACTGTCGCCTTTTTTATAAATTGGAACTATCCAGCTCATGCCCCATATTCCTGGAACCGTACTAGCACCATTTATTGAGCTGAATCATTTGTAAAGAATTGAGAAACACCACCTAGGGGCAGCTTGAAGCACTTCCACAGTGATAAAATCTGGCCCTGGAGCTTTGTTCACGTTCAGTGACAGAACTTGCTCCACTATTTCCCCTTCGTAGAATTCAAGAGCTGACATGGATGTAATATCTTGTCTATTAATCTCTGGACTTACTCCAGAGCTTGCTGACAATTGCTCTTTATACAGGGATCCAAAAAATTCTTCCCAAGTATGATTCAGGATTGGAGCGACTATAGCACTTTGAGTTGGCTTTATTAAATGATTCAGTATGTTGCAAAAGCAGCTCACATCCCCTGTCCTTATGGCCACGATCATGTTGGTCCATGTTAAATTGTAATAAGTGGCTCTTTTATTCTTTAGCAATAGTTTATATTGAGTCCTGAGGTACAAATAATAGTCACGTGAAGATTGGGTTTGCTCCTTCATCCATATCTTTTTGGTTTTAATTAACTGTCTCTTAGCACCCCTACAATCCTGATCATACCAAAAACTCTTTTTCTTAATGTGAGAATACTCAGGGATTAGAAGGAGATTTTCCTTGAATTAATCTGTAATGCCTGTGAACTTTTAAAATACTATATCCGTAGATTGAGCATTATATAATGCTAATCTCAATTCTTTAAGAGCCTCAGTATTACACAAATCATGAACTTTGGTCATCATCTGCACACTGGGCCATTTTTTAAGTCTATCCGACTTCTCAGTCTCTGTCCAAGCATGTGAACTATCTGCTAAATAACAGTGAAGACTAATCTGCACTTTCAGGAGAGCATGGTCACTTTCAGGCCTAGCTATAAGCAAAAAGCCACTGAGCCACTCCCAGGAATAACAATCAGCAAGTATATAATCTACTGTATTCCTCCTCTGTGGGCCCACAAAGTGTACTCTCCTTCTGAGTCCTCCTCGGATCTGCCATTTAACACTGTAAGACCCAACTTGTGAATTAAAGAGATCAAACAGCGTCCTAAATCATTAATGTCTTTATCCTTAGAGCATCTCATCGGAGACCTAGGGAAGCTGTATAGGGATTCATCTAAGTCAGGTTCAGTAGTTTCCCTTATCCGGACATTCCAATCCCCTGCCAAGACAACCCCAGCACGTGGATATACCTCACCTAATAAGTTAACTTAATTTTCCAGAATAGACCAAATATCATCCCTGTAGTATAAAGAGGATGAAGGAGGAATATAGAGATTGAATAAAATGAGCTGATCTTGGTTAGAGATTTTGAGAAGCCCTACCTGGTACATGGCAAACCATGTAGAAGAGCCGAGTACCAGGTAGGGCTTCTCAAGGATGGTACAAATAGGCACAGGGGCCAGAAATCACAGTCACCGAACCACCAGATGGGCGACCCTTTTTACCCAATTTTTGACCCCCTTGTGATATTATTTTAAAATTTTCCATGTTGAAAGTTTCCCAATTCTTCAGCCAGGTCTCCTGGAGGCAGATAATATAAAAATTACCCATGAATTCTACCCACATTTGGGTTTAAGTCCTGTGATGTTCCAAGAGGCAAATCGCAACAGGCCAGTCGCCATTTCCCTAGCTTTGTAACCACTTGCCCAGATTGGGTGATTCCCTTATTTTGATAGATCAGCCAGTTTGGCCCATCCGGACAGTCTGTGGCAATCTTATGTCAGGCAGAAACATGGGCAGCCTCTACCTGAATCTGATCAGAATGTATAATTGCCACATTTGACCTAAACTTATCACTGTGTAATTGGGAACTATCCTGTCTCTCCCTCATTCCATGATGGTCATCTTTATGCTGCACTACTAGGAAGATATGCCCTTTAAGAGGGTTACCTTCCTCTGCTGGATCTGAATAGCGAGCTGCAGTGAGAGTTTCTAGATTATGGTCAGGTTTATGAGGGATTAAAGCACCCGGTGGATCTGGGGGTTTGTAATCAATCTCACCAATTTGTAACCCATTCCTAAATTGATCTAACCTCTGTAATATTATATCCTGACCTATAGGCTTTTGAATTTGATAGGGTCTAGTGAATTTTCAATTAGCCCTGTATCACCCGAGAGAAAAATACCAATCTCACTAACTAGATCATACCTCTCCATATCAGGGCTCAGGGTATTTTTAGTCCCTAAAACGATGTTATCCTCTACTATGGCTATCTGAGCATTATCATCAATGGGGGGAAAGGGGGGTTGGCAGCCTTCTGTAAATTCCATAAAATTCCCAAGTCCTTGCTCACACCCATGGAGTGACCTAAAGTTACCAGTTGTCCCGATACTATTCCCGTGGGTCTTAAGGGTACCCAATCCCTTTACTAATCCTAGATTCTTGTCAATCTGTACTGTTGGGGGATTGTAACCCCCAGAGTTCTCTATTGTCATCCCCTGCCTTAAGTGCCTCTCATTATCTGATATATGTGTAGGATAGGGCTTAGGTCTCCTTGTTCCCAGTGGCATTGTGTTGGAAAGAGAGACCACTTGTTCCTGTTTAGGGGGATACCTACTCGGGGACTACATGACCATCTCGTAATAAATCCCCCTATCAATGTATATACCCCTGTTCTTTAAGTATTTTCTGGTCAGGAAAATATCCTTTACCAGATGTTCGGAGGAGAAGTGGATATTTAGTCTCAGGCACCATTCCTGGCGTGATACAACTACCACTTTCCGACATTGCCTTGGTTCTACATATGTTTTAAGAAGGTGGGATAAGTTAGTTGCAATATCGACATCATTGTTCCATGACAGAGTACTATTGTCATAATCAGGGCCCATCTTAAACAGGACTACGTTATCATCCTCATGACTCGCCTGCGTTGAGGGAGTTCAACAGCCTAGGAGCAGCCACTGAGAATACCCTCTCCATCGTTGCCCCCCGAGTAACCCAGGGGACCTCAAGAAGGGTGCTCCCGGTGGAACACAGAGACCCATCCAGGACATGCAGCGTGAGGCTATCCCGCAAGTAGGTGGGGCCCAGGCCATTTAGAGCTTTATAGGTAAGAACCAACACCTTGAATCTGGCTCAGAAGACTATTGGCAATCAGTGCAGAGCACAAAGCACTGGTGTAATGTGATCACAGTGGCCTGTCCCTGTAAGAAGGCGGGCCGCTGAATTCTGCACCAGCTTCAGTCTCCAAACTGTCACCAATGGTAGCCCAACGTAGAGCGCGTTGCAATAGTCCAATCTCGAGGTAATGAAGGCATGGATGATGGTGGCCAAGTCGGAGTTTGAGAGATATGGCCTAAGCTGCCGCACCAGATGTAATTGGCAAAATGCCCCTCTAGCCACACACACCATCTGGACATCCAGATGGAGCTGTGGATCAAGGAGCACTCCCAATCTCCGAACCTGGGAAACCAGTGGGGGGTGAACCCCATCAATGAGGGGCGACACAACTCCCACCGCTTTACTCACCAGCATCACCTACATCTTGTCAGGATTCAGTCTTAGTTGGCTCACCCGCATCCAGTCCCCCATAGCTGCCAGACACCGGGTAAGCACTGAGACTGCCAGGTCTGGGTGAGATGAAAAAGAGAGGTAGAGGTGGGTGTCATCAGCATATTGATGACACTGTACCCCAAATCCCCTCATGATCTCACCCAGTGGCTGCATATACACGTTGAACAGGAGGGGGGATAGAATAGAACCTTGCGGGACTCCACAAGGATGAACAGTCCCTGAGCACCACACGTTGAGTTCTCCCAGCCAGGAAGGAATGAAACCATTCAAGAACAATTCGACCCACCTCGACACGGTGCTGCAAGCAGGCCACCAACATCTCATGATGAATGGTATCAAAAGCAGCTGAGAGATATAACAATATCAGCAGGGTCGAACAACCCTGATCCAATTTCCGGCAAAGGTTGTCGACCAAAGCCATTAGCGCAGTCTCTGTACCATAATTCGGATGAAAGTTGGACTGCAAAGGATCCAGAAAACCAACATGGTCCAAATGCCCCTGCAGCTGCTGAGCCACCACCCGTTCAATAACCTTCCCTAAAAAGGGGAGGTTAGAGACTGGCTGATACTTGGCAAGGTAGTCAACATCAAGAGATAGTTTCTTGAGCAGGGCCTGCACCACCACCTCTTTGAGGCAGCTCAGCACCCTGCCTTCCCGAAGGGAGGTGCTGACCACCCCTGCCAGCAAAGGACCCAGCGTCTCTTGGCTGGCCTTAACCAGAGAGGATGGGCATGGATTAAGTTCACAAAAGGTCACTCTAACAATTCCAAGGACACCCACTGAAACTCATCCCATAAAACTGGATAAGGTGGGGCTTCCACAGCCTCTGGTTCACCTAATGCCAAAAATGTGGTGTCGAAGTCATGGTATTTGAGCGATTTTATCCACAAAGTAATCAACAAACACGTCACAGTGGGCCACTGATATTTCTGATTCCAGGTGGAGGGAGGCTGGCCCAACCAGTCCCTGCACCACCCAAAAAAGCTCTACTGGATGTGACTTTTCAGATGCTATCAGAGCAGCAAAAACCTCCTTTTTTGCTGCCTTGACTGCCACGGCATAGGCTCACAGACTAGCTCTATGCCACAATCTGTTGACTTCAGCATGAGACCGCTGCCACCATTGCTCTAACCACCACCCTTCCTGCTTCAGCAATCGCAAGCTCTCCCTAAACCATGGGGGCCGGTGATGCTGATGCTTTGGGACTGGATGCCTAGGAGCCGTCCAGTTGATGGCCTCAGAAAGCAAGGTGTTCCAAAAAGCCACAAGGTCATTGAGTGGTCAGCCATCTGGATCAGAGAGCAATTCTCCAAGAGCATTCTGGAACCCTTCTGGTTCCATTAATCTCCGGGGACGAACCAACCAAACTGGTTCCACACCATTCCAGGGGCAGACATGCGCTGCGAGGCAGGCCCTCAGGAGGTAATGATCTGTCTACAACAAGGGCTCAGCTAATACCTCAGATCCCCCGCCTCAAGGTCAGTGCAGAAAATCAGGTCCAAGGTATGCCCTCCATTGTGTGTAGGGCCAATGACAACTTCAGACAGATCCATGGTGGTCATGAATTCATGCTCCGCCCCGCCAAGACAAAGCGTCATCGTTTTATTTGTTTTAAATCTGCTGCCAATTAGTTTTATGGAGTATCTCCTAATTCTAGTATTATTTGAGCAGGTAAATAACCACTTTCTATTTACTCGTTCCACACCACTCATGATTTTATAAACTTCTATCATATCCCCTTGCAGTCTTCTCTTCTCCAAGCTGAAGCCTCTGCTGCCAAGCCTCTCTTCATAAAGAAGCTATTCCATACCCTTTAACCTTTTTGTTGCCCTTCTCTGTACATTTTCTAGGTCTACTATGTCTTTTTTGAGATGGGGCAACCACCAGAACTTCACACAACATTCAAGGTGCAGTTGCTATTTTCTGCTTTATTCTCTGTTTATTTCTGAATAATTGCTAATAAGTAATCATGAACTGAATATTCAGAGAGGCGAATAATTAGCTACTCACATAGGATTCATTCATTCATGAACGGCCTTGCAAGTCTACACAAAAATATAAGAAAGGAGAGAATTGCCTCTTTCTTACACCATACATGCTATCTCAGACTAGTCTGTTGAGTGCATGCTCAAGGGAACCCAGGTTTCTCCTGGTCACACTTACAATAAAACCTCTGAAGAGTCCTGGAACGTTTGCATGTCCATTTTCCCCCAAGGCAGCTCTGGTGTACCTCAGGATGAATGGTTCAGAACAAACATTTTCAACTACCTTCGGACTTAAAAAAAATCGCAATCGCCAGGTCTTGGGGTACATTTGGACCCCTATGGGAAAACCCATTATAGGTTGGGTCTATTTTATCCCCAAAACATAGTCTGCATCCCAAAACCTTCAAACTAAGCCCTGGGAGCACACACACACACAGAAACACATGAAAGAGTCTGTTTTATGGGGATTGTTTTCACCCAAACATAACCAATGACCCAAAAAACTCTTTTTCCTTTGTAAAATTTTAATTTTTATTTAAAATACAGAACATTGATTTAACAAACACTAAACATTTATTTTGTAACTAATCTAAACCTAAACCTCTTGCTAGCTGACTGTAGACTGGAAACCTCTGTGTAGATAGATTTCTTCTCCAAGGTAAAATTCTCTCCTGCAAATTACTGGCTGTGGCTTATAGTCAAGCTTTACTAAGGACAGTGGAGTACACTCAGCATCTTCATAGCACCTTTAGAGCCTGCTATTTGCATTTTTTGTTGTTGCCTAGGATGATTCAGGGGTTGTTTGCATCTCTCTGTTTGCCTAGGATTCTTGTCTCCACAAACTGATCCCAGAAGGGAAACTTAAACCTAGGCTGAAGAAATGAAACCTAACTTTACCTGACTTCTTGTCTCGACAAACTGACCCCAGAAGGGAAACTTAAACCTAGGCTGAAGAAATGAAACCTAACATTACCTGAACAAATGAGAAATGAAACAGAAAAGGTTTGCGTAAAACCAAAAAGGAAAACTCCATTGACACCTTGTGTGCGTTTGCACCCTGGCACTTTTTTGGTCACTGGAGACAAACGTTGAGAGATATCTGGCTGAAATTTGAGTATGTTATGGCCAGAGGTACCAGTGACAATGTGCTGCTGTAGACTCAATACTTAGCATATTTTCATGGTTTTTTCCAACCATGATACAAAGGCACAAGATAATAGCAGTGAAGGGCTTAATTTTCATTGCTGCTGCCAGTCTGAAGTGGCCTTGAGTTCCATGTTCCCTTGCTATCTGAATGGTCCTTGAAAACTGTTTATTTTGGTTTGTTTTAAACTGGGGTCCATTTGCCCCTATTGAAATGCATTGGCTGGGGTTCATTGGACCCCAGTAGGAAAACTCTATGGAAACCTGAGGTACGTTTGCAAAATGGCACTTTTTTGGTCATAGGAGACAAACGGTAAGAGGTATCAGGCTGAAATTTTAGTATGTTATGGCCAGAGGTGCCGGTGACAATGTCCTAAAAGCTCAAACTTGAAGAGCTACTACTTAACATATTTTGATGTTTTTGGTGCTCGGTGGGGTCAGTCTGACCCCAAAAGCTCAGGTAAGGGTAAATTTCCTTGTGGTTATGGATGTTTTTCTTCAGGGAAATGGGCAATTCTGGGTAAATATTTTTGTATTTATGAAACACAGGGTGGAAACAGAAGTGTTGGCCATGTGCCGGTAGCCCGACCTCGGCCGGGTCAGCAAGCCAAGGTAGACATGGTCTGGACTGGGCCACACAACAAATGTGTCTGTGGCTGGACTGTCAGGAAAGGCAGGAAGAGGCACAAAGGTGTGGCTGGCCAGCCTGGCCCCCATGCTGCACCCAGCACTCCACCCACGGCCATGATGGGAGCCATGGCAGCCAGTGACAGACAGCCAGGATAGCCAATGGCAGGCAGCCATGGTAGCCAGCTATGGTGGACCCAATTCGGGCTCTGTTTGCCAGGTCAAAGCAGACGTGATAGCCCACTGTGACCTGGAAATAGACCAGGGGTGAGAGCCTGGGCTAGCCACCAACAAGGCCTGAGGTAATCCCGGGCCAACATCTGGTGGCACAAACATTCAGGTGAGGTCTGGTGCAAAGTAGATCAAAGCAGGTTGCAGAGGCCCAGTGTCATCTCTGTTCTTACCCAGAGACACAGTTGGCTGACCTGAACTTTGGCTTACATTTGACATATAAGCAGAAGGACAGTATTCCCTTTGTCATATGCTTTTTGCTTCCAATTCTGCATTAATGTTCTCAAAGAGCAAAATTGCTCACTTAAAGCTTTTCTCTTGTCTGCCTCTTAGCTCTGTCTGAGTCTTTAAAAAACAGAAGTGACACAAAATCACCTGTGGTTTTTCAAATATGGGAACAAAGAGTAACTCAGGTCTTATTGACTTTTTATAAGAGAAAATATGGCATCAGGGTTTCTCTCTGGTTCACGACATTGGCTTAAGGCTGCAGCAATAACAGCCTAGAGCACTAAAGCTGAGTGAATGGTGGGTTTTATTCATCATATAAGGGCTTGTAATCATCAAACTTGAAACACTGGAATCCATATGTAATAAACCAAACTATCTGTACTGGTTGAAGATCATCTCATTAGCGAATGAATACACTTGTAGCAAGGGTCATTAGCTCACTGCAGTCTAACCAAGGAGCCTTTCAGAGGTTTCTGTCTGAAAAGCATTTGCATACTGTGGCTTGCCTATGCCACTCACTCTTCTGGGCTTGATGCTGATGTGAAAATCACCTTACTGACTGAAGAAACTTGCATTGTGTAATAGGTAAAAATCTCTAAAAAAAAATCCTTTCATTAGTTACATACTAGTATGTGGATTTTGTATGACTACATTCGTTTCAAAAACCCTGCTCAGACAGATTTAATTTATTTAAGGCATCCACTGTCATAAAAGATACATTTTCAGGCAGCCGTAGCTGCCTGAAACTTAAATGTACAGCCACTGTTCATTATAAGCAGGGGACTGCTGAAGCCCCGATTTTGAGGAAACCGCTTGACCTACAATTCTGAAAATTTAACAATGGCTGTAGGTTGTGAAGACCATCATAGCCACAAAGTTTGAAAAAGATCCATTAGGAAAATAAAATGTTATAACTGCTTAAACATTAATTGGTTGTGGTCAAAATGCACACCGTCCTCACGTATTAGAATCATCCCCCTGGATGAGTTGAGCCCCCAAACGTCACAAGCTTCAAGAATGAGATCAATAACAAGTACTTTTGAAATATGATATTGATTGATCCAGCCAAAACCGAGTTATTATGATCAAAAAATCAGTTCTCGTGGTCGCACATGCGCAGTAGAGCAGCTGCTGACCGGCAAAACACAGCATGGTCCTGCTGGCTGACACATGTTTAGTAGAGCAGCTGCTCACAGGAAACTTTGGTGGATTTTGTTCTGGCCGGGTATGCCGTGCAGCATCAGCCCCACATGGGCGGCCGGGGAGGTGGTGTAGCTATTGTTTTTAGGGAGGTTTGGCCCGTTAGGAGGTTTCCAGTTCGGGAGATTATGGGTACTGAGGTCCTTCACGTGGTGTTCGATTTCATTGGGGGCAAGCTAGGGGTGCTGCTGGTGTACCGGGCCCCTTCCTGCCCGGCGGCATCCCTTGTCGCTCTAGCAGAGCTGGCCTCGGAGGTGGTGTTGGGCTCCTCCAGGACTTTGGTTCTGGGGGACTTCAACATCCACGCCGATGCCGGCCTTGTCAGGACAGAGCGAGAGATCATGGCCACCATGGCAACCATGGACTTGCCCCAGGAGGTTACCTGCCCGACCCACTTGGGGGGACATACCCTCAACCTGATCTTCAGTTCTGGCCTTGAGGCGGGGGGTCCGGTTGTGGGGGAGGTTACAGCAGTGCCCTTGTCATGGATGGACCATTATCTCCTTCAGGCCGGTCTTCTAGTGCACCCCCTCCAGAAGGGGAGGGGACCACTTAGGATGGTCCGCCCTTGGAGGCTGATGGAACCCCAGTGGTTCCAAAAGGTCCTGAGGGAGTTAACCCTAGAGTCGGATGGCCACTCTGTGGATGAGCTAGTCCAGCATTTGAACAGCTTG
>QEPC01013943.1:160871-175151 GCA_003113815.1 Sphenodon punctatus
GCCTCTGTGGACTGGGGTGCTCTGGGGGTGGGGGTTGCTGCTGCCTGTGCCTTGCCCCTTGGTGGTGCCCCCCCTCGTCCCTCCCGTTGTTCCTCGTGCTGTGTTCCGGGCGCCCCTGGCCCCCCTTCCCGACCTTTCCCTTGTTTATGTGTGTGTGTGTGCCTGGGCGTTTGGTCGTGCAGTGTGTCCCGCTGCAGGTCCGCTGTGTGTGTGTGTGTGTGCGTGTGCTGTGTGTGTCGGCTGTCAGCCTGTTATCCCTCTTCCCCCCTCCCTTCCCGTTTCCCTTGTGTGGGCGTTCCCTCGTGTGCCTTTTGGCTTCGTTTGCCCTCAGTCGGCCATGTCTGTGTCCCGCCCCTGCCCGGTGCCTTGTGGGAGTTTTGCGCCCAGCGGGGGTTTGGCTGCATGTCTGTTGTGCTGACCTGGTGGTTCGGCCTGGTTCCCGGCCATGGTCCCGTTCCCGGCACGTCTGTTTTGGTCGCTTTTCCACCCCCACGCGTGGTTGCGCTGTTCACCCCCCCTGGGGGTTCACTGTGGTGAACCGCCCACCCGTAACGTCTGAAATCACCCACGATCTACTATCAACCAGAGGATA
This sequence comes from Sphenodon punctatus, assembly GCA_003113815.1. Classification (NCBI taxonomy): domain Eukaryota; kingdom Metazoa; phylum Chordata; class Lepidosauria; order Sphenodontia; family Sphenodontidae; genus Sphenodon; species Sphenodon punctatus. The sequence continues at coordinate 161,464 of QEPC01013943.1, forward strand.
ACTGGATTTCCTACACTCATTATTCTATGATGTCCAATACAATTAATTTGACTATAGAATGCCTTGATTTGAAGAATGTAAATGATGGAGAATCTACTAATCTATTCCAATAGTTAATTATTTTCACTGATAAAGGTCTGGTGTGATTTGTAATTTGATGAATTTTTCCAGGTTTAACTTCTAGCCACTGTTTTTTTTAAGTCTCTGCACTACACAAAAGAACCCATTAACACCTTTCTGGCTAGAAAGGTAGCTATATATCTTAATAAAGTTTCTTTCTAACTTTCCTTTTGATAAGCTAAATAGATTGCTCTCCTTAATTCTCTCAATGTAATGCTTCTGAATCATTCTTGTAGCTTTCCCCTGCAATCTCCCCAAATTTTCAACAGTCGTATTTAAAATGTAGATATCAAAACTAGATATAATATTCCAGTAGTAGTCTCACCAATATTGTATACTGAGGCTATGACACTTCTGCTCACTATTCTACTCAGAATTCTTCCAAGGATAATGACTTGGCACAGGTTCTAAAGTTGGTAAAAAAAAAAAGTTGCTATTTATTATTGTATTTATTGTTCTGCTGGAAACAGTATTTTTCTAGTCGCAAAAATGTTTACACGAAAAGCCGGGGGTGGGGTGGGGGGATTGATCAGCTGAGGAATTTAAATGGATTAAAAAAAAATTATTTGGGTGCAATGAACATGCTGAACATTCTCCCCACCTCCGCAATAAATCATTCCTTCCGATGCAAAAAATAAATAAATCAAAATATCAAATCATCTTAGTTTTGAATGGAAAAAAAATTGGTATCTTGAAACTTTTCAGGGGATGGGAAATAAAGGGTTTTAATAAATGAGACGATAGTCTGCTGGAGTCAGGGTCCAGTCCATGCAGTCCCCACTCACATGTTTAGCATGTAGAGCCTAGTAAACGGGCAGCCCCTTGTGTGTAGTTGTTTTGCACCGATGTGCACACGCAGGTTTAGCAGAACTAATCTAACAAACAAGCAACCACGCTTCCCCTGCCAAGCCCCCCCCCCCAGTATCCTGCCACCTGCCATGACTCACAGCCACGACAAACCATGGCTAGAAGCCTCCACAGCTGTTTCTTTCTTCGGGGCTCTCACTCCAGGAAGCGAACAATGTTAAATATTTTTTTGTGGTATCAATCAAGGATTTAAAAATGTTTCTTGTCTGTCACTGTGTCTCCCTCTGACACATTCACCACCTGGCTGTTGGCTTTCCATGTGAATCGGGAATACTATGGGAATACCCTATTGTTATTCTCATAGTAAAAGGCTGCAAGCCTCTGCCTGTGCATACCATATTGGCATTTGTAGCTTAGCGACGGCAGGCCTCAAACTCTGGATTTCCTATTAGCATTCACACACTGGTTGGGTCAGGGAATGGGCAGCAGGCAGATGGCAGAGACAGGTGAGGGATGGGGACACAGGCAGCAGGCTTTGGCTGTGGGCAGCAGCCTCAGCTGTGCAGGGAGAAAAACAAAAATGGAGTGGGGCAGAGCTGATGCCAGGATAGCCGCCCCCCAGAAAATGCCGCCCTAGTGCTGGGCCTAGGGGGCCTGCCCCTAAGTCCGGGTCTGAGAATGGCAATAACAAGAGCAGAGGCATAGGTGTGCAGGCAGCTACAATGGAAATGGCCATGGTCAGCACCTGGCTTTGCCTATGGCTTTCCTATGGCCATTCACTTTGCACCAGGACAGAGGCTTTTCCCCATTGGGGTACTATGGCCCTTCCGCAAGCCCCCCTCAACCTTTCCTTCCAATCCCCAGGCCCCCAAATGGCATTTTATTATGCCATACCACCATTCTCTTTGGCCCTCCCCCACAAAATATCAAAAGAAGCATGGAGAGAATGGATTATGGGTGTGGGGGGGACTTTTTTTTTTAATTAAACTTTTTCTTCTTGCATCAGCTCCTTTTGGGGACAGCTTGATAAGAATCTAAGCTTATCCAATAATTAAATGTAGGAATGAGGTGTAGCTTATGAGTGTCACAGTGTATCAAGGGCACTCTAGAGAAGAAGGACCTTTTTCTTCTCTCTCTCCTACGGTGTCTTCTCAAAAACCAAGTGATCACTTGGGTGGTAGGACAGGCAGGGGGACACGTTTCTGATCTTCATCCCATAGATCCGCCTGTGGCGGACTGTTTGCGGAAGGCAGGTGGGAATGATTGGCAGGGGGGAGGCTGTTGCAGAGTAATAACTGATTCACAATCAGTAAGGACAAATGCAGTTGAAGGTTTAACAACAGAACTTCACACTTTCTCAGGCACAGATCCTTAGTTGCATCTAACTAGTATGAAGACAAAATGGAGACTGAGACAATGAGAGAGAAGGGAAGAAGGAGTGGTTACACAAAGGAATTCAACTGTAAAACCCCATCTCCCTTCTATGTACACATAAACTTAGCAGCACCATCTGGTGACTCTATAGTCAATTACTATTCTTAATTCAGTAACTTTAACTTATGGATGTTGCATATACCAACACCCCTTCTCAACAGACAGAAGTTAACCTACTATGCCCATTTTACTTAGTAGCTTTCGGTGGCGCTCTCCTGCTAAAGGTTTTGTCAGGGCATCTGCTACCATGTCTTCTGTAGCTGCCTTTGTCCATTTGTTGTGTTCCCCTTCTGACGTTTGTAAAACATCTTCCCATGTCAATGGCTCAGACAGTCTGTCGGTACTTGCTCTGTAGGACAGGCGGGTGGGTGGTTTGCCTTTATTTTCCCTGGTAGATCTTCTGATTTCAACATCTGCAGGCGATTGGGTTTGTTCCTGCATCTCAGTTGAGTCTGTACTGATTTCAACTAGTTGTTCAGGATGCTCTTCTCCTCCTGATTCAGGACATGCTTCTTCTCCTGATTCTTGTAAGGATATTACACTGTTGTTTGTTTTTTCTTTGAAAGTCATGCTGTTGCTGATAGTTACTTTGTCTGTGTGTGGGTTGAGGATTCTGTATCCTTTGGAGTGTTCGCTGTATCCAATAAGAATCCCTTCCACAGCTCGGTTTTGTAGTTTGGTGCATTTCTCTTCCAGAATGTACACATATGTCTTGCATCCAAACACTTTGATGTGTCCCACACTAGGCTTCTCTCCATACCAGAGTTCATATGGGGTTTTACTCACTGTTCTTGGGTAGTGTCGGTTCTGTAGATATGTTGCCGTAACTACTGCCTCGCCCCAATATTTTTCTGGCAGACCAGAGTCAGTCAACATGCACCTGATCATTTTTGTTAAGGTTCTGTTCTTTCTTTCAGCTACCCCATTTTGCTCGGGCATGTCTGGTACCGTCTTCTGGTGCTCTGTCCCGTGGACTCTCAGGAAGTCTTCAACTCTCTTTCCTGTGTATTCGCCTCCGTTGTCAGTTTGGAGTGCGAGTGGCTTGCGTTGGAATCTGTTGCTTGTCATGGTTATGTAGTCCCTTAATTTTTCCAGTAATTCAGCCTTATGCTTCATGAGGTATGTGACTGTGTATCTTGAGTAGTCATCTATGAATGTCATTATGTATCTGTTCCCTCCAGGTGTGGCTACTTTCATGGGGCCGCACACATCGCTGTGTATGAGGTCAAGTGGCTTGAAGGTTCTAGTCTGGCTTGCCTTGGGTGTGTTGCTCTGGTGGCTTTAGCTTTGATACAGCATTCACATCTCATGGTCAAGGGATATGCTGTTACTATCAGGTCTTTTGTCAGCTGCTGTCTTTGCAGTTCCTTTATACTTTCCGGGTGCCTGTGACCCAGGCGTCGATGCCACAGATGAATACAGTTCTGGTGTTGCTCATGTGCAGTGTGTTTTGCTTGTTCCTTGTTTGCACTCAAGCGATACAGGTGTCCATCTGCATAGGCTCTGGCTAGGACCCTTGTCCCCTTCTGGATTGTGGATTCATTACCCCGGAACTTTACGGTGAGCCCTTTCTCTGTTAGGCATTTAATGGATAGGAGTCCTCCCTCTAAGCCAGGTACATACAGCACATCCTTTACTGGTATTGCTAGTGTGCCTCCGTGTGGCTTTTTGCAACTTAGAATTCCTTTGCCAATACCTTCTGCAGTGATGCTGCTTCCATCAGCGAGGTATTTCTCTTCTTTGTTACTTGGGTCCAGTACCGTGAAAAAGCTCTTGTCACTGGTCATGTGACTCGTGGCTCCAGAATCGACACACCAGTCATGTGATGAGTTGGCCTGTGTTGCTCTAAAACATCCACTCCACTGTTCTGTGGTTGTGTCACTGGTTGTAGCCTTGGCCCTTTGCTTAGACACTTGTGGAGATCGCTTTTGTTGTTCTACTTTCCATATGGAGCAGTCTTTCTTTAGGTGTCCTTTCTTGCACCAAAAACATGCCCTTGTTTCCTTCTTGTGCAATCTGTTATCTGCAATTCTCAGGGCAGTTTCCTTATCCTGTTCCTGATTGTCTTGCATGATTTCTTTCCTGCTCTGGAATTCATCCATGAGTCTCCCTTTTACAAATTCCAGTGTTAGTTCTGCCTCAGGCCTTGTCTCTAGGGCGTTTATGAGGGCTCTGTATGATTCAGGCAGGCTGCAGAGAAGTAAGGCTGCCACATGGTTGTCTTTTATCTCTTCACCGATGCCTCTCAGTTGTGCTACCACTTCCAGCATTGAATTTATGTGATCCTGCATCTCCTTCCCTTTACCAAGTCTCATCTGGTACAGTTTCCTTATGAGAAACAGCTTACTGTTCAAGCTGGTCCTTTCATGCAGCTTCTGCAGTGCATTCCACATGCCCTTTGCTGTCACCTCCCCCCTTACGTGGATTAACTGGTCAGCTTCTACTATCAGGCTTATGGTTGCCTTTGCCTGTCTGTTCTTTCTGTCCCACACCTCAGGGTTTGCTGCAGGTTTGTCTGTGGTGATCACCTCCCACTGGTCATCTTTGGATAGGAGCATTTCTACTTTGAATTTCCACAACTGGTAGTTTGTGTTATTCAGCTTGCAGACTGAAAGCTTTAATTCAGAGCTGCTGGCCATGCTTCCTTCCCTCCCCTCAGATTGGGATTCTGGTTCTTCTGCTCACTTACAATTAGTAGGCCTTCTCTGGGAGTTTCCTTTGGGCCTCTTTTCCTTTCAGCTCACTTCCAGTCTTTAGAGTTGTTCTGGGCTGTTCTGAAGAGGTCTGGGCACATACTACCTATCAAGAAAAACTGGGAGAATGCATGCTTGAAAATGGCGGCGAGTGGGGGGGGGGCGGGAGGCTTTTAAAATGGACTTTGGTGTGCACCAGTGAGAGTGAGAAGGGGGAGAGGGGCAGAAGTGATAGCTCTATAGAGCGCTCTAGGATTTTTCGCCCATGACTCAATGGTGCTGGTGGATTGGGATGTGAGGAGGCTGCATGCAACCTAACTGACAGGACAAGGACATGTAGCCATATATTAGCCTGCATTCACCGACACAGCAGGCTATGAACAGCTGGGACTGTGCCATGAGTGGGGACTGGGTGTCCAGTGGGAGATAGCCATGTGGCCAGTGGGGGTGAACACCTAATAAACAAGCAGGTTGACACCCACCTGATGTGGGCTATCATCTCATTTGTTAAGAACCATACTTCCAAACAGTTAGGGAATTGGGTTTAGGAATCTAATCTTATCCAATAATTAATTGCAGGAATGAAGTCTAGCTTGTTAGTGCCACAGTATATCAAAGGGATTGTAGGGAGGAAATACTTTTCTTCTTCTCTCTCTCCTACTGTGTCTTCTCAAAAATTAAAAAAGACAAATGAAGTTGTTATAATCCTTAGCCTTTGGAAAAGAAGTAGTCAATAGACATAGTGTAGAGAACTGTTTCTTTCCCTCAGGCCACTTTGAAAATTAGTATGAGCTCCACAGTCCATTTGTGAATAGCAAAGAAGCTGGGGCAGAGAACATAAGGGGTGTGCTCAGGATGGGGTGGGGGGAGGAAGGGGCGGCTCAAAGTCATGGGTCAATGCCATGGATCCATCCTCTATCCCTGACTATCTTCCCTAATCTCTGCTCCATTCCCTTCATTTTATGGTTTCAGTGCTTGAGGAACATGCAGGCATGGGGCATCCAGAACATGGGATTTGGGGGTGATGGGGTTCAGGGTCAGAGCTGGAAGACATAACAGAAGGCAAGGCTGAGGGCAAGGGCAAGACAAGACCAAGAGTGGGACAAGGGAACAAGAAACAAGGGAGACAACTACACAATTAGAGGGGAGAAAGGATAGGATTAAGACAGTCATGAGAGAAGGACTAAAGTCACTTTTAGATGAGTGGCACACGCTCACAGGATGTCATTATGTGACTTTTTAAATTACCACGGGCGACTTTTAGACGAGACTTCTTGCACATTATTGCTGCTCGCCCATTCTTTTAATACCGTGGTATTAAAAGAATGCATGGGTGGCGATAACAGGTGAGAAGTCTCATCTAAAAGTTGCCCGCGGTAATTTGAAAAGTCACATAATGACATCCTGTGAGCGTGCGCCGCTCATCTAAAAGTGGTCTGAAAGCAGGAAGGATGTGGAGCAAGAAGGAAAGCAAGATAATAACGGAAAGCACAAGGGTCTGGGTAAGACAGCAGGTTCAGAACAGTGAGAAAGGGTGCAGGAAGTAGTGAGAGTGTTGTTCTGCCTAGTTTCCCTTTGCTACCTGCATGCCTTTTACATCTGCTGGCAGCCAACCAGGATGCTGGAAGAAGAGGCATAGACAAGGCAGACAGGAGATGGGGCGGGATCAGGACAAGGTAGGAAGGAGACATGATGGGAGTGGCTGGGCCAGAGGAAAGCAGAGACAGAGGTTCTGACGGGCCGGTCACCGATCCAGAAACCCCGAGGACTGTGGTTCAAGGGTGGGACCTGACAAAGGGTAGGAATTGGACCCACTAATTGGAGAAGGACCAAGTAAAAAAACAGCTGCTAGATAGATTTGACCCAAAGACCAGAGATTCCCTACTCCTACAAAAAACAATGGCAATAGAACGTGACATTTACATATACATATATTGAATCAATTTGTACTGTTTACATGAAGCTGAGAATGTTGTATAGATAATCTTGGGGAAAACATAATTTTTCATTACATTAATATTAAATATATTATTTTATTTTATTTATTTATTTATTTACATTTCTTAGCTGCCCCCTCATGCCCATGGCATCTCAGGGCAGCTTACAACACAGAAATCACAATAATTTAAAAACAGCAATAAAACATACAAAAAATTAAAACATCTTAAATCCTCCTAAAAACAACCACTGTTACAAGAGAATTTAAAAGGAAAATTGGAAGAAATGCTATCAAGCTGGAGAGAAAAAACAATGTGACTTCAACAACTGTTGTCAAAAATAGTAAAATTAAAAACAAAGTGTCTCTTTCCATTCACCAATAAAATATATCAGAATCCTCCTGAGTACAAAGCACGACAGCAGCAACAATTTTTCTTCCCTTGATACGCACAGAATTTTTGAACAGAAGCTTTGGTCTATCGATAAGAAGGCTGGCCAGCTGTTTTCGTCTGACCTGATTAAGATATTTCTTAGAGGGATGAGGAATATGTCATCATGTGGGAAAAGGGGACATCAATGAATGTCCTCTTATCCTGTGGAAAGTCAAAAAACTCCTAATCTCTGTTGACAGGAGGCAGTGGATTAGATTATTAAGTACATCAATTTGAATTTCATAAAGAAGGATAATATAAAAAGCAAACCACGTAAATATTACATTTAAATTCATTTTATGTAATGTAAGCAAATAATAAAGTGTACACACACACACACCACTGGAAACATGAAGTAAGACCATTAAATTATTTATATTGTAGTTGAGCAATACTGAGAAGATAGAGTGTTTTTAAATTAACCACGTCTACGCATTCAACTGCTTGTGTAAAGGTGGTGTGTGGGGAAGTGTGCTCTCATGACCTGTGCACCAGCTACTCATGGCCACGCACGGAGCACTGCCAAAAAATCCAGAGCGTCCAGTGTTGGGCAAGCTAAAAGGGTGCATGGGGGGAGATGCCCATATGAACCGGGTTGTCCACTGACAGCACGGAACAGATCTGCCACTAACACGGAGTGCCACTGTCCCAATTCCTACAGTGGCTACACTCCCCTCTGTGGCATGGTTAGTGCCCTTGACCCACCCACAGCCCTACTGGCAGCCCTTAAATGATGCACACATGAAATACAAATCTGTGTTCGGCTAACACCCCCCCACCCCCATCTGACATTTGGAGGTACAAGCCAATGCCATGGAAGGCTGCAGCTCCACTAGCCAAGTAGGTAAACAGTCACATGGGGAGGGGGGTTGCCTGGTGTGGGAGGAAACAACTGCACAAGGGGAGAAAGGCAATAGGTGACAGTTATATATGTTGTCCCTAGACAGGCAAGTACCAGAACAGTGGCAACCAAAAGCACACCCCCATGGGTACTATCTATGCAAGGTGCACCCCCAGAATACTCTAATTCCAGGCCAGGCCATGGTCTGAGGTGGAGACCAGGGCCTTCATCAGCCTGTGGGGGGATGACAAGGTGCAAAGCGGCCTCGTGAGATGCTACCAAAATGAACTGATGTATCAACACATCTCTGAGGGAAAGGTGTGGCTGGTATACAGCAGGGAGATTACCCAGTGCTAGAATATGGGAAAGGGCCTGAGGCATGGCTACAAGACTTGCCATGACAACAACCTCAAGTCCGGCCATGGCTGGTCTACAAAGCATTTCTATAAGGAGCTGGACAGGTTCGTCTGTGTGAACACTGAGATCATGGCCTTCATATCTGTGGCAGCACCTTCACTAGCGGGAGGAAGCAGGAGCTCCCCCCGCCTTCCGAATCCCACCCCATCCAAGTCAGCCCCCGACTCTTGCAAACGCATGTCACGGGCAGAGGGGTCATGACTCAGCTGTCCTGCAGCTGAACCTCATGTCCGCAGACCCAGCCACCAGCACCATCACCATCCACCTGCATCCCACTGAACTAGAGGGACAGCCCATGGAGCAAGCAGTGGCATGGTTGGAGTGACCAGAGGCTATGAATACCACCCTCAGTGAGGAACTGCAGAACACTGGTCGGTCATTGCAAACAGGGAATGGGGGTAAGGGATGCCAAAGCAGAGAAGGCAACTGAGACTGGCTGGCCAGGAGCACCAAACGAGAACCCTAACAGTCCACTATACTGGGCTTTCAGGTAGCCAGGACAGTGAGGGGGGCCAGGAGGAGCATCCCCAGGAACCAGAAGCCCCAGAGAAGGAAGGTAAGCAGAACAGGTGGCCAGGAGGGCACAGAAGTGGGACAAGAGCAGAGAGGTCACAGCTGAGACCACCCCAAATCAGGAACCCTTGAGGAGGGACACAGCTACACATGTAGGCTGCTCTGACATGTCAGTAACATGTATCTGCCAATACACTCCATGCCACCACAACAGGCTTCATAAGAGTGTTTGAGTTTGGGTGCCATCAGTATTTTGATGACACCCAGCTGTACCTCTCATTTTCATCTGACCCAGGCCCAGGCATCTTGGTGTTCACCCGGTGCCTGGCTGTGGTGGGAAATTGGATGAAGTTAAGCCATCTGAAGTTGAATCCCAGTAAGATGGAGGTGATGCTGGTGGGGAAGGACAAAGGAGTGGAGGTCCCCATCATTGATGGTGTGCATTCCTCCTTGGTCCCCTAGATCCAGAGCCTGGAAGTGCTCCTTGATGCACTGTTCCATCTAGATGCCCAGGTGGCGGATGTGGCGAAGAGCACTTTTTGTAAATTACATGTGGTCCATTGTCTTTGGCCATATATTTCTGGCTCTGACCTGGCCACCATCATCCATGCATTTATCACCTCAAGATTAGACTACTGGAATGTGTTCTATATGGGGCTACCCTTAGTGACGTCCCGGAGACTGCAGTTGGTGCAGAATGCGGTGACTGGCCTTCTGACAAGGACGGGTTGTTGGGAGCGTATAACACCGGTGCTCCGTTCTCTGCACTGGCTGCCTATAGTTTACCGGGTCCGATTCAAGGTGTTGATGTTGACCTTTAATGCCCTATAAGGTCTGGACCCTGCTTATTTGCTGGACTGCCTCAACCTCCATGTCCTGGATCGGCCCCTGTGGTCGTCTGGGATGTCCTCTTGGAGGTTCCCTGGGTCTTCCAGGTGGCGACCTCTGAGAGGGTGTTCTCTGTGGCCACCCCCCAGCTGTGGAACTCCCTCCCGCTGGAGATCTGCCTTTCCACGGATCTCCCCTCCTTTCATAAATCCTGTAAGATCTGGCTGTTCCGCCAGGAATTCAGCAAGGGAAACAGGTAGTGGGTGGGGGGATGTTTTGTGGTTTTTTATTCTTTGAGGGGTTGGTGGGGTTTTAGTTTGGCCTCTGTGCTTGTTAATTTTAATTAATGTTAATGAATTTTAATTATTTATATTGCTTTACATTGTTTTAATATGTTGTATTTTTATGTGTTGTATGCCACGCCGAGCCGCCATATGGCAGGAGGGGGCAGGTTAGAAGTACCAGATGGATGGATAGATTAGATTAGATTAGATTAGATAAATAAAATTAAAAAGGAGGCCAGATGTTGAGAACACACATAACAGAGGGAACAGGTCAGGGATACCTGATGCACGCTGAAACCACCACCATATGCCACAAAGATACCGCGCCCCTAAGCGGTTATGACGGGGTTTTACTGAGGCAGGTCTCCCATCCGCAGGTGCACACCCATGTCCAGCGAGTGATGAAGGTCAATCACCCGTAACTATCAATACAGCCATCCCACCACACAAGGTAGGTTCCCTGTACTTGTTGATATGGGTGCCGTGATGGCTCACTCCTTTGAATTTTCCCAGGTAAGGACCCAGCATGAACCCTGACACAGCCAGTCCCACACACCAGCTGCCCAGAGGAACGGGAAGCTCCAGCCTGTAACTGATGGGAGCAGCAGAGGGCCCAGCAACAGTATCAGGCACAGAACAGGGTCTTTGCTGCCCAGGCATGCAATGCACACCTGTGGGAGTGGAGGGACTCCGTCCACCCCCTGCAGGAGCTACAATGCTCCAACAACGTGGTGGAAGTGGTGAGCGCTGAGTTTTATTTATTTATTTATTTATTTATAACAATATTTTTATGCCGTCCCCTCCTGCTAAAGCATCTCGGGGTGGCTAAAAATATATTAAAACAATTGAAAACAACAATAATACGATTTAAAACACTATTAAGACACAATATAAAAACCAACATACCCCCCACCCTAACCCAACTCACCCCCTCTCCCTCAAGAAAAGCATGGCGAAACAGCCAGGTCTTACATTGTCTACAGAAAGAATGGAGGTCAGTAATGAGGCAGACCGCTAAATGGAGGGAGTTCCACAAGCATGGTGCGGCCACAGAGAATGCCCTCCGCAAGGTCGACACCCGAGAAACCCGGGGGACCTCGAGGAGGGCACCCCCGGCCGACTGCAGGGGCCAATCCAGGACCCGGATGGTGAGACGATCCTGCAGGTAGGCAGGGCCCAGGCTGTTCAGGGCTTTAAAGGTCAACACCAACACCTGGAATCATGCCCGGAAGAGTATAGGCAGCCAGTGCAGAGAATGAAGCACTGGTGTAATATGGTCGCATTAGCCTGTCCCCATTAAGAGACAAGCTACCACATTCTGCACCAGCTGCAGCCTCTGAACCAGCACCAAGGGTAGCACCATGTAGAGTGCATTATTGTGAGGTCTCCCGGGGTTGGGGGGAAGAAGGGGGGACCCACGGGCCTGTACAGCAGTTACTTCTTCCGCACAAGGGACTCCTATGGGGAGCGGGTGCACATGCTTGGACGGAGAAAAAAGTTCCCTCAGGTTGTAAGGTGGCCCACGAAGTCTCGTTAGAGACAGGGCCGTATCATCATAGGGAATGCGATCAGTAGAAGCATGCGCAAGCCCCCTCCTTTGCCCACAGGGGGACAAGGTCTCTGCCCACACGTCCACGCCCCACACCCTTCCAAACCCACAGTGACAGGGGAAATGCACCGCGTGGGGGAAAGGTGCGGAAGGGGGAGAGACCCTGGGATGGGGGAAAGGGGTACAGGGGAAACTACCACCAGCCTACAGGAACGACAATCAGGGGCTACCGGGAAATAGAACTCTCAGTGAACACAGTAGNTTTCTGTAATGGAGGGAGGAGAAGTGTTGTCCAGTTCTTACCTACCAGAGCTGCAATGTAGTAACACTGACCATATTCTCCCCCTGTTGGCCAACAGAGACATTCCTAGAGTGTAGAAATCCTGCTGAGAAGTTATTTTTACATAGAGAATAGTGTTGTATATGAAGCAATATGAAAAATCAGTAAGTGTTAGACAAGTGGTATTGGACAGCAACATACCTAGACACTTCTGTGTAGGTTTTTAAACAAGTGAAAGTATTTGAATACCTTTCATATAAGCAATAACTTTCCTTTTTTAGTGCAGTAGTTCCCAACTAGCATGCCAGGGCATAATGGTGTGCCCAATTAAGTTGTCAGGTATGCTCTGAAAATGTTGGTAATTGTAGTTGCTAAGTGAACTGTGGCAGTTCAGGCTACACCACAGGTGTTATAATGGTTTCTATACTCAAAAGACTTTGGTCTAAGAGATGTTAAGGCCGTTACAAATTCAATCCTGCTCCAAAAAGCATGGGAATTGTAAGTTAAGGCTCCAACCCTAACCTGTCTCTTATACACATCTAGATGTGTATAAGAGACAGGGCCCTGACAGCCCCCCCCCCCCAGGGTCGGATCCTCCCGAGGTATCGCTGTCGGGGTCCGGGTTTGGAAGGGTAGCGAAGGTGGAACCTACGAGTGAGCCGAGGGGCTTGGATTGCAGCGGTGGGTTCCCAGGAGCGGTCCGCCAGGCCATAACCCTTCCAATCCACCAAATAGAAGAGAGTCCCTTGCACTCGCTTGGAGTCCAGGAGTGCTCGAACTTCATATTCCGATTCTCCCTGGATGTCGCAGACGGGTCCGGGAGGCGACGTAGGGGGGTATAGGGGTGGTTGGTGTGTTTTCAGCAGAGATACATGGAACACAGGGTGTATATGGGCTGAAGATGGAAGGGTCAGTTACGGGGTTATGGGGTTTACTTGTTGGGCCACAGGGAACGGTCCCATGAACCGATCGTCGAGCTTTGCGGACGGATGGAGGGAAGGGTAGTGGCGGTGGTCTACCCACACCAGATCTCCCACCCGATAGGTTGGGGAAACCTGCCGGTGCTTGTCGGCGTGGTGTTTATACTGTTGACGAGCATTTTGCAACATCGCACGGGCATGCACATGACAGCGGTGGAGAGTTTTTATCATAGCACCTGCGGCGGGGACTGTCACTGCGGGTTCCTCAGAGAGGGTGAGCCGGGGATGGAACCCGTGCGACACAAAAAAGGGGGATGTACCCAAGGACGCGTGGGGAGCGTTGTTGAATGCGAATTCGGCAAGCGGAATATAGGTTACCCAATCGTCTTGCAAATAATCTATGTAACAGTGGAGGTACTGCTCCAATGTCTGATTAGTAGGGGCAGGAAACCGGTAAAATCCGGTATCCGATAATGCCGGTACCGGGCGTACCGGCATTATCGGATTCGACCCGGTAATCTGGACCGGGTACGTGGTGTTTTTTGTTAACACCCCCCCCAGGGATCACCCCTACTAAAGGTCAGTGCACTCGCCGCTTACCTTTGGGAGCTCCGGCGGCGGCGGGTGGTCCGG
>QEPC01013943.1:175713-225189 GCA_003113815.1 Sphenodon punctatus
GGTCATACTTACCGGCGGCTGCGGGGATGCCGCGGCCGCTGGTGCTGGGGGGTGGGCTCGCCTCTGGGTCTTTTTTAAAACAAAAATCCAGGCTGGGCAGGGTGGGTGGGGGGTGTCCCCCCTTCCACCCGCGCAGCCTGGGAGGGGGAGGGGGAGGGAATTAATTTATTTCATTGGTTTCAATGGGGACACAGCGCCCCATTGAAACCAATGAAATAAATCTGGTACCGGTATGCCGGATTTAATCCGGGAATCCGGTTTTCGCAGAACCGGTAACCGGTAAATCCGGTAGCCGGTAATGGGACCGGGGTCCCACCACTACTGATTAGCTCTTTCTACTTGCCCATTGGCCTGAGGTCTATACGCGGTCGTAGGGGTAACTTGCATGCCTACAGCCGTGAATAAGGCCCGCCAAAATCAGGCCGTAAATTGGGGTCCACGATCTGACACAATAGTGCATGGTAAGCCGTGGTGTTTAACAACATGTTGGAGGAAAAGTTGCGCCATCTGGCGGGCGATGGGTAGTTTCTTGCAAGGGATAAAGTGTCCCAGCTTTGTAAATTGGTCTATAACCACAAAAATGGTCGTATACCCCTGTGAGGGCGGTAACTCCACAATGAAGTCTAAATTCACCCTTTTCCACGGGCCTTGAGGAAGAGGTGCCAACTGTATGAGTCCCATAGGTTTTGCTCGTGGTACCTTTGTGCGGCTACAGATCGAGCAGCCCTGGACGTATCGCTGCACATCTTGTACCATCGTAGGCCACCAAAAATGCCGCTGCAACAGTTGCAGCGTGCGCCGTTGCCCTAGATGTCCAGCCATGGGGGCGTCGTGATGGGCCCATAGGACTTTTTGTCGGGCAACACGGGGGACAATGAGAGCTCCATTATGTCGGGCTAGCTGTAAGGGGTCTTCTTTGACCATGGCCATTAACTCCGGATCACGGGCGACCCAGTCCTTCATTTGCTGTGTAGTAAGACCCCCTGCCAAAAACACCTGGGCATTAATAATAGGTTCTCCCTTTAGTGCGGGGTCTTCGATGTTCTCATAACACCGTGACAGGGCATCCGCTATGGTATTCTGTTTTCTGGGGCGATAAACAATATGGAAATTAAAGTGTGCAAAAAAGAGAGCCCACCTGGCATGATGGGCGTTTTGGATTCTTGCAGTCTGTAGAAATGTTAAGTTTTTGTGATCGGTGATCACCTGGATCGGATGTCATGCCCCTTCGAGATAGTGCCACCAGGCCTTGAAGGTGGCGCGTATTGCTAGCAACTCTCAGTCCAGTACCGTGTAATTTTGCTCGGCCGGGCTTAATTGCCGCGAATAAAACGCGCAAGGCAAAGGGGTTTCTTCGGATTCCTTAACTTGTGACAACACCGCTCCCAGCGCTACGTTTGAGGCATCTGTTTCTACCACAAAGGGTAGGGAGAAGTCGGGGTATTGAAGGATGGGGGCAGTAATAAAGGTGGTTTTCAACTGAGTGAACGCTTGCTGCTGATCCTCTCCCCACACATACGGTTTCCCCTTTTTGAGAAGACATGTCAGAGGTGCAGCCAAGTCGGCGTATCACGGGATGTACTGTCGGTAGTAGTTTGCGCTACCTAAAAAACGTTGAAGCGGTTTCACAGCCTGAGGGACGGGCCAGGAGTTGATAGCCTCTACCTTCGAGGGATCCATTTTGATCCCCGCAGTGGAAATAATGAATCCAAGAAAAGGCACTTTTCTACCTTGCAGTACAGATGGTACTGTCGGAGGCGTTGTAAGATGACTTTTACATGCTGCCGATGTTGTTGAAGGTCTTTTGAAAAAATAAGGATGTCGTCTAAGTAGGCGATGATGAATTGGTCCAGCATGTCTCGAAAGATATTAGATGTTGAAATGCCGCTGGAGCATTGGCCAGTTCGTAGGGCATAACTAAATACTCAAAGTGCCCGTACCGGGTACGAAAGGCGGTTTTCCATTCCTCACCCTCCTTGACTCGTAGCAAGTTATATGCTCCTCGCAAGTCCAATTTTGTGAAAATGGAGGCTCCTTGAAGCCTGTTTAGTAATTCGGGGATTAGGGGCAGTGGATACCGATTCTTTATAGTGATGGCGTTAAGGCTTCTGTAGTCTATGCAGGGTCTTAGCCCCCTGTCTTTCTTTGGGACTAAGAAGAGCCCCCCCCCCCAGGGGATGTAGAAGGATGGATAAAGCCTTTCTTCAGGTTCTCATCCAGGTACTCCTTTAGGGTTTTTAACTCGGGTTCGGACAGGGCGTAGATTCATCTATACGGGGGTACAGTGTCCGGGAGTAGGTCAATGGTACAATCGTACGCGCGGTGGGGTGGGAGTTCCAGGGCCTGCTGCTTTCGGAATACGTCTGAAAACTCTTGGTAGTCCTCCGGGAGAGCTCCAGTGGTCAGGGAGGCCCCTATGATCGTATGGACGTCTCTTACTGGGCTTGGAGGCTTCCGACAACATTGGGACAGACATTGTTGGGAGGAGAAGTAGATCCTCTTGCGGTCCCAGTCAATGAAGGGGTTATGTTTCTTTAGCCAGGGAATCCCTAGAACCACAGGGAAGACCGGGGTGCTCACCACGTCCAATGTTAGTGGTTCTTGGTGGTTTCTAATCCATGCTACAAGAGCGGGGGTGCAACAAGTCACCGGGCCTGAAACCAAGGGGGATCCATCAATAGCGAAGACTGCTTCGGGGCGGGGTTTAGGGATTCGCGGAACTTCATATCGCTGTGCCATCTGCCCATCGATAAAATTCCCTGAAGCTCCTGAATCCACGAGAGCCAAAAGGACCACAGCCCTATGGTTTGGGATTTGCAGCATAAGGGGTACTTGTAGCTGGTCTCCCTGGAGGCGAGTGGTCGCAATATGGTGAGTCTGTAGTGCAGGGGTCCTTACCCTGGTCACCGGGACACCCCCTGCCCACCCCGGTCTCGCTCGTTTCCCGCACTCCGTCGATGGGGGGGCTGTTGAGGGCAGGAGCAGGAGAAATGCCCCGCCAGACCACAATAAGAGCAGAGTCTGCCTACCCGACGACGTTCCTTCTCTTGAGCATCGAGAGGGCCTCTAGAGGCCCCGATCTGCATGGGTTCCGGCTCGTCCGATTTCCCTACTCCTATCCCAGGGTGATTGGCCGGTTCCCCCATACCCGACTCGTCTCCTGCCTTCGCTCTCGTCGTCGCTCGACTAGGCGCTTGTCGATTTGGCAGGCGAGGTTGACAAGTGCTCCCCACTTTTCTGGGACCCCTGTCAAGGCCAACTGGTCCTTGATTTCATCATTTAGGCCCTTCCTGAACAACACCTTCAACACCTCATCGGCCCACCCTAGTTCCACTGCCAACTGTTGGAATCGCGTCACGTATTCCAAGAGTGGGCTCCTGTCTTGCCACAATGTCATAATTGCCACCTCGGCATCTTTTTTTCGATGGGGGTAATTGAAGAGAAACTGTAGTTCTTGCAGAAATCCTTTGAAGTCTCTTAAGAGGGGACTATCCTTTAATAATAGGGGTGTGGCCCAGTCCAGGGCCAGGCCCTCCAAGTGCCCAATAATAAAGGCCACTTTGGCTGTATCGGAGGCATAGGTGAGGGGTTGGACCTGGAAGGCCAATTGGCATAGCGCCAGAAACCCCTGGAAATTCTTTCGATCCCCGCCGAATTTTTGAATAGGGGGGTGACGGGGTTCCCTCCCTAGTTGCCCTATTGCTGGGCCGGCGGCCGCTGCCATCTCCGGGGCCGAGGCTACCGGCGCCGGGGGTGCCACTGCCACCATATCCATTGCTCCCGCCACCCCCCCCCCCGCTACCTGGTCTTTTAAATCCTTGAGGTCCATTGCCAGGGTTTGGATGGCCCGAGCCATCTCCTCCATCTGCTGTGCCAGGTCCATGGTAGGGCCGGCGATACTGTGAGGTCTCCCGGGGTTGGGGGGAAGAAGGGGGGACCCATGGGCCTGTACATCAGTTACTTCTTCCACGCAAGGGACTCCTATGGGGAGCGGGTGCACATGCTTGGACGGAGAAAAAAGTTCCCTCAGGTTGTAAGGTGGCCCACGAAGTCTCGTTAGAGACAGGGCCGTATCATCATAGGGAATGCGATCAGTAGAAGCATGCGCAAGCCCCCTCCTTTGCCCACAGGGGGACAAGGTCTCTGCCCACACGTCCACGCCCCACACCCTTCCAAACCCACAGTGACAGGGGAAATGCACCGCGTGGGGGAAAGGTGCGGAAGGGGGAGAGACCCTGGGATGGGGGAAAGGGGTACAGGGGAAACTACCACCAGCCTACAGGAACGACAATCAGGGGCTACCGGGAAATAGAACTCTCAGTGAACACAGTAGACAACACACTCTTTCCAACAGCCGCTCACTCACCCGACACTCCACTCGCACACGCCACGCACTCTCCTCGCACTCTCACACTCTCCAAGTTTCAATATTAATCTTTGCCTTGCACCACGCTCTGAGGGGGGCCATCTTCACAGTAACACTGATCGCCGGCAAGTGTAGATAGTGACTGCCTGCCTTAAATCCCCTTGGCTTGGCCCCGTTGTGCTTGAAGATGCACTGAGCGTCTCAACGTTACTCCTGGCCCTGCCCCCTGCTCCTCCGATGCAGTGACGCTTTCCACAGCACTTTTTTGCCTTGGCTGCTCTACTTCCGGGTCTCGGGGAACAGCGCCTCCACCCTCCCCTGCTAACGATGCCTCGCAGTTTGCATGTAGGTCTCTGGGGTGCAGTTCCGGGGTTCGGGGTCCTTGCCTTTCCTACGGGACCCCCTTCGCCCCCACACCCTGACAATTATAGTGGTCCAATCTTGAGGTAATAAAAGCATGGACAATCGTGGCTAGGTCGGAGTCCGAGACATACGGCCAAAGCCGACACATCAGATGTAATTGGCAAAATGCCCCTTTCGCCACAGTCACCACCTGGGCATTCAGGTGGAACTGCGGATCCAGGAGCACCCCCAGTCTCCAAACCTGAGATACCAGGGCAGGACGGATCCCATCAATGATGGGAGTCACCACTCCCCCATGACCATCACCTCTATCTTGTTGGGATTTAACTTCAGACAGCTCGCCCTCATCCAATCCCCCACAGCTGCTAAACACCGGGTAAGCACCGAGACTGTTGGGCTTGAGTTGGATGAAAATTAGAGACAAAGCTGGGTGTCATCAGCATACTGATGACACCATACGCCAAACTCCCTAACAACATCCCCCAAAGGCTGCATGTACACATTGAACAAGAGAGGGGACAAGTTGGAACCCTGTGGGACTCCACATGTGAGGCTCTGGAGAAAATATGAAAAATCACCCAGGATCACACGCTGGACTCTCCCAGCCAGGAAGGAGCAGAACCAATCAAGAACGGTCCTATCAATCCCTGCCCGGTCCCACAGCTGAATCACCAACAACTCATGGTCAACGGTATCAAAGACAGCCGAGATCTAATAGGATCAAGAGGGTCGAATGACCCCAGTCCAATTCACGGGAGAGGTAATCAACCAAGGCCACAAGTGCAGTCTCTGTGCCATATCCAGGGTGAAAACCTGACTGCGAGGGATCGAGAAAGTTAATCCACCACCTGCTCAATAAATTAGAGACAGGCCGATAGCTGGCCAGGACGCCAACGTCCAATGATGGTTTCTTGAGCAGGGGCCGCACCACCATCTCCTTAAGGTAGTCCGGCATCCTGCACTCCCCCAGGGAGGCACTGACAATTCCCACCAGCAACAGCAATACTGTCTCCCGGCGGGCCTTGATGAGCCAGGATGGGCATGAGTCTAATTCACAATAAGTGGCTCAGACAGACCCCAGGGCATCCTACGTATTTGAGGGTGACATCTTCTGAAATTCATCCCACAAAACAGGACAAGGTGGGGCTTCTACTGCCTCTGGTTAACCCACTGCTAAAAGTGTTGCATCAAAACTGTGGTGAATCTGAGTGATTTTATCTGAAAAAAGTCCACAAACAAATCACAGCAGGTATTCAATGACTCTAAATCCAGGCGGAGGGAGGCCGGGGTGACCAACCCCCTCACCACCCAGAAAAGCTCCGCCGGGTGTGACTTAGCAGACGCAATGAGGGCAGCAAAGAAAACTTTCTTTGCTGTCCGCACCGCCACGGCATAGGTACATAACCAGACTCTATGTCGCAACCGGTCAACTTCAGCACGTGAGTGACGCGACCATCGCTCTAATCTCCGCCCTTCCCGCTTCAGCTGCCACAGCTCCTCCGTATACCATGGGGACCTGTGTTGTTGGCAGTTTGGGAGCGGATGCCTGGGAGCCATCCGGTCAATGGCCTCCACCAACACGGAACTCAACATGGTCACAAGGTCATCAAGTGAGCAGCCATTGAGATCAGAGGATACATCCCCTAGAGCAGTCTGGAACCTTCTAGGTTCCATAAGCCACTGGGGGCGAACCATCCTAACTGGTTCTGCACCCTCCCGGCGGCTGACAATGCACCAGGATACCTGCCTGGAGGAGATAATGATCCATCCATGACAAGGGTTCTGCTTGTCCCACTGCTTGTCCCACTTCCCCCACTAACGGATCCCCCGCTTCAAGGCCTGTGCAAAACATCATGTCAAGAGATGAGGGAACCACTGCAACTGCAGCACTCCCATTCACCACATTGTGGTAGCGAGCGCTTTTGTAGTTGCCCAGAGCTGAGTCCAGTACTCCCCACAGGTGCCCATCCCCCATTTCATCCGTCAGCCATGGTTACCCTACCAGCCACCCCTTGCCACCCCAGGCCACCTGCTCTCCCTGCCCCACCCCACCAGGGGACATGGCACCCAGAGCACCCCCACGGCCATCCTACACCCCACTGGCAGTAAGTCAGGAGCCAGTACAGCACTTTCAGCAGCAGCAGAAACCACAGCCGGACCAGTCGCTGTGACGGCAGCAGTAGCGGACCAGCTGAAGTAGGAGGCCAGGGTGGAGGCATCACCAGTGAAGCTGGGCTGCTGGGT
Organism: Sphenodon punctatus; assembly: GCA_003113815.1. Classification (NCBI taxonomy): domain Eukaryota; kingdom Metazoa; phylum Chordata; class Lepidosauria; order Sphenodontia; family Sphenodontidae; genus Sphenodon; species Sphenodon punctatus. The sequence continues at coordinate 182,687 of QEPC01013943.1, forward strand.
TGGCACTGACTGTGGCTGGGGCAGTGAAGGAGCCGAGGGCCTGATCAATGTACACATAATTGACAAAATAAATGTACTTAATTACAGTTCCTGTCTCTAGAGTCTATGCTTTGGTTGGGCTAGCAGGAAGTGCAACAGGCTGTTTCAGGCCCTAGCTACAGTACAGATGAGCTATGGGTCAAAGGGGCACATTCCCCAGGAAGGAAGGGAAATTATTCCCACCCATTGTTATGCTGCAGGGGCTGACAATATGCATGTGAGAGGCACTGCAGTGATATATAGTGTCGCTGTTGGGGCAAAGCATATCGGACAGTGATATGCAGGGAGCAACCTTATCACAGCACAATGGGCAGAAGCAACAGGCTGTCTGTATCAGCACTGAAGGGTATAAGTAGGCCTGCCACATATGCACAGTTGTAGCAGACACCCATGAGGAATTAAGGGTGTGGGGCTGCATTGGAGCCAGTGCAGCCGTGCAACCTGTAGGTCTTATGAGTATCCTCTACAACTGTGCATAGATGGCAACATGTGTAAAGGGAACGCAGAAACTATTAGGAACATGCTTGTGCTGTTACCATTGAGGACGTACCCCTCTGCCCCCGATTATACAGGGAATTGGTGTTCATATGTAGCCCTTCTCTCCCATCACCTGTGGTGACCAACGATAGCTATCCCTGGTTGGCAGTCATGCGGGAAACAAGCCTGCACAGGGCATCTTGGTTCTCATTGGCCATGCACTGCTCTGCCCGACCCTGGCCCTGCTGGAACAGAGGAACCGGCTACTCGCATTGGGGCAGGAGGGGATAATCAACAGCAGCCCCACCTGTCTCGCATATATTGTGAAGCACACAGGCAAACATGGTCAGAACAGGGGCCTTGTCTAGCTGGAATGTGTTCTAGCTTAATAGGAGCCTGCAGCACTTCTTCAGGATCCTGAACGCCCTCTCCATTATGTGGTGGGCAGAACTCAGCGGCTGATTGAACAGCACCTCCGTTGTGTGTGCCACAGCGTACGGCTTCATAAGCTACTGCACTAATGGATAGGATGGGATGGATGGATCAGCCAAATAAAGTGGGGAAAGACTGCTTAGTAACTTGCAAGGCATACAATGTGACAAGTAACTGCTAAATGAATTCCAGTCCTTGACATGAGCTCTCAGTTTCTGTAAAACCTGCGTGCACGTCCAAGCTGTTTTTCATTTAAGTCTGAGAATCTTGCATCTGCTAAATTTTTTATCAAGCATTTATAGCAAACAAAAACAAACATCAATCTGGCATGTAGATATAAACTGCAGGGATAGAAAATTGACCTACCTATAAAGAGGAATTGTGTTTTGGGAATTAAAAATAAATAAATGTCGTTTTGGTAAAAAGATTTTTGTTGTTGTTTTAATGTTGTGTGACTATTTTGTGTAATAGTTCATGCTACCTCCTGATTTGTCATACAATCATGGTGTATATGGAGAGGGTATAGGGGAGGGAAAGTTAGGGAAGAGACCTCTGGAAGGCATTCCCGAACAAGGAATGTATGAAGGAGTGGGCAGGGAAGGGCTAGGAAAGACAAACCTAACCTGCTATGACAGTTAAGAAGACCTCTCCTCATATGCCTGTGAACATAGAGAAGGAACTAGGCAAAATGTCTCCTCCCATCTAAGATGGGTCTGGTCATCCCTTCTTCAGTTGCACGGCAGTTTTTTTCAGTCCTAAGTCCTGTATTTGCATGCCTGTCCATTAGGAAAAAGTGGATACATGTGCTTTGAAATAAACATGCAACACCATATTTTCTGTAATGGAGGGAGGAGAAGTGTTGTCCAGTTCTTACCTACCAGAGCTGCAATGTAGTAACACTGACCATATTCTCCCCCTGTTTGCCAACAGAGACATTCCTAGAGTGTAGAAATCCTGCTGAGAAGTTATTTTTACATAGAGAATAGTGTTGTATATGAAGCAATATGAAAAATCAGTAAGTGTTAGACAAGTGGTATTGGACAGCAACATACCTAGACACTTCTGTGTAGGTTTTTAAACAAGTGAAAGTATTTGAATACCTTTCATATAAGCAATAACTTTCCTTTTTTAGTGCAGTAGTTCCCAACTAGCATGCCAGTGCATAATGGTGTGCCCAATTAAGTTGTCAGGTATGCTCTGAAAATGTTGGTAATTGTAGTTGCTAAGTGAACTGTGGCAGTTCAGGCTACACCACAGGTGTTATAATGGTTTCTATACTCAAAAGACTTTGGTCTAAGAGATGTTAAGGCCGTTACAAATTCAATCCTGCTCCAAAAAGCATGGGAATTGTAAGTTAAGGCTCCAACCCTAATGTTCGTGCCATGTAAGCAGTAAAGAAGTTGTACAGTCTTACATATTGTGCTCGCATTCAACTTAGGCTCCATGCACCCACACTTTCCCTTGGGCTTTCAGCCCCAATGCTCTTCCTCTGCAGGCTGGGGGCAACACTGAAGTTGGGGACAGTGCTATATAAAAGTTTAATAACAGTTTAAAGCTGTGTACATATTGAAATTAATAACATGGAATGCCCATTGGAAGGAATGGAGGTAACAGCGATGCCAATTTGGAAATAAATCTTATTGTCATTCAGCAATCCCATTACACGGCTGCGATAGAATACAACGGAGCTGCATCATTGGGAATGGGGGGGAAGTGGATGTGAAATAATGGGCGTTTTCACACAAGACACTCTCCACCCACTGCCCACCCACCCGCTATACATGTTGCTGGGCTGCAGTGTTGCCCATTGTGTGCCCTGTAACATGTATAGTGGGTGGGTGGGGAATGTCTTGTGTGAAAATGCCCAATGAGGAAGGCACCGTGGAGAGTGAGTGGAATGGGTGGAATGATAGGGAGGAACAGGGATAGGGTGCAGTAGCAAGGAACTGGGTAGAATGACAGGAGGAATGCCATGACAAACAGGAAGAATGACAAGAATGACAAGGTTCTGAGTGAAATAAAGTGATTCAGAAGAGTAATAGGATATCATGGGGAGCACTCCTATCATTTCAACCAGTACTGCGTCCCTGTTGTTCCACTCCCTATTGACTCCCTCCCTTATATTCCACCTCTTCTCCTGTTTCTCTTTTGTCATCCCCACCCCCACCCCCCGCACACACCCTTACTTCTGTTCCCTATCTGAGATTACAGCTCATTGTATTTCCTAGGACTCTTGGGTTCTCTGTGATGGGAGTGGGAGCTAGTGGACTGGCGGTGGGGGTGGGAACTAGGACTACTGGGTTCTCTGTTACAAGGTTGAGAGCTAGTGGATTAGAGTTACAGTTGGGGGGAGGGAATAGGAGCCATGACTCATGGGTTCTCTGTTACAGGCTTGGGACTTAGTGGGTTAGAATGAGGGGGGGGGGGGGGGGTTGGGAGCCAGGACTCCTCAGTTCACTGGGGGGACAGTGGGGGTGGGGTTTATTGGGTTAAGAGGGAAGGGCTGGGAGCCAGGACTCCTGGGTTCTATGTTACAGAGTTCATGTATGTCCTGTTGTCCCTAACCCAACACAAACAACATAAATAAATAATTAAATAAATAAATAAATAAATAAATATACTTTGCCTCCAAGCCTTGTTGTCCCCAAAACCATGTCCCCAAACAAACATCATTAATCTCTCAGGCTTCTCCCAAAATATACACCCCTCTTAACACTTTTCTGGCCTTTGCTGATAATATGCTTTCCCCTGACCCTCATGGCCTCGAAATGGTTACTACAAACATAAATAACACTTGCAAGCTTTCTACTATGAATAGAGAACTAATATTTCTAAGCGTGTTTCATTGGATATTGTTATATTGTTGTCTCCATAGGTCATCTGATTTCTTTTCTATATTAACTTATTGCTAAAGCTATGCAAATATTAAGTCTATTTAAATCTACCTAGCTACTGTGTTTAAAATCGTAATCAAAATAATTACCAGTATTCTAGCATGAACTTACATTGATTTAGCAGAGAACCGAAAACAATGAACAATAAGTGTATGATGATTTAGAGAAAATTGTCATTATATAGTAAACACTGTTTGCTAGAGTAGCAAAGTCAAATATTCAAAACTTGGCAAATAACAAAATTAAACTTGCCTGCTAACTGTTAATTTAGCTGCATTGTATATGCATTATAATCTAGTCATTAATTTCATGATCACATCCTATTTGCTTTACTCTTGAATTTCTGTTTGATTCGGGACACAGGATAGTCTGAGAATTAGGCAAAGTGTTTCAGGAAGAGAGAGTGCTATCTTCATCTTGTGTTTAAGGTACTGAACCGTAGCTTGAAGAGTAGAGTTCTATAGTTGTTGCATTGAAGGAATAAGGCAAGAACACAGGTAGTGGGTTTAAAATTGGTGTCACAACTTTTAAACTAAAATAGGGAGAGGCTGAACACACATTCCTTTTGAAACCAATGGAAAACAAAAATGAAAGCAAAAACAAAAACGACAATTCAATATTTATGAAAACAAAAATGACAGATTTAAATAACAAAAACAAAAAAGACATGGGCCCCTGGTGCACACCTCTAGAGAGGAAGAGCATGAGTGTGGAGAGACAGAGCTGAATGTCATCAGCATACGGGTGATAGCGGGAACTATGTGAGTCTAGGAGTGCCCAGGGATAGAGCGTAAAATAAGAAGAAAAAAAGGCTAAGGACAAAACTCTGTGTCCATTGACTAAAAAGGAAAGGGAAGTGGAGGATGCACCAGCGACAAAGACAGTGAAGGAGTGGTTAGAAAGATAGGAGAATCATCTGAGAACTGAGCTGTGGAAACCAAGGGAGTGAGGACAATCAAGGAGAAAGGGTGGCTGATAGTTTCAGAGCCAGCAGAGATTTCAATCAGGATGCAGATGGAATAAAGGCCCTTAGAATTGGCTATGAGGAGGTCATTGGTGATTTTGACAAAGAGCTGTCTCAATTGAGTGGAGAGGATGAAATCAGATTAAAGGGGGTCAAAGGAGGGACTGGAGAAGAGACAGTCAGGACACCAGACACAGATGGCTCATTCAAACAGCTTGGAAGTAAAGGGGAGGTGTGAGATTGAGCAATAACTGGAGGGGGCATAGGGATCAATAGCCAAAAATTAAAACTATACTCATGGTGGGAAAAAGAGCTACATGGGAAGCCAGTAGGCTACTTTTTACAGCTGTGGTTCTAAAAGAGTGGACCATAGGTCAGTGGTATAAAACATAGCATTTACTGATGACTCATGGAAATCTGTTTGATCATATTACCCATTTCCAGCTGAAGTTTACAGCATACAAAGTAGCTGGTTATATTCTGAAATTCAAATTTGAAATGCCAAGGATATGATTCTTATGAATTTAGTCTGTACAGAATACTCTATCCGCCTGAGAACTACAGATTTGATTAATATTAGCCAATCCAGTTTTTAAGTGGCTGTGCAAATGATGTTTTAAGCATACAAAATAATTAATCAATTGACACAAATTGTATCTAGCAGGGTAAAATATTTTCCTCTTATGATTAATGTAAAATCTTAGGAATCAGTTACACAAGCATCTTTGAAACTGGTACCAAAAATATACTCTTTAAATTGTTCTGAATTTTAAAACATGGACTCATGAAACTAGAGATCTTAATTATTAGTGTGCGGCAGCACTCTAATACTTAAGGTGTGTTGCACCCACCATTATAAAGCCCCAACATTCTATTTACTATACAATTGGCATGATTAAAGTTAGAATTGTGAAATTTGTAGTGGAGCATCACTGGGGTACGCGGTTCATGCTATGCAAATTACAGCCAAATTGGCTGAATAACGGCTGGGATATTATAGTTTAACAACTCCATTTTGAAGCCTGTTTTGAAAAGTCCGACCTTCTCAATCTGGGCAGGGTAAAGGGGTTTAATGGTGATGGGGAAGAGCTATGAGCCTTTAAGAAAATTAAAGGAGGCTGCCAGGGGGTGCCTTGGGGGGGTTTATTTATAAATCAAATTAATAGTTTTCAAGTTATGGGGTTGTGAAAAACCCCATGTTCGTCTATGGAGAGGGGTGGGGCTGGTTAGAAGAGGAGTGCTGCCTCCGTAGAGCGGCTTGGGGCAATTGTGCCTGGGGGATTTGGGACGCAGAGGAGGACAACCTCCCCTGTGCCCCTGGCCCCTTCCCTCTTGCCGCTCCTAACTCTTGCATGCCGGCCCCAAGATCACTGACCCTAACTGCCCCCACTCTCAGAAGCAGCCTGGGGGAGGGGGAGGAACTTCCACCGCTCCCTTCACCCACCTGCCAAGGTCCCCTGGGCCCTGCCACCTGCCTCCTGGAACGCTGCAGCACTGCTCACCAACCACATGGATCAGAAGGTCATTACCTTGTAAACAAGGTTCTTCAGGATAGCTCTGACCATTCTCACATTTAGAGCCATCTGAAGAACCTTGTTACAAGGTAGCAGCCTTCTGTTCTTTGAGATAGCTCCAACCATTCTCACCACTGGGTGTTGTGAGAATGGTCAGAGCCACTCAAAGAAAAACCTGCTGCTGCCACCATGGACAAGTCCACAACAGCCAGTACCTCCAACAGCCAGGACTTCTGGAGGCAGCAACAGCAGGCACATGGGCAGAGGGGCCAGGTCAGCGTCTGTGAGTAACTGACTGAGTGAATGTGTGTGTGTGTGTTTGAGTGGGTGTGACAGTGTGAATGAAAGAGAGAGAGAGATGAGAGCTTGAATGGGGGTCTGTCAGTGTGTCTGAGTGAGAGAGTCTGTGTGTGAGAATCTCTGTGTATGTGTGTGTGTTTGTGTGTGTCTCTGTGGGTGTGGGTGTGAGAGAGAGTTTGTGTGTGCAAGAGAGTCTGTAAATGCGAGAGAATCTCTACATGTGTGTGTGAGGGAGAGAGAGAGAGTTTGTGTGTGGGAGAGAGAGTGTGTGTGTGTGAGAATCTGTGTCTGTGCATGTGGTATCTGTGTGTGTGTGTACAGTCTCTGTATTTATTTATTTTATTTATTTATTTATTTTACGAATTTATATCCCGCCCCCTCCTGCAATGCAGCTCAGGGCGGCTAACAACACCATAAAATATTAAAAATTTACTTAAAATACAAATATAAAAACATCATCTAAATATATCACATAAAACAGGGCTAGAAAATAAATAAATAGATGGGCGGGGGATTAAAATCACCACTCCCCACCCTCCCTCCCAAAGGCCTGGGCAAACAGCCAGGTCTTACAGTTCCGCCGAAATGTCAAAAGGCTTGTGGCCAGGCGAGCTTCCTCTGGAAGGGAGTTCCACAGCCGCGGCCCTACCACCGAGAATGCTCGCTCCATCGTGGCCCCCGCTTAACACGGGGGACCTCCAGGAGGGCACCCCCGGCAGACCGCAGGAGCCGTTCCGGGGCGCGAAGGGCGAGGCGGTCCCTGTGTCTGTGTGCAGTCTCTGTGTGTGCTGTGTGTGTGTGTGCTGTGTGCATGTAGTTGTGTGTGTGTATAGTGTGTTTACTGTGGGTAATTTCAGACGTGACAGGCCGCCAGGCCCACCACGCTGAATCGCGCTCCGGGATCCATTTCAGATCCCGGTCAGGAATCAGTCCGGCCGTCCTTTAGATGTGCCGGCCTGATTCCGCCTGGGGATTGGGGAGGGGGCGAGGCTACGCGGCATGACATGTGGCCGCACAGCCCCGCCCCCCACGCTCCCCCAACTGCCCGCCCTCTAGGAGAAGGGCGGGCACAGCAGCCAATGCAGCCACTGCACCCGATCCCAGACCATGGCCGGGGCCACGATCCGGCTGGGATTCAGGTAACAGACGTTACCTGCAGCCCAGCCCGGCACGGGGCCAATCCGACCATACTTGGGGCCCGATCGCACCATGCTTTCGGACCTCTGGGCAACCGGAGGTCCGAAAGTGTAGTCAATGAGATTCCTGCCAGAGATTCACTGGGGTGAACATCTGACTGGAATCCCAACAGACATTACGGTATGAACAGCCACCACAGGGGATTCACTGTGGGTGACCATGGTATCATAACGTCTGTAATTACCCTATCTCTGTGTGTGTATATGTTAGCTTTACCATGTATGCCAATTTTAAATTTACACTTATGGAAAATATTTTTCATAAAAGTGTTCCTTAAAAATTGTCATAGGTGGCAACCCTAGTCTCTGTGTGTGTCTCTGTGTGTATAGTCTGTCTGTGGTTCTTGAGACTGGAATGATGCTTCCTGATGCAATGGAATGACAGCCCCCTGGGAGTGGAATGACGGCCCCAGAATCTTGATGATGGTTCTTGGGACTGGAATGACAGCTTCAGGTACAATGGAATGACAGCCCCCTGGGAGCTGAATGATGTCACTAGTACTTTAATGAAAGTTCTAGGGAGTGGAATGACAGCTGCAGGTACAGTGGAATGACAGTCCATGGGAGCTGAATGACGTCCCTAATACTTTAATAATGGAATGACTGCTATTGGATGCAGTGGAATGACAGACCCCTGTGAGTGGAATGATGGCTCCAGAACCTTGATGATGACTCTTGGGATTGGAATGACAGCTTCAGGTACAGTGGAATGACAAAGGCAAAATGTGGGTGCATGGAGCCTAAATTGTAAGTGTGCACAATATGTGAGACTGTACAATGTCTTTACTGCTAACATGACATGGAAGTTAAGGCAGGAGTCTTAATTTGCAATTTCCATGTTTTTTAGTGCATGATTGAATTTGCAAGAGCCTTAACTCTTCTTGTAAACTGGAGGTTTTTTTTACTATGGAATACTGCTTCATAGCCCATGCGGGCTTTCTCCAAACCCCTTCAGGAATGGAAATATTATTAAGATTTGTACTTCACTTAAAATAAACAACGCTTATCCTTTATCGATAACACCTCTATTCTTTCTAAAGTCCCATGGACCATATCTGTGGCATAGCCAATAGCTTACGTGAATAAGGAGTCTATATGTGGGACTGAGAAGCTGAGCTCCCTTGTATATGTTAAGGTGGGAGGGGCTGAAAGGCTGAAAACACTGACCTCTCTCATACACACCCACTCTTTAAATCCCCTCTTAGCAAAGCCTGCAATCCTAAACCCATTGTAGTCAATGGCAAAACTTGCATTGAACTTGAATGGGTACAGATTGCACCCAAGTTATGTTTATTATCTCCTTTGTATCTAGACAATTTGCCTTAGAGAGACAGCAGAACCCGCTTAAACCTTTTTTTTCCCTAAGAGGATCAATATCTGCTCACACCTGCTCAGGATATTTCAGGGGAAGACTGCCAGCCTGTTAGACTGCTGTAAATTTTAAATATGAGCTGAAATGGCGATTGCAGGTAATTGTTGTTAGCTGGGTGCCCTCCTAATTTTCTCTTGAGATCCTATGGATTCAGCCCAGCTGCATACAGGGAAACAGATCAATGCTGAATGTACTTTGTTTGCTATCTCCCTCTGAAGTGCTGGCAACCTCTCAGGAATTAGTTTAGCATGGTCCACTGGGAATGTTCTGATATTGACTCTCTCCCCCCAGGCATTTATATCGGCTTTGGTAGGTGGTTTCTTTCACCTTCTTCCTTTCCCTTGGTAATACTTCTCAAGAGAAAGCAGCAACCTAAGAATGGAAGCCAGTAGAAGAACACGCCATTTCTCACATGTCACTGATAGTAAAAGGAGAACATGACATGGTGTGGAGTCTTTTGTTCTCTTTGCACTTCCAGTTACACATTGGGCATTCTTACACACACCTTAAAGTGCTGGTCTTTCAATCTTCTGAATTTACAAGTTCACAAGTAAGTTCCGGATGCATTTTTCACACACACACTGCCCTGAGGCAGTTCCTGGATGCATTTTTCACACACACACTGCCCTGAGGTAGGCTAAGTAGCCGCAGCTGTAGACAAGAGGGGCTGTCATGGAAACCAAGTGATCACAGCTGCCTGGAGCAAAGCAGTTTATCAGAAGAACTTTTTACATACACAAGTTCTGGGAGAAGTTCTATACAGAAGTTCAAAGAGCCAGATGTTTAGGATCTGGGTGAGTGATTTAAACACACAGAAAGTTCAGGATGAAACAGAAAACATGCAGGAGAAATGTGTGTAAAAACACCCATTGTCTAGCTATGTTAGATAGGGTCAAAAATCAGCTTCAGACAAATTTTCTTCAAACAAACTGAACATACTGGTATTCTTCTAAGATTTGTCCAAATAAATCAGGTGTTTGTACTAATCAAGGACCTTAATTTTGCAAATGTTTATACACATGCTTAATTTTTTAGTTTGTGACCAGTTCCTTTGAAGTGTTCTACCTATTTATCACTCGTAAAGGTATGCTTTGGGCATACATGTGAACTGGGCACTGGGCAGGGACAAAGCTAGGTTGGAATGGGCTCAAAATGGACTCACTTCCTAACTCCTGTCACCACAAATTGCTTGAAGTTTGGCTTTAAAATGTCTACATTTGAGCTGTTCTTTGCTGCTGTCTTGCAATTACAGCATTATTATTATCATCCTGCAAATGCCTATAAGCAATACTTGGTAAAAACTTGAATCCACATCACTGCTTGTCTTAATAACATCCCATAGGAATTGTTCACTGTGTTCTAGAAACTTAGCTGAAAGCCTCAAGAGCCTTCTGGCCATCTGGGGGCAAAACCCATACAGAGACACATAATAAACAAGCTTCCAAAGTATTGGTAAATAATAATAATAATGAGAATAATAATAATTAATAATAATAATTCATAAATAATTAATAATCAAACCTTTCAGTGTTGCTTACTGAAAAAAGAAATGTTTATACTAAATTCCCTTTAAGATAAGACTTCCTATTTAAATGCTGTATCTTGATCCATCTGAACCAGTATTTCGTATGCAGCTAAAACTCGTCAAACTGGAGATGTGGTAGTAATTGCTTACCTGACTCACAGGCAAATGTCTTTGACGTCTCATCATGAAAGATAATTGCCACTGCATGCTTCTTTGTCTCTCGATGCAGTCTGGTTATGTTTTTGATGTTGTGCAGCTCAGTTACCTTGAAACAGAAAGTAACATTTTAGATATTATGCCATGATAATATCTAAAACACTTGCCCCAAATGTTCAAGCTTTACTTCAATCACCACATTTTCTGATGGCCATATGAATCGACTTGCATGTTTTTGGTAAGTTATATACAAATGTGTTGAATGTACAACTACAGACTAGCCTAATGAGTACAATGAATAAATATCTTCCTTTTTTTCTTCCTTTTATGTGAACCTGTGAGAAAGATAGAAACATCTATTCTTTTTATTTTGTCTAGGTTGGCATTTGCACATTTTCCTTAATACAAGGAGCTTGTATGAATTCACAAATTGGAATATCTATTACAGGATCTGTAGCAAATGTGTTGTGGTGGCAAAAGGAACTGTACCTTATTATCCAGGAGATGCAGCCCATTCATCATGCCAATTAACACTATCCACCTTTGTATTGATACAGTCTCGTTTATCTTTTAAAATGGAATTGGCAATTCCAGTGCTGTGCTAATCAGAACTAGACTGTCACAATTTTGACTTTGCTCCCAATGTGAAGGCAGACCAAGGGAGATTTAGCAAGGATTCAATGAATTAGTCATCACAATGTAATACATCAATTTTGTAGGCAATGCTGTCTATTCTTCTCCTCCTTTGGTACACACGAAGAACTACCATTATCATTAGCAGAAGAAAAATACATTCTCCAAGGCTAAAACAAACTACAATCTCTTCTGAGGGGGAATGTAATTCTCTGTACTAAACAAATATTGAGGACTAGACAGCATCTGTGACATGATAAGCAGAATCTATCACAAAGGTGATTTAATTAGTGTTGCAGCATTCCGTCAGCTCTGACACAGAGTTCAGCGATTTACAGTAAATGTACACCTTTCATTGGGTGTTAACAAACATGATGGTAGTCTGCTTTGGCCTACTGAGGCCTGCAAACCAATTGTTTGTTATTGCGCTGCCAGACGTTCACCTGGGATTGCTCCTGGGCATGTCAGTGGCAAGCCTCAGCTGAGATACCAGAGACTTTCGGCATCACAGTCTGGGCTACTGTCTGCCCAATCGGGTCAGATGAGGTTTTCTATGGGCGGCCACCATGGCTGCCCATCACGGCAGGGGCTGGGTGCAGCATGGGAGCAGGACCATGCAGCCGTACATTCATGTGGCTCCCCACCCTCCCAGTGGCCCAGCTGCTGGCACATTTGTTCTGCTACCAGACCCAGTTGGGACTGTGCTGGAGGCAGGTTCTCAACCCAGGTTGGGTTGTGACAGCAGTGCTCTGTCATCACTTCTGTTAACACCCATTATTGCAAGCCCTTCACTATAATGAACATAAGATTTAGACCAAGAGGTCTGTTACAGTGAAGGTGTACTGTATTTAAAATATAAGGGCCCATTCTTGCAAAGACTTATACAGTTCCAACTTAATTTATACAGCTAACCTCTTAATTGGGGAACTGAAAACAGGGATAGCTGCTCAAATTTATGTATGTATGTATGTATTCAGATTGATATATTTATATATTCATTCAGAGTCTAACAAATGGGACAGAATCCTAGGAATATTTCTTTCCATTGCTGTAATTGTGACTAAGATCATCTCTCCTTTAACTGGGATAGTCACTTATTCAGGATACTTTTACATCTCTCTCTCAGGTATCCCAATAAGGAGACAGGATGGAATACTATGCATTATGAGTAGAGTAGTCCCTCTGCCCTCAGAAACTAAGCACAAAATGTATTGTTGTACACTAGCATACATCTTGGCAGGGCTGTGAGCCTCATTAAGTAAATGCTAACATAACATATATTTTAAAAAATAGCCAGCAATAGACACACAAGGGGGTGGGGGGAGGGAGAGAGAGATTGTCTACATAGAAGCAAAAGAAATAGGTGGTTATTTGAAAAACAGTCTGGGGGAGGGGAGTACAGTCCAAATCCCTTCAAATTTAAAGGGGAGTGTTTTCTGTATTAAAACTAAAGGCAAAGGAAAGATTAGACTATAGTCTTACAAAGCTTTGAATGGTGACAAGAGGTCATAAGCTATATCAACAGGTCTTTAAACATTCTATCAGACAAAGATACAAACTCTGCTATGCTCTAACTCCCCCCCCCCCCTTTCATCATGTGTGGTGCCTTAACAAGTACACTATTATTCTGCAGGAAATAATTCCTGAGCTGCCACTGATAAGAAAATAGATCTAAAACACTCCGATTTAGGTATCAAAGCTACACATGGATTTTGGCAGTAAGATAAATATTTGTACAAAATTTCAAACAACACAATTGAGAATCATAAATAGGTATCAGTAGAGGAGTGAATGATTCTGCCAATCCTCCCCTCTCTCCCGCCTTTTAGTCCATTTACTAAATTACAACATACTTGAATGTGATATTAAATATAATGCTACATCATCTTTAATGGAAAAAAATCAGGCCAATCACAAGTTGCCAGTGGAAACTAAAAATGGTGTGAGCATTTGAGGTTAGGAGAGCGATTCCCTTTGATTTCCTGGGCAGAAATTAAAGGTAGTGTAACACAAGTGAGAGTGATCAAAATCACATGCATTGACAGTTTTGCAACAGGGCACCCCCCTATTATTAGAGTATTAGCAGGAACAGCCCCGCAAGAAGGCAGCCCAAGTGGGATCCTTAGCTCTACAATATTTTTATTACATGCAGTGTACAATCCATCACCAGTCACAGGTTTATATACATAAATACAATATTCAATACTAAATCAGACCCCTAATCTCTGGTGCCCTTCAGATTCCACTCCAACAGGCCAGGTCCCACTCTACCTGTAGCCAAGGGTCTGCTCTTCAGGTCCTAGGAGGAGGACTTCTCCAGCCCCCTTGCTGGCAGGACACTATCCCTCCTAAGCCAGTCTGGAAGCAGAGCCCTATCTGGCTCTAGCCCTTTTGGAGTTCTCTCCAGCCAATTCCTTGGATCCTGGAACCTCTCTCCTCGATATCATCCTCCTTCTCTCTGGGTTGTCTCCCTTTTGGCTTCTGGGCTGGCTCAGACACACCCTAGCACAGTTAACCCCTGTTAAATATTTGGTTAGCTATGCCAGGGGCATCTGGACCACATCAGAGTTGGACTGGAGTCGATTCACTCTTCTGATTTTGTTAAATCTTTCAGCAGTGTTTGACACGGTTGACCACAAGATGCTGGTGACTCACTTACTGTGCCGGGGTGGACGGGACTGTTCTTGACTGGTTCTGCTCATTCCTGGCCAGGAGATCTTAGTGTGTGATACTGGTAGATTGTACATCTTCCCCCGGGCTCTCATGTGTGGAGTCCTGTAGGGATCTATTTTGTCCCCTCTCCTGTTCAACATGTATATGCAGCCGCTGGGTCAGATTATGGGAAGATTTGAAGTTTGGTGTCACCAATATACTGATGACACGCAGTTGTATCTCTCATTTTCATCTGACCCAGGTCCGGCAGTCTTGGTGTTCTGTTTACCCAGTGGCTGGCTGCAGTGGGGGATTGGATGAAGGTGAGCCAACTGAAGTTAAATCCAACAAGACGAGGTTATGCTGGTGGGTAAGGGCGAGGGAGAGGAAGCCCCCATCATTGGGTGCATCTCTCCTTGGTTCCTCAGGTTCAGAGCCTTGGAATCCTCCTCAATTCCAGCTCTGCCTTGACGATCAGGTGGCAGCTGTGGTGAGGAGTGCATTTGGTAAATTACACCTGGTCCAATGCCTTAGACCGTATATCTCAGGCTCCAATCTGGCCACCATCATCCATGCCTTCATCACATCGAGATTGGACTACTGCATTATGCTCTACGTGGCTGGTGATGACCAGGAGGCTGCAGCTGGTGCAGAATGCGGTGGTCCACATCCTTATGGGGAAGGGTCGCTGGAAGCACATAACACCGGTGCTCCAATCTCTGCACTGGCTGCCTATAGTCTTCCAGGTCTGATTCAAGATGTAGGTTATTACCTTTAAAGCCCTATATGGCTTGGTCCCTACCTACTTGTTGAATCACCTCATCCCTCGTATCCTGGATCAACCTCTATGACTGGCAGAGGATGCCTGCTTGGAGGTCCCCCGGGTTTCCTTTCGAGTGGGTGTTCTCGGTGGCCATGCCGTGGCTATGGAACTCCCTTCTGATGGAGATTCGCCTCTCTCCAGATCTCCCCTCCTTTCGTAAACACTAAGTCCTGGCTTTTTTTGCAGGCATTTGGTGAGGGGGACAGGTAAGGGGTTAGGGGCTTTAAATATTGAGGTTTTTTGCCCGGACTTCTTTTACTGGGGATTTTACTGATAATGTTTTATTATTAGAGGTGTGCATCAGGGGCCCATGCCATTTTCATTTTTGTTTTTCATTTTCATTATTTAAATTGGTCATTTTTGTTTTCATAAATATCAATTTTTTGTTTTTGTTTTCCATTGGTTTAAGTGGAAAACACATTTTTGGCTGTATCTTTTTTGTTTTTCATTGTATTTGGCTGAAAATTGGTGTGCTTATATCTCCAACTGAAGGCATAAGGGTTTCAAATTCTAAAAAGACTGAATAAAGGAATCCAATTTTATAAGCAATTAAATGATATTATTTTGCAAAAATCTTCATATACATTCTTAAATGTAACTTCTTTTCCTGACAGTTACTGTAGATGAAACTTGGCATGTTTATACCTCTTCCCATTTTTACTAACTCTGCCAACTTTCAGAAGGATTGGATAAAGGGTGCTGGTGGTATAAGCAATTAACTTATAACTGTATGGCTGACTGAAACATCTTTGTAATCCAGCCAGTGTACATGACTGTTGGCAGGACTGTATATCACACTTTCACTATAATCTCTGCCAAATATCAGAAAGATGTGATAAAGGGTCCCAATTTTATATGCCTGCACAGCATATGTAGAAAAGGAGCCTAAGCCACTACCGATTGGTCCTGTAAAGCTGGAAGCATGCAGTAATTGGCCAGTGAATGTGTCTGTCTGTATTTTGGGTTGCTCACATCCTCCCTCCTAGAAACTCCCTCCCCCTGCCATGCCAGGTGCCTGCCTCTGACTGGCACTGCATGTGCTGCTATTTATCTGAATAATGGTCTTCAAGGGGACAATGTCAATTGCTTATAAAATTGGGTCCCTTTATCAAATTGTCTTGTAGTTTGGCAGAGACTACAGGGAAGGTATGTGATACATTGTTGCCAAATGTCTTGTAAACAGGATGGAATATAAAAATTCTACAGCTGGAAATGTATTTTCAAGTTAATGTCTTATACCATCAGGACCCTTTATCCAATCTTTCTGAAAATTTACAGGATTGTTAAACTTCCGGTGGGACATACTATTTACAGGTTTCAAGTAAATTGGATGGAAGATAAAGAAGTTGTAGCCATGAATGTGTATGGAACATTTCTTAAAAGCACAACATTCAATTGCTTCTAAAATCAGTTCCCTGTATCTAATAGTTTCAAAATTGGTACACATAGCACCCTCCATTGGGAATACAATCTTCCCAAGTTTCAGCAGAGTTGAATAAGAATCAAAAAAGTTATAGCCGAAAATAAGTTTTTCAGTTTTCCCCTTTTATTTTTAAAAAAGTCATTTTTGTTTATATTTTCATTATTATTATTTGTCATTTTTGTTATTGCAATAATGATAATGAAAATGACCATTTTCATTATTGTTATTGTAATAACAAAAATGGCATGCACCCCTCTTTGTATTTTATATATGATGTACATCGTCCTGGGGTGCCATTGGGCAGGATGGGGCGGTACAAAAAGAATATTATAAATAAATAAATAAATAAATAACATTTGAATAGAGACTAGACCGCTAAGACCTACTAAGGTGCTACTCTTCACCATGCCAAAGCACCTGCACTTACCAGGCGAGTGCTAACCCTTAAGGGGCCAAGTTCCATTGCATCTCCAGAGAGCAACAAAGACGAAGTATATCAAACATCAATTTAAATCATTAGGGATGAAATGAAATTTTGGGTTGGTTTCCATTTTCTATGGATCCAGCCATTCTGATCGATCCAGTGAAATGCAGACTGGAATATGATCCAGTTTCATTTTCACCTGAATGACAGGATTGATTCTGCTTCCTACTGTACATGCACAAAATGGTGATGGTCATACTGCACATGCACAGTAAGAGTCGGAATCATTCTGTCCGAACTTGGGTTGGAATTTCACCACTGCTTAAATCCATGCCGCACTTCCAGCCGATGCTTTGAAAGTGGGGGGGAAATTCTGTGAAGATGGAAGTGCTGTTTCGTTCCAGCCCTACATACTTATAATAATCTCCAGACTGGATTTTTTTAGAACTAGACTGGATTTTAAGGAACTAGCTGTTACTAGAGATCAGTCTCTCTCAATAGATGTTGGTAATCTAGAGTGCATATTGTATTGAACAATATTGCCGCTAGCCTCTCTGTTTGGCTTTGTGAGTAAAGTGTATAACATTAAAGATGTGCCAGCAAGTATGTAATATTATTATTACAAGCATTTGTATAGCGCCAGTAGTGTACCTGGCGCTTTACATAGCAATGAGAGAGATACTGATGAGTGGTTTCTTTAAGGCAAAGTGAATTGGGTGTTGGTCAGTTTTTAAACAAAGTATAGACTATTTGCATTAGTCCAGTAATTTTTCTAGAAGTAACCATATTAAAGACATATCTTTAAAGTTTCAAGTAAGCAGAGTTGTCCTACTAAAACAGGTGTGAGAAACCTTCTACTGACCACAGGTCAGATGGATCCACTCCCTCATAGAGCTCCATAGGCCAGGGCCTCCTACAGGGGGGCATGGCCATGCTGGAACGATCCCTATGGAATGCTGTGAAGGGCAGTGTAGCCTCCCTAAGAGCACTCTGTGAAGGCAGGGCCACAGTCCAAAGCATCTTGCAGTGGTGTGGAGGCATTCTGGGAGTGCCAAGAGGATTCTGCAGAAGTTCTTCCTGTCAGACAGCTTATGAGCCACAGCGCATATCTTGAGAGCCACAAGCAATGTAAATTGGGGGAGAACATCCAGGGGTCAGATTGATGGTGGCTGTGGACCATGGGCCAGAGGCTTCGCACCTCTATGCTAAAACACAGAGGTTTAGAGAGATATGCTCTTTCTAGAGAGCTCTCTCACTATCACCCTGTGCTCAGAGATTTTGGGAGCAGAGAAGTGCATACCTGAGTGTGGAGGGGGAACATGTGAGAGTGGGATGTAGCAGTTGGCAGGAGCGCTGACTGGGTGGGTTGCCAGTCTGCCCCTGCCCACACACAGAGCACTAGGGTGAGCCTGCTAGGCCCTGCCTCCTTGTCTAGTGTGCTGCAACACCCTGGTTAGGTGAGCCCTGTCCTCCTACCCTGGCAGCCCTCTCATGGTCCCATGCTCCAGCCTCCCACCCTCCTCTGGGGTCCCCATTGTCTTCACTCATAGGGTGGCACATGCACACAATGGTGTTCTATGTATGCATGATGGAGTGCAGACACCATACAACCCTGCTGCAGTTCCAAATTCAGCAGAATGGAAGAGTGGGAGCCGCAGATGAGATAAGAGAGTGTGTTGTAAAGGAGATTGTGACTTTTTTGGACATTTGTGCACTTCCAGAAGTAGGGCAGTCACTAATGAAGGCAGTCAATAATGGAGGACCTTTCCTGCCATTTTTTCTCATCACTGCTCTGATGATAGTGAGAGGGCATGTACGGGGCCACTGGGGGTGCCTTGATCAGAAGGCAGAGATGAATCTCTTGGGGGAAACAAGTGGCTTGGGGTACAAGGAATGTGAACCAACTGAAGGAGAGCTAGTTTCCCTATACAAGATTTGGACACTCGGAGAAGTGCACAGCACTCTCAGAAGCAGGGATATTTTCCTCCCCCACTGTATGGTAATGCAGAAGATGATACAGAGGGGGTGCAAGGGGCACATGTTTGACTGGGGTTTTTATGTGAATTTAGAGGGATTTCCAACACCACCGTGGGTGTGACCCCAATACAACTATGTTCTACTACCTGTCATTACATCGCTGTGAGTTGTGCATTTGAGAAACTGGGTGGTGACACCATGGAAAGACAGATTGCTTTTGATTTCAAGTTTTACCTTTGCTTTAAATTTTCATTGTAGGCACTCAATAAAGTATGTGATTTGCTCAATAAACTCAACATTATGAACATTGCAAAAGTTTAGTTTCAGTTGCCAAATGCTGGCAGAACCTGCAACAGATCCAAGCATTCTGCTGTTGTTCGCATGATGTGATGTCAAGGCACAGAAAGGCTCTCGCTTGATCTCTGGCAAGGATAGTGGGGCACACAACATCATGGAGGCAGCTCCTGCTTTGGCGCCATGCACTTGCCTACTTCCGGTGACAATGGACCATGATGGGGAGGATTGAAGGCATGCAAAGGGAGCTGATGCATACAGAGTGTTACCTGTTGGGAGACGTAGCCTCAATCACTGACACCGTGCACAGCTGTACCCACCAAGAGGCTTGTCTGGATGAAGGAGAAAAGCATAAACTGGTGGGAGAACATACTGTCCTCATGGGGAGACACTGAGTGGGTCACAAACTTTAGAATTCCCCATAGCCTCATCCTGCAGATAGCTGATATCTTCAGGACACAGCTGGAGAAGCAGAGCATGGTAATGCTGTCGCCCATCCTCATGGAGAAGTGTGTTGTCATCACCATCTGGAAGTTCGCCACTCCAGACTCCTGTAGCTCTGTTGTCCAGCAATTTGATTTTGTAACCTACATGGTGAGGCACCATACTAGTGGAGCTTTGCACAGCAATTGTGAAGCTTTTGCTAGGCTGAGTGCTGTAGTTGACTGACCCGATGAAGGTGCTTGCGGGCTTTTGGCAGGAGGGGTTCCCAAACTGTATAGGGAGCCATATCACCATAATTTGCTCATACCTTAGCAAGGATGACTTCCTGAACTGGAAGGGGTTTTTCTCCGTGGTCCTCCAGACTGGGTGTCCAGGAAGAACTACAACACTCGCATCTTTTGTCAGTCTCCCTTCTTTAGCCACATGTACACAGGAGACTTTGGGCCCTCCACAGAAACATACATTAAGGAGGTGCTCATGATGCCTATTGATCTATAGCATTGTCTGCACCCTGGAGCATAGGTACTTCAACTTTTAGCTCAGCTCCACCTGCTCTGTTGTGGGGAAAGCTTTCAGGCTATATAGCACTGAATATCAATTGTGGACAGAAATGATTTCTAGCTAGAAACTGTTCCACTTCTAACTGTGGCTGCCTGTGTTCTCCACAAAATCTGCAAGACCAGTGGGGCCATGTTGGAGAACCCCCGGCCAGTTAGCTCCAGCGAGCGAGTGCCCCTGTTCTTGGATCAGCTGAACCGTACTGAGGAGCACATAGCTGGAGGGATCTGGGATGCCTTGTGCCAGCACATCAACTGCAATGTGCTAGCACAAACACCCACCATCAGTGACAATTTAATGAACATCAGGGAACTGATTAAAATGATCTTTCTGTGATATCAATAAGGCCTTTAAAAATATTGTCTGTGTGTCACTGTGTTTTCCTCTGGCCCATCCTTCTTCCAGTACTGGAATGGTATACTTTCCATCCTTGCCCCCGCCCCTGCATTATTTCCTGCCACACGGCCTTTCCCTGTTTGTTCCCTACTGGCGTTCGCAGATTAGCCAGCTGCAGGCATGATCCTCTGCATTTCCTATTAGCAGTTGCAGGCTAGCTGGGTCTTGGAATGACGATGGGGAGTGCAGAAGCACAGACATGCAGCCAGCTACTATGGGTCCCCCACAATCTCAAGTGCAAGTGCATGGACAGCAGACTCCCCACACACTGGGTGATTACAGAAGTTACGCCGTCCCGATTTGTCCCAGTGAATCCCCGGCGGGGGTGAATGAAATAACCACCCCCTGTGGTCAAAAATGGCCCGAATAAATGTGCCGGCTGATCCCAGTGGGAAATCAGGGAGGGGGCGGGACTGCGTGGCGCAACGTCTGGCCGCACAGCCCCGCCCCCCCCCCACTCCCCCACTGCCCGCACTCTGGGGAGACAGGCGGGCACCACAGCCAATGCGGCCACAGCGCCCTGCCACTTTGACCATGGCCCGGAATCCCGCCGGGGATTCTGGGCCTTGATCACCGGCCAGATGTTACTTTTTATTGCTTCCCGCTGGGAATCACTTTGACCACGCTTTTGGAGCTCGGCCCTTGGGGAGCCTGGGAAGCATGGTTGAAATTGACCCCATGTGGGAATCAGCCGTGGTGAACATCTGGTGGCCGCCAAACAGACGTTCAGGGTGCTTTGGCCCAACAGTGAAATAAATTTATAAATAAATAAATAAATAAATTGACCATGGTTCACTGTGGTTGACTGTGATCTTGTAACTTCTGAAAATACCCCTTGTTTCTGGTGCACCCACCACCTCCCCTTCTCTTCCCTCCCAACCTCCAGGCCCCAAAGTGGCTTATCGCTATGCCATACAGCTATTCTCCAAGGCCTTCCATCCCCCCAGACTCCCCTCCTTTCCCAGAAGAAAGCATGTATTAGGAAAATTTAAAGCACTTTATTTAACAAATAAATAAAAAAGAAAAATTTAAGAACTTTATTTTTAAAAATTAAAACCGTTTCTTCTTGTGCCTGCTCCTTTTGGGCACAGATTGGTGCACTCACTTGGATGGTGGGGGAACATTTTCCCAATCATCCTCCCACGAATCCAGTTGTGGAGGAGTGTTTGTGAGAGGCATGTGGGAATGATTGGTCGGGGAGGTGTGCTTGGCCAAAGAACTATTATCTGGCGTGAACACAATGGGACTGGGAGCAGTTGCAGCAGGAGGAGTTGCAACAAGAGCAGCAGTGGAAGAGCCATATGCACCTGCATCTGGCCCTTGGTGATAGCACAGTTATACAGGCAGGATGCAACAATGGCTCCATCCACACAGAGGAACTGGCCCAGAAGCTTGTAAAAGGGTGATGTTTGCCTCCCACGGCCAGAGGCAAAGTTGTTGTGCTGGATCTCTTTGTACTTCCACCTCAAGTCTTTGGCCTGTTTCCAGCATTGGCTTGGTTCATGTCACAGTTATAGCTCTGCAGTGGTATTTGTACTGAGATCTCCTGGAACACCACCTCATTACTGTAGCACTTCACGAGGGCATATTGGACCTTCTGCTCCCCCACACAGAACAATGAAGGTCTTGGTCTCTTCCTCAGTCCAGGGAATGCAGGGTTGGTGGGTGGAACTGTAGGCAGTGAGTGGCTGTGATTGGACAGTGGAGATAGCAGTGCTGATTGTTGCCTGGCTGTCAGTATTAGCCATGGCCCCGGTGTGGTAATCCTCCCTAAGTTGTTCCTAAGAAAGCAGGGGCTGGGAAATAGCAAGCGTCGAGCATATACCACCAACCAGGATGAGCTGGGAGAATGCATGGTTGAAAATGATATGTTGGGCTTTTAAGGAGGATGTTACATACATGCAAGTGAGAGCGAGAGCCAAGAGAGGGGATAAAAGTGGTTACTCCATGGAACGTTCAAGGCTCCTGGGAACATTCTAGGCTCTTGCCTGTGACTCTATGGTGCTGGTGGACCTTAATTCTTGGAAAAGCTGGACGCAACTTAATTGACCGGACACGGACACATGGGCGTACATTAGTCCACATTCACCATACTGCCAACCAGGATGAGCTGGGAGAATGCATGGTTGAAAATGGCATGTTGGGCTTTTAAGGTGGATGTTACATGCACGCCATGAGAGTGGAGAGAGAGGATGAAATTGATCACTCCTCGGAATGTTCTGGGCTCCCTGGAATGCTCTAGGCTCTTCACTCACAACTCTATGGTGCTGGTGGACCTTAAAGCTTTTAGAAGCTGTATGCAGCCTAAATGACGGGACACGGACACATGGGCACAAATTAACCTGCATTTACCCACACGGTGGGCATTGCATGCTCCGGGACCTACCATGAGAGGGGGCTGCGTGTCTGGTGGGGGTGGACACCCACATGGTGTGGGCTTCTGTCTCATTTGTTAACGCTCACTGTTCTAGAGAAGAAGTGACAGAACTGAAGTGAACTGGAGAAGGGACACGACAACACAGAACAAAAGGAGGAGGGTGGTAGAGAACAGGAAAAAAAAACAATTAGGGAGCGAGAAATAAAAAGAATGAGAGGGGGAAAAAATACAGGCTGAGACCAGAGACTATTGACCAAAGAAACAGTGATTATGTCATGCCTTCAACAATGGGGATTCTGAATGAGGTTAGGTAACAATGGTAATATCACCTTCCTCCAGAGGTTTGACTATAGGGTCAAAAGGTGACATTCATTCCTGTTCTCCTCAGCCAGTCTCCCCTATTTTGTGGGAGGACAGTGGTTTCCAGCTGCCCAGACGATAAAGGGATGCAAGAACTCCCACATCTGGGTTAACTTTGCATGGGGCTGCCATCCTGCAATGCTGGTATACTAAAAAGATGAATCATGTTTACTGAAAGATAGACACATGAGAGACTAAACTGCCTCACAAAAAGAGAGAAATAACAAACATGAAAAATCGACAAAGCACTTGCAAAAAAGTACATTGCAAGAAAAATACAATGTGCATAAAGAACATAAACAAAGCTCATAACTTCCATTTGAAAACTCCTCTCTGCCTTAAATTATTGAAATTGCAGGATATAGAAGTTCAGTGTTAATAAGATGTATTTTGTCATTGCAGTCTTACTGTTCTTCAGCTTGAAATGAGTGAAAAATGCATTATTTGTTGTTTTTGTTATTCTGAACGACTCAAAAATTCTCATTTGAAGACTAAAATTGCCAGTTTAACCCTCATCCTTTAATACAGCATCATTATTTTTATTATCACACTGACTTCCAGAATGGCCACCAAAGTGCAACCTATCAACACAGCAACTAATGCAAAACCTGTCAGCCAAGCGTTATGACTGCAAACCTTTGTTCATACTATTACCCTTTGCCTTCTTTTAATGAAACCTAAAAGAACGAAAAAAGCCAATTTGAATGGGTTTTGCCATGTATATTTCTTAACTTATATTAAGTGCTTCACAGCTTTTACGTGCCAGGACTACCAAATCGTCTTGATCAGAACAAATTATGCATGTAGGCTAGCATTCATGAGGCTGTAAAGCAGAGTTTTCATGAAGCCAAGTTATTTCGCTTTGTCTTTCAAAATATGCTGCTGTAATGCTGCCAAAATTGAAGAACTGCTGCCTAATCCATGAAGTTTGCCAACCTACTGAGGTTACAGTGCTTCTGGCTGATAGCCTGCAGTGTTAAAACCGCAGTTTAAAGCCTAACTGGTGTGTGTGTGTGTTTCTGTGTGTGTGTGTGATTTAATTTTGAATTGTTTTAAGGTTAGTAAGA
The DNA here is from genome assembly GCA_003113815.1 of Sphenodon punctatus. Classification (NCBI taxonomy): domain Eukaryota; kingdom Metazoa; phylum Chordata; class Lepidosauria; order Sphenodontia; family Sphenodontidae; genus Sphenodon; species Sphenodon punctatus. The sequence continues at coordinate 206,984 of QEPC01013943.1, forward strand.
AAAGGAAAGTCCTTTATACTGCAAACAATACTTTCCACAGTGTAGAAAAAGCCACTCAGCCATAAAAATGCAGCTATTCACATGCATTTTCCTAGATGAAATTTTCATTTTGATTGACAAATTCACAATCAATTTTCTTGGTGATTGTTTTAAAAAAACCCCACTTTCACAGACAATAGAGAACTTCAGAGCTGGCCTTACCCAAGGGTGATCCATTTCTCTAAATAGCGTCAAGGGCGCCCTCTTCAAAGTCCCCCGAGTGTCTCGGGTGGCTACGATGGGGAGGGTGTTCCCGGTGGCCGCCCTGAGGCTATGGAACTCTCTCCCGGTTGCAGTGCATCTGGCCTCAGAGCTCCCCTCCTTTAGACAACAATGTAAGACCTGGCTGTTCCACCAAGCGGAGGTGGGTACTGGGTGGGAGGGTTGGGTTGGTGGTGGTTTTTTATTGAATGTATTGGCTCAATTTCTAGTTGTTTTCTAAGATTTTATTGTATTTTTATAATGTTATTTTATTTGTTTTACATTGCATGCACGCTGCCCTGAGCTCCCTTGGCAGGAGGGTGTGGGTTACAAATTGTTGAAATAATAAAAAAAAAAAAAACCAGACAGACAGATAAACATTTCCTGGGCCTCACAGTGGCTTCACCAGGGCAGAGTGTGAAGGGGCTCCACTCCCTTCCCATGGGGCCACCGGAGGCTCTGTAGTTTATCTTTACCCTGGGCACCGCAAATTCTAAGGCTGACCCTGGAGAGCTTGATCACAATATTAAATAAAGCATTGCTTATTTATTATTAATTATTATTACTATTATTATTATATATAACACCAGCAATGTATCTGATTCTGAACAATCCTCAATTAGAGACAGGTCCCTGACTCAAGGGGCTTATCATCTAGAATAGACATGGAAGGGGAAACATGGGAGAGGAGAACATAGGGAAAGACAGGGAGATATTCACAAAGCTGAGATGTCCCTGGGGCACATGGTTACAGGGGACTATTAACTATTTATCTTCCATGTTGTTTGTTAAATTTAAATTTCATCCCAGATGATTAAACTGGGCTGATAGCTATTTCCCTCTTCTAGGCTATCACATAATGCTTGTTGTATGTGGGGTTTCAAACCAGGCACGGTTCATCAATTGGGGCATTGTGGGTGCCCACTCAGCCCCTGTGATACCCCTTGAGCTCCCCGCAACAAGTCCCAGACTCGGATTGCCCCGGAGAAGCAGATGACGAAGACCCGGCGCAGCACTGCTGCTTTAAAGCAGCTAGCGCTGCACTTCCGAGTCTTGGGGATGCACTGGCCACCTGAGCATGCACATGCAGCCAGGTCGGGTCCTGCTTGCAAGTTGTGGTGCACTGCAGTGCTCACATACTCATAAGAGGGCTGGGCTGGAGATGGAGTGTGGTGAGGTGGAGTGGACTCTGGAACCTGATGTGTGGGCACTTGATCGGTGCAGGGTAAGGAACCTGCTAGGGGACAAATTTCTTATTTTTGGAATGGCCAGCTTGGCATACCATCCATACCAGGGCAATTGGATATTATACTGTCATCTGTAGTATCTGCTCCCAGAGAGCAGCTGAAGACCCCTATCAGAGTCTTTTCAAAGATGCCTGGGTGGCAGAAGCTCCCAGAAATTAACTATTGTTGTGTCTGTCTGAGGGACAGAAGTGTCCCTATGGCAGTGTGCTCTGTGCCTGTATCCAGCTTTGGGGTGACTGGAGGCAGAAGATCCCCTCTTTTGTGAAAAGGATGGAGGAAAGGTACTAGATTTATGACTGTTCATTTCTACTGCAGTTTAGGAAATGTTGAGAAGATTAGACATAAATACTAGGGCTGAAACTAGGTTTTTGGAAAACTTTGGAAATAGTAGAATATTATGGTATTTGGTTTGGAAAGTCCGAATTCCAAAGTTCCGACGACCAAAGCCATTATTCGGAAAACTTTGGAATGCCACATGATGGGTGCTTCCTGCCTGCCCTCTCTTGAACTGCATACATCCTCACCCTCTGTAAACTCTATGCAGTATTTATGATGTGCCATTTAGGATTTCACATAATCCTGTTGGGTTTTGCAGCATTTTCTGTGCATTTTATTTATGCCGTATGTTGCCTGCACATTTCAGATATTGTAATGTTGCTTCCTTGTATGCATGTTCTATTCCATTGATCATGATCATGTAAGTGTGCAATTTTAGGCTTATCCCCGCCTACTGTTGGCTTGTCCCTGCCTACTGTTGACTTGACCCTGCCCACCGTCGGCTTGGCCCTGATCTCTGTCCCACCAGCCTTAGAACCCACCAGCCACCACTGTTTCAAACACTCCAGAAAACACTTATTTTTATATTTTCAAAATGTCCTTTACAGTAAAATCTGAAACATCTGGGATATGTTTCCTACTTGTTTTAGTAGTAATGATAGGTCTAGAGGGAGCATCAGTGATTAGTTTCAGAGAGTGAACAGCTAGAGAAAGCCTGATGGAAGAGGGAGGGTTTTAGGATGAATTTGAAGAGAGGGAGGGAGGAGGAAAAACAAATGTATTCAGGAAGGGAGTTTCAGGCATAAGAGGCAGCATGGGAGAAAGGACAAAAGCGGTTTAGGAAGCAGGAGACTCTGGGGCATGTGAGGGTGGTGCCAGTAGAGGAGGGGAAGGTGCTGCCGGGTGGGAACATAGCAGGAAATGAAGTAAACAACCCAACTTCAGGTTTAAAGAACAGAAAGTAACATTGTCAGAAAAGGAACTACTACGCAGTAGGAAACCTATCCCATGTGCTTCAAATTTCCCTGTAAAAAGGCTTTTGAAAATATAAGAAGAAGTGCTCTGTGGAGTATTTGAAATCCTACAACAACATTATGCAATAGCCTAGGACAGGCGAAGGGAACTTCAGGCTGGGCTGGGGGAGGGGGGGAGAGATGCAGTCCATGGCTAGACTTTATGTGGCCCCTTTTCACTTCCTGGATCTGATCCCTGGATGCATTTCCTACCCCCAAGTACTGAAAAACGGAGTTCAGGGGAAGAGATCAGAGATAAAGTCATTCACATAAGGACAGGGGAGAGATCCATGGCACAGGACCATGAACTGGACCCTCCTCTTCTTTAGTGCACCTCTTACACACCCTTGGATCTTTTTATGCTAGCTTCAGAGCTTGAACTAATTTTCAAAGTGTCCCCTGAGCCAGGGCTGGCCTTAACCAGGGCCATTAGGGCCTATGGTGGGAGCTCTGTAGGGAGGCCAGTCTTTATAGCCTCAGGCCCAGAGCTCCTCTGAAGACCAGGCTTCAGGATGGGATATTTCTAGGGCTGAAACTCAATTCTCTGTATCTCTTGTTTCTTGAAAAGAACCACAATTCTCATCCCATTCTTGCAAATGAGAATGAGACAAGAATCATCTGGATTCTTGCTGAGAAAAATGAGAATCTCGAAAAACAGAATACCCAGTGCTAATGGGGCGAGGGAGGGAAGGAGGAGGAAGTGGTGGGGAAAGTTTTCTGATGGAATGGGTGGGGGGGGGAGAAGGGAAGGGGCAGACTCAACTAATATCTTAGCATTCTATTGGCTTGCAGGAGTCAGCAACCAATAGAATGCTGAAGAGCAGGATAAAGGAGGCAGTTCTTGAGCATTCAGTTGGCTAGCAGGAGTCTGAGCACCCAATAGAATGCTGAAAATCTGTGCTGAGCCCACCTGTTCCCTTCAGCTCCCCTCCTCTCATCTGTTTCCAGTCCCAGACAAGGTAATCACATGGTTAAATATGTGAAAATCAACTACAGTACTCCTCCCTGTTTTCAGTGTTTCCCAATTCCACAATCTGGCTGGGGAATTGCCAAAGGCAATAAGGATCCATTAGCTAGAAAAGGCATCAACTTGTTAACTATAATCTGGGGGTAAACGATCCTGAAGCACCCTCAGCTTCCTGCCTCTAACACTTCACTAACTATGCTTCCACTCCATCCCAGGATGCAGATCATAGTTGAGAGAGAAAAAACAGGTCCCCTAAGGGACTGGAGCAAGGAGTAGGGTGCTAAAAGCCTGAGGCCACATATGCCTCTTTGGTGCCCCCATGTTTTACCCCTGCCAAGGATGTAACTCTAGTGCTCACTGCACCCTGCCTCTGAGCCAGATTACAATTCTTCATCTCATAAGGAGATGTCTCCACATTGCATGCAAAACTATCAGGAACTGCAGAAAAATCTACTGAACCCCCGCAAGAGTGCAACAAGCTATAAATGACCAGAACCCCTGGACTTAAAAGGCAGCGAACAAGCTAATCAAAATATCACTGTAGAGAAGGCAAAAACCAGAGATCTCTCAAGCCAATCCAGGGTTCCTGAAAAAATTCCTTCTCAGCCCCAAACAGGTGACCAGCTAATGCTCACAGTGCTGCTTAGTATAAAGTGGGTGGGTGGGTGGGAGCTGCTCAGCTGTTCCCTGTGCACAGCTGCGCTTGCTTTGATCTGGCCAATGCCAGGTCAAAAATCTCACCACATAAAATCTACTTCACACCCCTGGCTGGGTCTCATACCAACCCCAGCCGGGCTCAACAGACTCGTGCTGCAGCAGGGTGTTGCTAATGCAACCCCAGCTGAGCGACTGTTTGTAGCCAGCTGCTCTGATGCAGCTTCCCTTTTGTTCCCACTCATTCCTCCAAAACAGGGGTGTGTGGAGCATGACAAAGTGTCCTTTGCTGCCACCCCTTGGCTGGGAGGAAGGTGGGCAGCAGGTGAAGTGGTCATTTTCTCTCTCAACACACAGAATGTGAAGCTTAGACAGAGGGGTTGTGTTCCTCCTTGCTTGCTGTAGGCAGGATACAAGAGGGAAAAATCCATTTCCTGGTTCCCCAGTCTGGTCTTGCCTTGTGCTGAGATCTGAGGCAGGGTCCTAGGCTCTCAGAGCTCACTTAGGCCTTAGGTTTTTCTTTCACCCACGACCGGTTGCTCCATGGGTGGGTGTGGGTGGAGATGGGTGTTGGCCGGGAGCAAACACTCACCAACACCCACCAAAAGTGGTGTTTACACAGATGCCCCCACCTTTCTCCACCCAGAGGAACTGGGTGGAGGCATCATGTGTGCACAGGGCCCATGGTGATTGGCTGCAGTGGTGCCCTGCAACATGTACAATAAAATGTAACACCCATTTTATGGGTGTTAGAGCATCTGTGTAAAAAGGGCCTTATACTGTTTAAAAAACTTTATTGTAAGCCGCCCCAAGCTGCCTTGGGCAGTAGGGGCAGGGTAGTAGTTGTTAAAATAAAAAAATTAATTAAATAAATAAATAAATATTATCAGTGCAGACTACCACTTGTAACAATCTTCTTTACTATCATTTACCCAAACAACTAGTTCTCATTGCTATATGCAACATCCTAAAGCCTTCAAAGTTATCAAAAGAAAGGCATCTGATAAAGAGTATCCAACATTCAGATACTACAATATAATCATAGTCCAAAATCCATATCAAACCAATGGAGAAAGGAAGGCAGTTTGGTAAATATCCAGTAAAGAAATTCTTGAAGAAGTCCATTCCAAAATCCGAGTGGCTCTGTACTGACTCAGGAGGCCATGGCTGTCGGATGTGATCGATCTAGCAGTCACCTCTCCTCTTCACCTCCAATCCAGACCTTCTGTCCCAGGGATCGATCATGCACCCACAGTTGCTGAGCCTTCATCTGACCGCCTAGTGGTTCAATGGGATATACTGAAGTCAAATGGTTACTTGGGCAACCTGCTAGAGACACTTTTATCATTGCGCCGAACTTCTACAAACGAAGTATATGGCAATACCTGGACAAAGTTCTCAGACCTAGGTCTTCTGGTCTAGGATGTTCACAACATCAACTGGGAAGAAGTAGGGGTAGGAGCAGTTCTCTTCTTTCAAGCAGTTTTGGAGAAAGGACTGAGTAACAACACTTTGAAAAGACAAGTGGTGGTTCTGGGGAGAGTCATCACTTGCTCAGGTGGTTCCTCATTGTCTCCCATCCCTAAGTAAAGAAATTCCTGTGGTCCATATTTCTCTTATGTTCACTTATTCGTCACCACTTCCCAACTTGGAGTTTGAACATGGTCCTCAGGGTGCTCAACAGGGCTTCGTTAGAAGAAATCTGCAGGGCGGCCACCTAGTCTTCAATGCACTCATTTATTGGGCATTACAGAGTAGACTCTCTGGCATCAGGGGAAGCAGCACTCAACTGCAGGGTGCTCCAAAGAGTCTTGGGTGACTAGTCTCCCTTCCTGGATCCATCAGGGTTGGGGCCAACTGTTTCTTTTCATTGGCCGGTATGGGAATCCACTGATTTGGAACTTCCTGTCTGTCCAGGCTGCCCTTTCTGCTATGATAGAGAGAAATGGGAATTTCCTTTAACTATGAATTCCCATTCTTCTCTTCAGCAGATTGGGCAGCCTGACCTTACTCATAATGGATTCCAGTTAGAGTTAGGGGCATGGGTTGTGGGAAAGCCAGTTTCTTCTCAAACCTTTCCCTTTTCTGAGTGTTCTGGTCTGTTGTGTAGTTTAGGTTTAAAGTTGGATTTCTTACTACAAGTTTTTAGTTTACTAGATTTGACAGTCCAGTACTGCGGAGCGAGGAAGAGGGTTGTTCCCTCCTACTGGCAGAAGCTGTCAGTCTTGGATTCTGCTTACAGCAAGCAAGGAGGGACACAACCAGTCTATCCAGGCTACTATTTCTGCTGAAGAATGGGAATTCACAGGTAAAGAAAATTCCCATCTCTTTTCTTTGAGTAAAGTATAAGGGGGGAAAAAATATACTTTGGAAGCCAATAAGAACTATTTTCTTGGTACATATTACATGTGCATTAGGTTTTTTTTGTGGTGGGTGGGGTATTTTGGGGTTTTTTTTAAGGGCTTTCCAAATTTCAAACATGGCAACAGGCTAGATATCAAATAGTAATTGTTTATTTCGTGTGAAATTACTTTTGAATATATTATAAACAACAAAATAATAACTTTTCTGCATACCTAGGAGATAACCCTTAAAATGTAAAATTAGCAAATTTGTGACGTATCTGTTCATCCTGCCTCCTAGCTGTTTCCTGGATGCAATATTCTGTTCCTTGGAGAGGAATTTCAAGACTTCATTTCCTAGCAGTTTACTAGTGACTCCTCTGGGGTGGTGGAAGTTGTCTGGGAACAGAACAGACTTAGAGGCCTGGAGAAAAAGAGAAATCTCATGAGCAGAGTGAGTGAACTGTAGCTGCAAAGTAGGCCTGCCAGGGACTGGTGAAACAGAGCACTAATACAGATGCATGTAGCCATGCAGTAGGTAAAAATCAAATGTGACGGCAGCACACCACTGTCACGACCCAACCTGAGACAGGAACCTGCTTCTGACACGGCCGGGGTTAGCGCATGCCACTGGACACACGTGAGTGTGGCTGGGAGAGCCTTCCCACCGCTTAGGCAGTCCAGCCCAGATAGCATCTGCAATATACATGCAGGTGCCCAACCCTGCCTCTGTGCTGCTGTGCTGCATGGTGGCCAATCACGGACCACCATGGCGGGCAGTAATGGCAGTCACCTGGACCAGGCTGGGAACAGTGGGCCAAACAAATGTGCTAGCCTGCTCTGACCCTGTTGGGCAGGCAGTAGCCTGGGCTGTGACCTTGGCTATTTGCCAAGGTGAGAGACCTGGTTACAGCAGGCTACTGTCACATTTGTTTTTATCCAGTGATTGCCAATAACATTTTTACAGTGATCTGCCATATGAAATTAATGATACCGCATTACTCTTAGGATTCCGTTTAAATAGCCATAATAATGCCAACTGGGCAAAATACAGAACTATAAAGATATTTAAGGCAGCCCTTGTTGTATTACTGGTCTGGGTAGCTGTGATCATATTATGTCCACCCGGCGTTTTCTGCATTGGCTTGCCTGTGGAGCAATGGACTGCATTTAAGATGGCGCTGCTGGTTTTTAGGGCCCTGAACAGTTTAAAGCCCTCGCTATATTTGAGACCTACTCTTGGAGTTTCACACTGGTGAATATCTGTGCTCAGGAACCACCCATTGTTCGGGGGTTCCGCCATCGCGTCTTAAGTCAGCAGGCGATCGAGTTTTTGCTGTGGTGGGACCCTCGTTGTGGAACTCCCTCCCTCTGGATATTTGTCTCAGTTCCTCCCTCCTTACCTTTAAATATCACCTGAAAATGTATTCATTCTCTAGGTGCTTTTAGGATCCACTGATGGTTCCCTCAATGTCATTTTTTCCTACCTCATTTTAAACATTTTAATAACTGTTTTAGACTGTTTTAAATTGTGCTGTATTATTTATATTGTTTTCACTTTTGAAATGTGCTGTTGTAAAGTGCTCTGAATGCCATGTAAGGCAGGGGGCACTATACAAATAAAATTATTATTATTACTACTATTATTTATTATTTCCATGTGGTATATGTCATAATGTAATGGCTAAAAAACCCAAATGATTATGCAGTAAAGAATTCTGACCTTTTTTGTCTAAGGGACTGAGAGAAATAATTTTTTAATTGTATTATATTGAAAGATCTCAGGACATGGATGAAAAAAAGATATGTAGCTTAAGAAATACAAATGGGAAAGGTCGAGACCTCTAGAATGAGTGTACAATTATTTTGTCTGAAATTTCTCCTTTTAAAAAAATTGACAATACTAGTATTTATTTTACTAAAGGCCCTTTAAACTGTTTCGTTTTCATCTGCTTTCAAATTTAAGTGAGATTTATTAGCTCATTATGTGAAAATTCCTTTAGCTTAATTGTCATTTGGGATAAATTTGTTTTGAATGCGTTATGACGAGTAGTATTATACACAGCTACATTTTCAACCCTAATGCATTTTTAATAACTTGCTTCATCAGTGAGTGATCTGAATTTTAAATTTCTCTTCATGAAAAAGTAAAAATTATAAACAGCTTTTATAGACATTTTTGTAGTGTTTCCTTTTTATATTTGCTCTACAAAATCTCTTTTGCAGTAAATATATCAGAGGCTTAAATGAGCCTGTTAATTCTCATCAGAATTGTTATATTTACACTTTATTTATTACAACAAAGAATTGAAGTGACAAATCATCATGATCCTTTTCTTCAGCTATTCAAATCCCCAGCATCTCATCACTTCTAGAACATGTTGATAGCATGCTTATAAGTATCTGTTGTGGTTTATTGGTTCCCATTTCCTTGCACCATTCCCACTTAAATTATTATTATTTTCTTGAATGCAATGCAGCTTTATAAAGACACAATAAAGTTGAAAAACATTTACCTTTAAAGGTCAGCTTTTCTTACATATGTAATTAATAGTATGTTAGACAATAACGGCTGAAAGGATTGTTCATTGTTTTCATCATCTGTGCTGTTTATTTGTTTTCTCCTCTTGGATAATGGAAACAAAATAAGCATGGGTTTTTTTTTGTCTCTAATCAGTTTAACAACCCAATTTCCATGCTCTGGTATAATACCATAACCGTGGGTACAGAAAAACTGCAGGGACACAAAATTGTTTTTAGAACTGTATTTTTAAAAATTGTTTCAAATGACCACAACAGGGTGTCTCAGATTTGTCACAAATTGAACTTCAGATTCCTTTGAAAATCCATTTTATGGGGTTTGGATATTTGTAACTTGACAATCCCCAGCATTTACACCCATTCTTCAAATAACATGAGCAGAAATATTATGTCCCAATATTATTATACAAGGACCTGATATATAAGTGTCCTTTTTTTGTTGTTGGTCTAATCATAAACTTGTGTCTCTATTAGGGGTGAAATGAGATTTCAACCTCTTTCAGAATCTTGCCGAGATAGGCTTCTTAGTGAGATTCTCTGGATCGAGAATCTAGAAAGAATCGACGTTCTCGCCACCATTCTCTGTGAGATTCTCAACCGTTGCAAAAATGTCCCCAAAGCATTCTGCACATGTGTAAAATGGCTGCAGCATCCATTGTGTGCATGCACAGGGCCTTTGGGGGATTTTTGAGAATTTCATAAGATTCTCAACAATCATAGCAAGATCTTGGGAGATCTCACTGGGGACCATGAGAATCTCACGTGTTCTCACAAGAATGCTTTGCTCACTTTCTGTCTCTCTGAATGGAAACAGATGTGCAGGCTGCAAGGTGCCTCCCTGGCTCACCCCAGGGCCGAACTACATTAGCTGCCACTCCCCATATTGGTAAGCCGCACAGAACAAACACGCATGCAACTCCCGGTGGGCGGAGAACTTTCCCACCGTCCCCACACCCTGGGTAGGCTGGAGGAAGAAAACACACATGTGGGTGGCTGGCCCCATGCCTGCCCCTCTCCAAGCACCCTACCCTCCACCATGACATTCAGACATGGTGAACTGTGGGCAAAATAAGCTGCAGCAGCCACTTCTGCATGCCCTCCACAGTACTCCAGGGCAGGCAGGGGTGGAGGCCGGGGAAGCAGGCTCTGGTATCCCCGCCGGCATACGGAGGTGCCAGGCAGCTACAAGGGGAACCAGTCGCCACCCATGGAAACCGGGCTTCAGGGAGCAAAGTGCACACTTCATGGTGAGCACAGGAAGAAAAGGGGAAAGCAGAAGGGAAACATGAAAACAGCCACACGTGGCCCAAACAACCAGTCCCCATCAGGCTGCCAGCCCAAACCCTTCCAGATGCTGTACACAACATGGGTCACAGATCACTCACACTAGCAGTCCATAGGGCACAGTTCCAAGGGGATTCCAGCATCTGGGGGTGTCCATAGATCACTCATACAAGCTGTCCATAGCATAAATGTCTAACAGGGTTCTGTCATCTGGGGAGGAATTGGGATCCCGGCCCCTCTCCCTCCACATACAACCCCCATTCATACATGCCCCTCTTGTAGCCCCTTGTCAGCATATGCTGCACCACCAGATATCAGAGGATTGAAAGCATCCCCGTGGGCCACAGTGACCAGGAGCCCCAGCCATGACCAGACCTTATACAAGGCAGAAAGCTCGGCTGTTGTGGGTATATCCTGCCGGTAGGCAACCCTACCTGAGCCCACCAGGAAGCACAGGGCTAGGACTGGCAGGTATCTCTCTCCCCACCCTGTCTGAGAATAGAAACAAAATTAGCTGTGGTGGGACAATCCCATTCGACTCCCTCTCTCCGTCCTCCTGCCCAACCCCCAAAGGATGCTGTGATTCCATGTTGCCCATAAACTGCACCTGAACAAGAAGCACAGGGCTGGCACAGGGCAGTATGTTGGAAATACATTCCTTTGGTTGCATCCCCCCCTAAGCACCTCATCCTGTTTGTTTGCTAGAAACACCAGTAGACAGACAGATCAGGGAACCCTTCCCCCATCCTATCTGTCCTACTCCTGTCAGGACCTGATTGGTCAATCTCCTCCCCCAGGAGATTTCTCATCTCTTTGTGTCTCAGAGAGCTTCCTTCCTCCCTCTTGAACACACCTAGTCTTAGGACTTAGCATAGATGTAGGCCTTTCCTATCCTACATGTATTTCCTAATAAAGCTACTTAAGCTTAAGTATGCTTCCTGCCTGCTTATTGATGATTAGCTACTCACACTCCTCTGTAAACTCTGCATTGGGCAAATGGATGCAATGATCTCACAGTCCTTGCATTTCCAACAGGGTTATGGGCCCAGACACCCAAAAGGCAGCGCAGAGTGAGTAAAATTGAGTGCTAGCATTAATCTTAAAGGCAGAAAAGAAAAGAAAGATTTTAGTCTCTGTGACCATGGATTCTATGCTGAAGGTCTCCATTCCAGAGAGGCTCACTGGAGCAACAAACTATGAAGCTTGGAGTCATAATGCAAGGATGGCACTGGGAGGACAAGGCCTAAGGAAAATGCTGGAGTCCAACAGACCTACAGATGCAGGGGCAGCACAAGAACTCTGGGATGAGAAAAATGACAAAGCTATGGCAATCATCTCAATGTCGGTGAGTCAGCGTTTACATGTGCACATACGTGACAAGTTAACTGCAAAAGATATGTGGGAAATTTTACAGAGACTGTATCAAGGGAAGTCAAATATATCAAAGATACAAATGCTTAAAAGACTTTGTAATATGAGAATGGATGAGAGTGAAGATTTTTCAGCTCATGTTAATGGCCTGCTTGAACTAGTCAGGAGACTGGAAAATCAAAAGCTGAATTTACCAGATGAATTGATAGTGGCATTTCTGCTGAACTCTTTACCACCAACAACTTTTCAAACAGTCTGTCAGATAATAGAAATGCAGGATAACCTATCTTTGGATGTTGTTATTCAGAAACTTGAGGAATTTAATATGGCTCAAACTAATGAACAGCCAAACTTTTCCTCACAGCTTGCCTGCAAGGCAGCTGAGAACAAGAAGCCTTTTGCAAATTCAAAAGGATCTGCAAGAGTTAAGTGTTGCTTCAATTGCGGGGAAACCATGCATCTCGCATATCAATGCACCAAGCAAGAAGTTCCCAGCTTCTCTGCAAAGAACAAAGGGAGCCATGATAGGGCTTTCAGCCTGGTTGAGGAAAAAGCATCTCAACTTAAAAATGTGGAAGGAATAGAATGTGAGACTGCTTCACATGATTTCTTTGTTGATTCTGGAGCAACTAAAAATCTTATAAAGGACAAAGACAGATTTATTGATCTGGATAGGACTTATAGAACTCCTATAAGATTGGCTAATGGAGAGAAAGTTTATTGTCAAGGAAGAGGCAGGGCTAAACTCATATGTCATCTGGGAAACGGTGAGGAAATGAAAGTTACCATTGAAGAAGCTCTATATGTCCCAGAATTGGATCATAATTTTATAAGTGTCAAGTATGCTGTACAGAAAGGTTTTGCAGTGCATTTTGAAGGGAAATATTGCAGAATTTCAAAGGAAAAGGAGCTTTTTATGCGAGGAATGCTGGATTCAAATGGCCTATTCAAGGTAGATTGCTTGCAACAGGATCAGTATGCAAATGCTGCAAAAGATTGCAGACATAAGAACTGTGAAAGCAAATGGCACAGAAGGATGGGCCATAGAAATGCAGATGTGTTGCATGCACTTCCAGACCTAGTTAAACATTTTAAAATGAACTCATGTGCAACTAAAGATGAGAGATGTGTTTGCTGTGTAAAAGGAAAGGGAACTAGGCCCTCCTTTCATCAGAGCAAGGAGGAAGCCACACAGCACCCCCTACAGCTCATTCATAGTGATATCTGTGGTCCTATGAAGACAAAAACAATTGCAGGAAACCAGTATGCATTGACTTTCATAGATGATTTTTCCAAGTTCACGTTCACTTACTTGATTAAAGAGAAAAGTCAGGTGCTGGAGAAATTTAAGGAATATGTTGCAAGAGCCAGCAATAAGTTTGGAAGATCACCTCAGATCCTAAGGTCAGATAATGGAGGTGAATATGTTTCAAAACAGATGAAAGAATTTTTGAAGCAAAAAGGAATTGAACACCAGACAACCATCCCGCATACACCAGAACAAAATGGAGTAGCAGAAAGAAAAAATCGCTCTCTCATAGAGATGGCGAGATGTATGCTTTTGGATGCGAATCTGCCAAACAAATACTGGGGGGAAGCAGTAATGACTGCCACATACCTGCAGAACAGGCTCCCAACCAAAGGTGCAAAAGCAACACCTTATGAACTATGGCATGGGAACAAGCCCAGTGTGGGGCACATTAGAGTGTTTGGCTCTAAAGCCTATGCTTATATCCCAAAGGCCAAAAGGACCAAACTTAACACCAGATGTGAAGAAGGGATACTTGTTGGCTATGCACAAGGATGCAAGGGATACAGAGTAATGGACACTGACACTGGAAATGTGAAGATAAGCAGTGTGGTCTATTTTGATGAAAATGAAAAGGGAAGCACTGATCAAATGCCAGACCTAATGAGGCCAAGTTCATCAAGACAGAAAAAGACTGCAGAACTGCAGATAAAAGAGGAAGCTGAAGTTTCATTTGATTTGACCATGTTCAATCAACCTGAACCAGAAGGGGGCACTGACACCAACACTGATGCTGATGCTGAAACTGAAGCAGAACCAGAACTGGAACCAGAAGATAACACTGATGCTGATACTGAAACTGAAGCTGAAGCAGAACCAGAACCAGAAGTGAGACGTTCTGAAAGACACAACAAAGGAGTGCCAGCAGCGAGATTCTCCTACGCGGCAAAAGTGGAGGAACCACAGGAGCCCTCAACATGGCAAGACATTCAAAAAATGCAAACCAGTGAGGCGCGCAAATGGAGAGATGCTGCCAAGGAAGAAATTGAGTCTCTTAATGAAAATAAAACATGGACACTCACAAAGCTACCTGAAAACAAAAAGGCCATTGGATGCAAATGGGTCTTCAAGACCAAGCATAATGCAGAAGGGGAAATCACGCGCCACAAAGCGAGATTAGTGGCCAAGGGATATTCCCAAAAATACGGCGAAGACTACGACGAAACCTTTGCTCCAGTAGTAAGGCACATCACAATAAGAACACTCCTCAGCATAGCAGCTGCAAGAAAAATGGAAGTGCAGCACTTAGACGTGAAGACTGCATTCCTACATGGTGATATCAAAGAGGATATCTACATGCAGCAGCCGCCGGGATTTAAAGAACCTGGGAAGGAGGAACTTGTGTGCAAACTTCAAAAGAGTATCTATGGTTTAAAGCAAGCAGCGAAAGCCTGGAACGAAAAATTGAATCAATTGCTCCTTAAGGAGGGGTTCATACAGGGAGAAGCTGACCCCTGCCTATACTCAAGGTTCAGAAATAAAAGGAGGACATACATTCTAACTTATGTGGATGATCTGATTGTATGCCATGAAAACAAACGAGATTGTGATGAAATCGTCAGGAATCTGAACAAAGAAATAGAGGTGAAAGACTTGGGAGGTATCACTTACTATCTTGGAATACAAATAGAACGAGAAAAAGATGGAAGTTTCCTTCTCAATCAAAAACAAAAGATAAAGGACATTTTAGAATGCCTAGGCATGACAGAGGCTAATGAAGTGGGGACACCTATGGAAACAAATTTCCTAAGCCAGGAAGGCAACGACGAGCCCCTACCACAGGACAACCAGTACAGAACTGCAATTGGCAAAATGTTGTATGTAGCCACCGTCACAAGGCCAGACATTGCCGCTGCTGTAGGAATACTAAGCAGAAAAGTAAGTGCACCAACCCAAAGGGACTGGATAGCAGTCAAGAGAATAGCACGGTACCTGAAGGGCACAATGCATTTAAACTTAAAACTACCAGCAAGCGAGAACCCCAGATTGATGGGCTATATGGATGCGGACTGGGCCGGAGACAAGACTGACTGCAAATCTGTGAGTGGAAATGTATTTCTGTATGGAGGCGGAGCAATCAGTTGGACTAGCCAGAAGCAGTCATTAATTGCCCTTTCATCCACAGAAGCAGAATTTATTTCAGCCACTCAAGCATGTCAAGAGGTAGTATGGCTACACAGACTACTAAAGGACTTTGGAATAGACGAACCAAAGCCAACTGAGATGTATGAGGACAATCAAAGCTGCATTCAGCTTACGAAAATGGAAAAGATAAAGCCAAGGTCGAAGCACATCAACACCAAGCGTCACTATGTGAGAGAAGCGCAAGAAAAAGGACTTGTTGAACTGATTTATTGTCCTACAGAGGAAATGATAGCGGATGTGCTGACCAAACCGCTACCCAGAGACAATTTCCAGAGGCTACGAGAAGCATTGGGAATTGTCAGCAGTGCACATAAATGATTCGGTGCACGGGACGATGAGAAGGGGTGTTGGAAATACATTCCTTTGGTTGCATCCCCCCTAAGCACCTCATCCTGTTTGTTTGCTAGAAACACCAGGAGTAGACAGACAGATCAGGGAACCCTTCCCCCATCCTATCTGTCCTACTCCTGTCAGGACCTGATTGGTCAATCTCCTCCCCCAGGAGATTTCTCATCTCTTTGTGTCTCAGAGAGCTTCCTTCCTCCCTCTTGAACACACCTAGTCTTAGGACTTAGCATAGATGTAGGCCTTTCCTATCCTACATGTATTTCCTAATAAAGCTACTTAAGCTTAAGTATGCTTCCTGCCTGCTTATTGATGATTAGCTACTCACACTCCTCTGTAAACTCTGCATTGGGCAAATGGATGCAGTGATCTCACAGTCCTTGCATTTCCAACACAGTATACCCCAGCTGAGATTGGAATCAGACTCTCAGCTGTGCATAGACCATCCCAGCCATTAGCTAGGTGTGTAGTCAGCCAGTGCCTTCACACAGCACGTCAACACTTCAAAGGCTCTGGTGCAGTGTCTGAAAGCACTACATCCATTTATTCGACCACCATTGAGTGAGAACAGCTAGCTGCCCTCGAACTCCTCCTCACCACTGCCAAGGCATGCAATAAAGAGATACAGTGGTACAAGCTCTACCTGGCATGAGACTATCATCCACTGCCTCAGGCACCTCTGTGGGCTTCAGAGCGTTGGTATGACCGGGGGCCCCTAGCTCAGATTTGGTGGCAACAGGCTGTACTGACGGCAATGCAGGCAATGCAAGGGAAGCTGCTGTGGGCTGCAGTTTACCTGTCCAGGGACATTACTGCAGAGATTCTCACCCTTTGCCAGGCGATGCCCATTGACCAGTTCATCTGGATCCTACCCAGGGCAACAGAGTGGTGGGAGATGGCCCTGGCCACATGGGGAGATAAGGAGTGGGTGACCCATTTCCGCATGTCCCATCTCCTGGTCTTCAGGATCACAAATATCCTCCATCTGCAGCTAAAGAGGGAACAGACACCCATGAAGACCCCCATCCTCATGGAACATGGATCAGTGCATGGCCATTGTCAGCTGGATGCTTGCTGTTGCCACCCCACATGCCTGCCGCTCTGTTGTCTAGCAGCTTGGCATGGAAACATCCACCAAGAGTGCCATCCTGCTCATGTTCTGCAAGGCCATCAACGTCCTGCTGCTCAACAGGATGGTGCAACTCATTGACCCAGAGCTGGTGATGGAAGGCTTCCTGGGGAGTGGGGGTGGGTTCCTAATTGCATTGGTGCAATCGATGGCACCCACATCACTGTCACCTGACCACCCCACTGCTGAGAATGAGTACATCAGTTGGCTGAAGTACCACTCTGTGGTCCTGCGGGCAGTTGTGCACGTCAGACAACTATGGCTGGTTCATGGATGTGGTGGCCAGCTGCTCTGGCAGGAGCCATGATGCATGCATCCAGTGGCGGTTCCTCTTGTTGGCCAGGATGGCTAGGGGAGACTTTGGAACCAACATCATCTCCACCACTGAAGGGGTGCCCATGAAGTCCGTCAACCTCAGGGACCTGGCTTACATCCTGGTGCTGTGGCTCATTTATTTTATTTATTTATATCCCACCCTATTCCCTAAGGCTCAGTGAGGTTTAAAATAAATACATTGATAAAAATACATATACAAATATAAAATACATAATTAAACACGCATCAAAATTTAAAACACTCCCCTCACTCTCTTTCTCCCCCGAATCTAACCATGCCCATTAAATGGCTGGTCAAATAAAAAGGTCTTACACTGACTCCAGAAGACATTCAAACTCGGGCTTAGGTGAACCTTCAAGGGAAGGGAGTTTCAAAGCTGTGAAGCAGCCACTGAGAATGTCTTTGTATGGACCTCATGAAAGCTTTGCCTATGGTCTAGCCAGCACCCTGGAAGAGGCCTGCTTCAACAGGGAGTTGAGACCGACTGCCACGAAACCCGCATAGCCCATAGGGATGGGCGAACGCGGTTCGGAAGTTCGGAGTTCGGACCGAACTCGAATAGTTCGGTCAACCGAACCGAACGGTCGAACCGAACTCGAATTCGAACATTCGGAGTTCGAACCGAACTCGAACAGTTCGGTCAACCGAACCGAATGGTCGAACCGAACTCGAATTCGAACATTTGGTTCGGATGCGTTCGGTGAGTTCGGAATTGAATTTCCATTGGTTTCAATGGAAAACACATTATCGGCTGTAACATTTTTGTTTTTTAAGCTATATGGCTGAAATTTGGGGTGCCTCTACCTTCAATAGAACTCATTATGTGCACCAAATATCAAAACAATTGGATAAAGGAATCCTATTTAAGAAGCAGTTGCATTATTGTATTTTGCAATATTCTACATATACATTCTTAGCTGTAACTTCTTTGCCTCACATCTAATGTAGGTGAAACATGTTAAGTTTATACCCCTTCCCATAGTAACTATCTTTGCCAAATTTCAGAA
>QEPC01013943.1:228125-244275 GCA_003113815.1 Sphenodon punctatus
TGGAACCACTCCTGGGGAGTGGTGGTAGACACTCAGCTGGGGAGGGGGGGAAGCATTAGGAGGCCATGCTTCTCCATGGTTGCTCGGAGAGGTTGAGAATGGGAATCCTTCCTGTCCAGAGGGAGTTAGTTTTATGTAAATGTATACATTTGCATAATTAGGTGCTGCCTAATAATGCAAATTAGGCCCCGCACCAAGACTTCGCACATGGCCTCACAAACCCTGGGGCCGGCCCTGAGAGAAACCTCCCTTGAATGCCTCCTCCCAGGCATCAGAACCCATTGTTCTATGGGAACACCCCCAACTAGATAATTCTCCAACACCTGAGTTGGTTGCTCCTCCCCATCTGCCTGTGTTGCTCCCTCCTCTCTCTTTGGGTAACTTGCCTCCAGTCGGCAAGGCTTCAGTAGGTTCCTATGTACAATTTGTGTTACCTGTTCCTTAGATTCAAGTTGAATCTGATATACGGGCAGCCCTGGGTAAGGAATGCTAGTTATAACATAAGGCTCTGAAATCCAGGGAGTGCCTAATCCCCCTCCTCCCCATACATTCTTTAATAGGACTCTCTCCCCAACCAGTAGGGGTTCAACCTTTGCTGTTCTATCGTAGTATTCCTTCTGTTTTTCCCTTGCTCATTCCATATTGCTTTGCACCCAAGCTTTTGCTATAGTCATTCTATTATGATGTTCATGAACCCAGTCACCCTTCCTACTAGTATTCCTTTCTACATCGACTCCTAATACTATATCCATAGGCAATTTTCCATGTCTTCCAAACATCAAATAATAAGGTGTGCAACCTGTGGAGCAGTGTACTGAGTTATTATAAATATATATCAATTCTTGCAAAATTTTAGGCCAATCTACCTTCTGTTCTTTTGGCAGTGCTCTGATCATATGAATAATAATTTGATTACTCTTTTCACATAACCCGTTGGACTGTGGATGGTAAGCTGTGGTACGTAGTTTATGACTACCATACAAAGCGCAAAATTCCTTAAACAGCTGTGACTCAAAAGCAGTTCCCTGATCTGTTAACACTTTGGCTGGGAATCCGTAAGGTCTCACAAATAAGTCCAAAAGGCCTGAGCTGTAGTCTGTGCTGACAAATCTTCTACAGTTACAGCCACCACGAACTTAGTATAGTGATCCGTCATTACCAACGCATATTCATTTCCTGCCTGGCTGTTTTCCAACTTCAGATGGTGTAAGGCTACCAACTCCAGTGGACTGCTGCTATCAGTTGGGTGTAGATGGGCTTTACTGAGGCAACCAGACTTATCTTGTAGGAGGCAAGCTTCACAGTTGTTGCACCACTGTGCCACATCCTCTTACAGTCCAGCCAAATAAAATCTCTTCCTGATATTCATTTCTGGTTTTTTGTGACCAAAATGACCAGAAGCATTGTGATACGCTTCTAATATTATTCCTGCATCCTGCTTGGACAAAACAATCTGAGTTATTTCTTCACAGGACTTGGGATCTCAGACTTTTCCCACTACTCTTCTATCTTCCTCGCACAGGAATTTCCTCTGTCTCAACAATTTCTTCACTTCCTCTGGTAACCTTCTTTTGTCCTCTGCAGTAAGTTCATGTGTTTTCCGTAAAATCCTTCTTAACTCCCGGATCATTGGGCTCTGCCTCTGTATACTCTCCCAACCTTCCTACTGCACCTCCGATTCTGGTTCCTCTTCCCTAGTATCAGTTCTCTCATATTCTTGGCAAGCAACATGGACTTCTTCAATGGGAACATTTAGCAAGGGTGGCATTTCCAGGTTCTCTTGTTCTTCCGAGTCAACTTCCAGATGTGTTTCATTTGGCAGTCTTGACAATACGTCCGCATTCACATTATCTCTACCAGGGCGAAATTTTTATTGAAAAGTTGTAGTTGGCCAAACATGAAGCCCACCTCTGTTCCAGTTCCCCAATTTACCCGTTTGCATACGTGTCAGTGGATTATTGTCATTGAACACTTCAAAAGGGATGGCAGCCAAGTAATACTGAAACTTTTCGGTCACAGCCCAAACTAATGCCAGGAATTTCAACTTAAAGGAGCTGTACCTTTCATCATTTCTCTCAGAACCCCGCAATCCACGACTAGCATAGGCAATCACACGTTCCCTACCTTCTTGTTCCTGAGCTAGGACTGCTCCTAATCCTTTATTGCTAGCATCAATATATACTCGGAGGGGCCTTGTATAGTCTGGATAGGCTATAATTGAAGGTTGGGTAAGCAACCATTTTAGATGGTTAAAAGTCTGTTGACATGTCTCACTCCAGTGCACTTGGGCACTCTTACAAATTTTCTTAGTACCATTTTTCCTCAACAGTTCATGCAGTGGTGCAGCAATTTTTGCAAAATCCTTTATGAATCAACGATAATACCCAACGAATCCTACAAATTTCAGCACATCATGGACCGTCTTTGACGTAGGACACAATTCTACCACTTTAAGCTCCTCTGGATCCGAGGTAATTCCTGCCGAGGACACCACATGGCCCAAGTAGTTTACCTTATCCTTCAAGAAATGACATTTGGATGGTTTAATCTTCAGCCCGTACTGAGTAGGTCTGTCGAAGACTAGTTCTAAATGTCGGAGGTGCTCCTCATAGGATTTTGAATAAACAATGATGTCGTCCAAATATAGCAAGACACTGTTGAAGTTTTCTGACCCTAAACAGTGCTCCACCAACTGCTGAAATGTCCCTGGGGAATTACATAACCCAAATGGCATCCTTGTGAATTAATAGAGTCCCATGAGCATCACAAAAGCCGTCTTCTCCTGATCCTCTGGCGCCACGGGAACCTGCCAGTACCTACTAGTTAAATCTATGGTGGAGAAATAACAGGCCGACTTCAGGGCCATAAGGGAAACTTCGATCCTAGGTAAAGGATAAGCATCTTTATGGGTGATCCGATTTAACTTTCTGTAGTCCACTCAAAAGCATAGTTTCCCATCCTTCTTTTTGCTGAGCACAATGGGTGCAGCCCATGGACTATGGCTTTCTTTTATTACCTTAGCTTCCAACATCTCCTTCAACATTCCCTTCACGGGTTGGTGTAGCACTGGTGCCACTGGTCAAAACCTCTCCCTGATAGGAGGATGTGTCCCTGTTGGAATGGTGTGCTGCACTTGGGTGGCGCAACCGAAATCCAAAGAGTGTTGTGAAAATGCTTGTGCATGATTTTTAATCACTTGTATTACCTGATTAATTTGTTCCACAGAAACGGAGGGCATCCCCACATCTATTTCTTGTATCCAGGCATAAGGATGTACTCCATCTTCCACACTTACTGCCTGCACCAAGCCGTCTGGTATGTTAGCCTTCCCATCTTCAGGTAGCCTCTCAGGCCTGATGATATCCTCCCAGCCGATGCGCAGGAGACGCCCAATCACTTGGTTTCTTTGCGCTATCACTGGCCTAGCCCCATAGTTTAGGATCCGCACTGGTACTAACCCTTTTGTCACTGTCACCACACTTTTTGCGCCTATGGTCAGCTTACCATCCTTATTCCAAGGCTCTAACAGAGCAATATAGTTCTGTCCCCTTAAGCCAACTTTCGCTTTGCAGATTAGAATGGTCTCTGTATGAGGAGCCAGTTTAACAAGGTACTTATCTTTCACTCTTACTTTTCCTATTTCCCCATTTTGATTGGCAAACTTCAAATATCCCTTTATATGCCTAATAGCATTTTGTCAAACCTTCTTGTTATTATTGAGAAACTGGCCTTCCTTACATTTTAACAATTGCACCATTTCTTCATAACAGTGTTGCAAGACATTCATGCCTATAATCACCGGTGGTATGCAGTCGCTCTGTATATCAATAACAAAAATGCTCTGTTCGGGGAACTTGGTATTCCCAATCTGAATTTCCGCCTCCATACACCCCATTTGCGGAATCCCTAAGCCATTCCCTGCAACCAATTTAATATTACTTTCGATAAACAGTCTGGGCTCCAGTATTTCCTAAAATATCAATCCTGAATAGTGGTGATTTGAGATCCTGTGTCCAACAGAGCCCAAATATTTACCCCATTAAGTTTAATCATTGTAACAGGACACTTTCCCACTGTCATGGATTCTTTCCCAAGACATTTGGGTCCTATTGGCCATACTCCTGGGGTCTGGCCCTGGATTCCAGGAGTGGCCTGTTTAATGCCTGACTTTTAGCATCCTCAGACTTGCATCTCCTCGCTATGTGCCCTACCTTCCCACATCTTCTACAGATAGGATTACCATCTTAGTCAAATTGATCCTTGACCCTGCGGCCCATCCTAGCTCCCTGTGGGGCCTGCCTATAGCCTGTTGTATTTTGAAGTTCCTGATGCAGGTCTAGCTTCACTTTCTGAATCTCTTCTCTTACCATCTCTACTAGTTCCTCACCCATCTCCCTGACTTTATTTTCTAAATGCCTGTGTAAAGTGTCTTTATCTTCTATAACCCTAGTCTTAGACCTACTGCCAGCCTGCGCTACGTTACAAACCCCCTCTTTAAAAAGGGGGAAACTTCCACTATCATCTCCCTGATGTGAACATCCGGTAATGGTCTGCATGGGCATTTGATTCCCTAAGAGCTCTATTGCCTGCTCTTTAAAATCTAAGAAGGGGGTTCTGGTGTTCTGCAAAAGCAATAATTTCAATTCCCTGTGAACTGTGCCATTATTCGCCCCTTCCACAAACCTTTCTTTTAACATGCTATCTGCATCGTGGACTGCACTGGATTCAAGCCTCTCAATTGCTCTTGCCTCTTGCAGCCCTAAGGCATAATCCCTGAGACTCTCTGCAGACCCTTGCCTCCTAGAAAAAAAATACTGCTGGAGTTCTGATAAAATGTGCCGGTCGAACATATAGCCCAACCTCCTGAAGATTTGCTCTACGGAGTTTCTTTCACATCCTGGCCAAATATGAACTTCCCTCTTTGCAGATCCTTCTAACTGGCCTATTAAAATCTCGATCTTCTGCCTCTCTGGAAGCTCATGTAGCCTAAACATAGACTGGAGAGTTTCTTTAAACTCTGTAAATGAAGTTACCCCCTGCCCTATCTCTCCTGAGAACTTGGGCAACTAGGGCGCCCCAAAGAAATATGGCATGGTTAGGGGAGTAGTCACAGTATCCCTGGAGGTTCCCATCCTCCCGTTGTCCTCATCTGCAACATCCCCAAGCCGTTTTTAGACAAGTGCGGTGGTGTCCGCGCTTGTTTTTTGAAAGTCCCGGCAGTCCATTCTACACATGATGCTGCCGCCGAATACGTGCATGAGCGGGCGATGTGCATCCATTTCCGACCACATATGACCGGCCTCGATCGCCGACCTGGTCAGTTCGTGGCTGGAAATGGATGTGCATCGCTCGTGCATGTGCGTATTCGGCAGCAGCATCACGTGTAGAACGGACTGGCAGGTCTTTTGAAAAACAAGCACGGGCATTGCCATGCTCATCTATAAACAGCCCCAGACTGACTCATTCTTTAAAATGATTGTCTCTGTTTTGGACTCCTCGAATGCTGTTCATGACGCCACTTGTAGTGCCTCGGTAGGCCCAGGAAATTCAAACCGGAAGAGAGGCAGAGACAATCAATCCAAAGACTCTTTGTATTTAACAACTAAACCTTTAACCCTGATAATAATTAAGCTATCTTAAAGCTTATACATTCGCTAATGGTTTCTATACAGGCTAGGCACTCGGTTCTGCCTTGTCCCTGGTGGTTTACAATTCAATGAGTTTAACCGTTCTTATAATAATCCTACACATTAACTCGTCTAACATCCCAACTCATAAGCTCACAGAACTCCCCAAAAGATTTGTTCTTCTCGTGTGCTGCTTCCCAGCTGCTCCTTGAATACTCTCAAATGACCTTTGTCGTTCGGGTGCCCTTCCAGCTGCGCCCCAGTGTTCAGAGTCCCAGGCTCATCTCATAGTCCACTGTTGGGGTGTCAGCAGCTCCTTCTTTGTATGGGAGGGACTGTGGCATCAGAGTTCTCCTTACTTTCTTCCCGAAGCTCTCTAATCGTTGGTTGGGAGGGTACCAGCTACCCCTCCTTTCTTTCTTCTCTCCTCTCCTTCTTTTTCCTCTCCTCCACTGGCCTCTTTTCCAACTGCCACCCCTCAACATTCCACACCTTCCCCCTCCCTCTCAGGCTTCTACTCGCATCCTGGGTAAGTTCAAGCTTTTTGCAATTCAGATTCACTGCACTAGCATATTTCCCACATGGAGAATCCAAATATGTAAATATCTGTAAATATATCAGGGTCTTGCAGGCACAGATTGAGGAGGGAAGGAGAGTGTACAGCTGTAAATAACACTCTCATGCACAATAAATGGGGAAATGGTAGCAGTGTTAATGAGGTGTGCTTTTGTGATTTAGTTACTGTAGGTACTTGCTCTCTGGATGCAATTAACACCAAAGAGGGAGCAACTGTTGGGTGTACATACACACAGGGAGGAGGCTGCTGTGAGGAACTAAACTGAAGGGGGAGTGGGTGGAGTGGTGGAGAAGGGGCCTGCGAGGAGTGGCTGGAAGGGAGAGGTGGTCAGAAGAGAGAGAGGGTACAAGGAGCACCAGGAATGAAGGGGGGAGTGCCTGTGCTGCAACTGAGGGGAGGAAAATGAGGAGCATCTAGACCGAGGATGGGCTCAGTGCAATGACAGGGCGGAGGACTACAGAAGTGGTTTGAGGTTCAATGATCATGGGCGATGGGGAGGGAGTGGGGTTGCATGTCCCTCTGAGATTGTCCTAGTAGGGCTCATAAGCCCTGGCATTATGGAGCCGCTGATTTCGCCTTGGTGATCTATCTCCTGACCAAGTGCCCGGTCCCCAAGTGCCCTCTCCTCCTGAACACATGGATGATTGCCTTTAAGGCTTACGGGACCGTTTTGTGGGGAGGGGTGTTGCAGCACGGCCACTACATTGACCACTCTTGTCTTTTCTTCCGTGACTCTGTGGTCTGGTCCTGGCAGCTGTCACCTCAAGGTAGAGCTGGGCAGGGCCTAACAGATGTGCAGACCTTTGTTGGCCCAGATTTGCCCCTGTGAGCAGGCATTGGCCTGGGATGTCTCCAACATTTTCTGAAGGACACTTCCCATAGCAGCTGGCTGCCCACCCCGATGAATACTCAGGCTGACATCTAACAGCAAAGGAACAAACATGCAGGTGAGTCCAGGGCCAAAGCAGGCCAGTGTCATATCTGTTTTCACCCCGTCTGCCCGGGCAACAGCAACTCCAGAATCTCCACTGCCCTTAAAGCCTGCAAAACCCTTCTGTCCCACTATGAGACATAGCACAGCCTCGTTTTGATCCTTCATTTCTGTCAGCAAGATTGAAAAATGCTTAGGGATGATGTATCATACTGAAGTGCATTCCCAATGACCAGATCCACTTTACCATTGTCACAATTTCCAGTCTTTCAAGACTGAAATTTCTTTCAGCTGAATCTACTGCATCCACACCAAGGAACATTATACCTCTCTCAGCACCATATTCTCCCATAATATCTCCATGAGTAGCATAGTTGCTTGATTCTAGGATTGCCAAATGTTCATTGTTTTAAGAGATTTTCCTTATTTTAAGGAAGCATCCCTTATTTCGAATACCACGGTTCCATAGAACATATTTTTGGTCTGGCAACCCTATATGATTGCTGAATTAATAGTCCCACATTCCTCCATCTGTATAGTTTATGCCCTATACTGTACCTTATGCTTAAACTAAAAATACATTATAAAATGTAAATGTCCTTTATATGAAAATACTGATGTTTTAATAGGAAGTCCAATATAATGGGGTAACAGACACCTAAATTATCCCTGTATTTTGTAGATAAATATTTATGCTCATTTTCTTGTTAAGCTTTTCAGTTCACAGAATTTGGCCTACAGAAGCCTTTGTGTTCCAGACCATAGTTTCCTAAGACTCAGAGGGATAACCTGTTTTGTTAGCCTTTTACCCATCTTGGAGCTAACAAGATACATGTGTCTGAATAAGTAGGAGGTGTCATTGAAGAAAAACTCCCTTTGACTTGAATAGAAGGGCCAGAAATTCATGGATCAGGACTAGGGCTGAAACTCGATTTCAACTTTTTCTTGGTTATCGCTAATAATCACGATTCTCGTCTCGTTCTAACCGAGAAACGATAACTGAGAAAATTGCTGTTTCTCAGCCGAGAACCATTTCTTGATTACCATTTATCGTTTATTAGAGTGTCGTTTATCGGATTGTTGTTTACTGAGTTACCATTTACCAAATTGTCGTTTACCAGATTGCCATTTACTGGATTGTCATTTACCAGATTACTGGTTACCAAGTTACTGTTTACC
Organism: Sphenodon punctatus; assembly: GCA_003113815.1. NCBI lineage: Eukaryota > Metazoa > Chordata > Lepidosauria > Sphenodontia > Sphenodontidae > Sphenodon > Sphenodon punctatus. Next base: position 236,440 of record QEPC01013943.1, read on the forward strand.
TAATTTCCAGTTACCATGTTCTGAGGTATCGTTTGCATTGAGTTATATTGTTATTATTATCAGTGCTTATCATTATCAGAAACATAAACCAACAAACACGATAAACCGACAAACATGATTAACGATAAACATGATAAACAGTAAACAGTAAACACGGTTACTGGTAAACACGGTAACCGGTAAACCAGTAAATCGAGTCTCATTTTAGATCTCGACATGGGACCGAGAAAGCTGTGAAATCTCCACAGCAATTCTCGGTTATAGCAATATTGCCGTGAGAACCAATTTGGTTCTTGTTTCAGCCCTAATCAGGACCTATATGCAGGATCTAGACTCTGAGGCAATCCTGAAGTGATTTGATGCTGGCCCTAACTCTTCAAGCTGACAAAAGTCCTATTGATCTGAAAAGGACTCACAAAACATCAGAAGTATTCATTATCATGCTGCTTGAAAGCCAGTTGCCCCTTCCCACTCACAAGACAATCCACCATTAAAGTTAATGGGAGTTTTGCCACTGATTTCAGTGGATGGAGAATTAAACACTCAGTGGTCAACTGCTTCATTAGGTACAGCTCAGGCAGCCATAAGTACCATTTTAAAAATCTCATGAGTTCCTAAATTGGTACCTTGGGCATTTAAATGGCACTTTATGCACCTACGTCCTTTATAAATCTGGCCGTGAACTGAGAGTGACTCAGCAGGAAAGGCCTGGATTCCTCTGAATGGACCTAGAATCTGCTATCCTACTGCACTCTGATAATGTAAATTCATTTGGCAAGTAGTATTCTTGCTTTCATCTTGGTTACCACAAGACAGTAATTTTAATCTGGGTTCACAATAAACTTATGTGGTCCTTTATTGGAGAGCTAGAACTTACACCAGTAGAACAAACAGGAATAATGCACAGTAATTGTATTTTTCATTCTTCCAGTTTTGATAATCTGTTTTTAATAGCAGAGGTAATTGAATTTGATTGTTTAAAAAGCATTGTTTAGAACTGATTGTGCTAAGGAATAAATTCTTATAGTACATTTATTGCACCCTTCTAGAAGAAAAAATAACACAAATTTCTATACAAAGGGGCTGCTCAAGGATTCAAGAACCCACTTATGCTAATACATACAAGAATCCGAGCTGTGGCACAAAAGGGAACACTGGAAATGTCTTAAGTTTATTGTTTGTTACAAGCTAATTGGGTGGAGAAAGGGAGAAGAGAAAAGCTAAAGAACTGATTGGAGGGCTAGAAAATGCAGCTTATAATAAGACATATCAATCTGTTTCATTTCGGGGGGTGGGGGAGGCAAAGAGCTGACTTGATTATAATTTATGGTGCATAATACCTTCACAAGCAAAAGGTACCAGGAACTAAAGGGCTCTTTCTCTAGTAGAGGAAGACAAAATCAAGAAACTAAAGGTTGGAAATGAAAGATGGATAAATTTGAATTAGAAATAAGGCTTTTTAACAGTGTCAACGGTGAACCATTGGAAATGATTGCTAAGGGTGGTGGCAAATTCTCCACCACTTGCAGTCTTCAAATCAAGATCAAACACTAGGGGTGGGACTCTGGGCAAAATTTTGGTTTCAGTGACTTTATGTTTCAGTTCTCATGTATTTCAGATCTTGTATCAGTATCAGTTGTATCAGATCTTGTGCATTGACTTTTGTATTGGGTTTTTAAGACTATGGTTTTCCCATTGATGTCAATGGGGACAAACTGCAATGCTAAAAATCCGATACAAAAAATCAATGCAAAAGATCTGAAACAACTGATATAAAAAAAACCCCAAAACTTCAGATTAATCCAAAACGGCCATTATCGGGTACTTTCAGTTCTTTCTGAAGTCCCATCCCTATCAGACACCTTTTCAAAAGACAAACCTCTGCTAAGCACAAGATACTGGGCTTGGCACAGTCAAACCTGTAGGAAATAAGATCTTTGCTGACTTGTAAATCTAAAATTGACAGTGAAACCAGTGTTGCAAACATTTATGCATATGCTTAATTTTAAGTGTAGAACCTCCTGACTTAGAAAAGAAATTGATGTAAAAACTTCCACATCTAGGAGGATGAAATTTTACAGGTAGAACTGAAGACCCAAGTACGGTAGTGGAGTTATAGACTCACATATCTTTTGCAGACTAGACTCCATGGGAAGCATGTAACATACTATGAACAATGGGTTACATTTGCAAGACCAGAGTGAATGATAATATGATTGTATTCAAGAAACTTCTCTTACTATTTAAAATCAAATATAGTAATCTGATCAAGATCACAAGTGTTTTAAAAACCACATAGGTATCTGGTTGATCATGTTCAATCTCCACTTATTTTATACAGACATTGATAAAGTATTAATGGTAAATTCAAGGCAGTGGCCCTGATCCTGCAAATATATGCACATATTAATTTGACAAACATCAACGGTCCTGAAGTTGTATGAACACATGTACATGTTTACAGGAGTGGGCCCACAATTATAAGGGTTCACTCAAATAAGACTGTGTAGTCAACATGCTCAGAGTGGCCGTTTCTCTGGGTAAAAACAAACACGCAGATGTCTGCAAGTCCCAGGAAAGGGGGGCTGCCCCCTATCCGGGACAGGTTGGGGAATGGAATCAATGTTTCCACGGCCTGACTCGGCTGGGGAGGGGGGTGGGGAGCAATGTGCGGCTGGCTGGCCCTGCCCTCACGCTGTGGCCAGCGCCCCGCCCCTGTCATGATGGGCAGCCATGGCTACCAATAACAGGAAGCTATGGCTGGTGACCATGGCAACCCCCCATGCTGGGCTGGTGCAGAAACAGATGCATCCGCCTGGTTTGGCCCACTATGGCCCGCCTAGGCAGCCCTTGGGTTCAGACTGTGGGGCCAGCTCCTTCCGAGCCCATGTTTCCAGACCAGCCTCTTACACCGTTGGGGTCTGTACCAGGCCCACATCTAATGGTCTGGAAACAGATGTGTGGGATGAGGCGCAGTGTCATGTTTATTAACACCCTCTGTTATAATCTCATGGGGAAAAGTAACAATTTTATTTCTGTAATACATTATCTAGTTAAAAGAGTTTTCATCTTACTAGTTTGTTGTTTGCCTTTCTATGTGCCAAAACTCTATTAACAGCTTTATTACTTGCACAGTTCCAATTATTTTTGTAATTCGTTTTTTGGTGCACTGAACATCTGTTTTGAACAATTATGTTGCTCAGACAGTTGTATATTTAAGAGGGGCCTAATAATTACTTTGAATTTTACGGTTTGGTGTGCAGAACACTTAGTATTTTAAGTTATTGTGCTAACAATTACTCAAAATGAGGTTCACTATAATCTGATTGACAGAAACTGTCATTCCCCCTACCTGAGTGGCAAATGAACTTGATAGCAAAATACATTGACTACAAATGAGCACAGCACTAAAGAAGAACAAAAGCTTGAAGTCCCCTTCAGAGACAATGGCCTTTTTTACACGGATGTCCCCCTCCCCACACCCGCCGTCTATGTGTGCGGCAGCATGGGTGGGGGGGCATCATCCATCTAACCACCAGTGGGGATGGGTGGGTGGGTGCGCACTCTCACACTCCACCCATCTCCACCGATCCCCCATGTATGGAGGCATTGGGGAAAACGGAGGTGCCTCTGTGCATGGAGATGGGTGGAAGTGGGTGGGTGTCTGAGCAATGCCTCCACCCATCCCCCCCCCCGCACCACAGCTCCTCCAGTGGCCCATTTGAAACGGGTCAATATGAAAGCAGAAGAAGCATCCGCCTAAGTCCCTAAGCAGACAGAGGTTTACACAATATTGCTCAAAATTAGGGTGAAATCATGACTTCATAGAACTCAATGACTAAATTCCCATTCTTCATTGAGGACAGGATTGCATTGTTATGGCCCAAACCTTGGGGCCTGTGCCTGTGTTGGAGCACTCTGTGGATCATGCTGTTAGTTAGCAAATTTGTGGTAGTTCAGAAACACTTTTGTGTGACAATTAGGGATTTCAATAAAATATGAAAAATAAAATCTGGAAAAAACCCCATCTGAAACAGAATTTTAAACGTACTTCTGTCTATTTAGAGATACATCTTTAGAGTAGTAAAGACCAAGAAAATCCACTAAAACCTTTTGGTGGACCATATATCTTATTTTATCTGTTTTCTAAAAAAGCAAACCCACTGTTAATAGGTGGTAAGAGCAGAACCAGAATTTTCCTAAGGAAAGGGCCCATCCTCCCTCTCCACTTGAACTGTGGCTTAACAACAGCCACCAGAAATCTGTACTATGCCTTCTGTTAGACAGCTTGGCTTCTCTGTTCCCTGGTTCATTGGGTCAAAATCCCTTTGCACACTCCCACCCTCACCACCACATCCAAGCATGATAACCCATGTGGCCTGACTCACAATGTAAGAGCTGTGCTACTACAGCCCAGTCACCTCGTCCCCCGTCATGACAGGCATCCATGGCATCCAATGACAGCTGTCATGGCAACCGGCCATGGCAACCCCAATCCAGGCCGGGTCACAGATGACCACACTGCACGTGAGAGCACGCTGTGACCCACTTTGCCCCAATCGGGCAGAGCCTAGCCCAGGTTATGATCTGGAGCAAATCTGGGGGTTAGAGCCCAGGCTAGCCTCAAACATGGCCTGGGGCAATCCTGGGCCAACACCTGGAGGCCCCTCAACTGATGTGCCAGTAGTTTAAAGTGGGCCATAGCGGGATACCGTAATGTCTGTAAGATTGATAATGACCGTTTTTACATGGATGCCCCCGCACCCCGCTCGGTATTCGGGTGGGTGTTCGGGGGGGTCCATGTATATGGCCAACGGTGGGTGGGGGGATGGGTGTCCTCTCGCTGTTCGTCCATGTGAACGGACACACACACACCTCTACCCACCGTGACAAAACACCCATCCCCCCCTCCAAAAAAACCAGCCAATGTATAATATAATGGGTGAAGCAAGTTTACTTTTCTTTTTCACAATTCAAATTCTAGGAGCCATTTACATTAACAAATCAGTGAATTTAGCTTTAACAAATGAGAATATTCATATAAACATCAACTTCCTTAAATCTGATTAGTTCAATATTAGTTCGTTTTATGCTTTCTATTAGTTCGATATTCAAAACTGTTAAAATTCACTCAATCAACTAATGTGCCCTACAGTACATAGCTTTAATCCAATGACAAGTTATTGAATTTGTGATTACCAAATATAAAATTAATGAGTATCGAATATTGAATTTTAAAATCTGAAAAAATGCACAATTCCTTTGCAAAAGAGGCTGTGAATATCAAATTCACAGTTGCAAATTTATATTTTAAATGTTTTAAATATTCATTCATCCTACAGACCACAACCTTTAAGGGCGCTTTTTAACGAGACAAGAAACGCAGCTGATCCTTTGATCAGCCGCATTTCTTGGCGCTCGTTTAAACACTGCAGCCGGATCTTCCCCCGCTTCAGACCGGGCAGGCGATTCTGCCCCCTCCGACGTGGATTCCCGAAGTGCCGGCTTTACGCCGCACTTCCGGGTTCTTTGGCCCACTGCGCATGCGCAGAAGGGCGCGCATGCACACAAAGACTCAACACCATATCTGATGCTCTTCTGATCATCAGACACGGTGTACAGAGGAAGGCGGGGGGGATATGCCAGCACTTAACGATCCCGCTTGTGAGCGGGATCGTATAAAAGCACCATGAGTCTTTTTAAAGGCTGTACACACACAATAGGCCCTTTTCCAGAACTGGGAGATTTTTTGCTGAGAAGTTATATCAGTTCCCATTCATCTCTGCTCCGCAGTTTTTCACTATTTCTGGCTGGGACAGGCACCTTCTCATTGATATCTGTATTTTGGTCTTGGGCCTCATCAGGGCTTGAGCAGAACTACTCTAGCACCCTAGAGATGGAATATTTTGGTACACTAGGAATGCCAAGTATGGTTCTGATCCCGAGGATACTGCCTTGTGGAGGAAATTTTTGATGTTTTGACTGCGGACTCTATCCTTCCATTGCTTTGTGGATATGCTGGCGAGGTAGTCAAATTTCCAACACTGAGAAAATATCTTCTTTTTAAAAAAAATATTTTTACCCTGCCCCTCTTGCCTTGAGTTTGTCAGAGGCACATTAATGTCCATTTTCAGTGACCATTGTGTCTGAGATGCTATAGTTTGCGAAGTGTGCCTTCAACTTGAAAATGTTTCTGGTTCTTATGCCTGGCAGAGTATCCACTTTCCAGAAACGAGAATAGTTATGTGCTATCATGAGGTACTGTTTTTTCTTTGAAGGTAAACGTATCCACCCCGGTTTTCTCCCATGATCTAATGGGATGCTCATGGAGCATTAGTGATTTATTTTGCTGTCAGTTATCACAGACTAGCAGGTCTCCTACTTTTCCATGTAGGTCTGGAGTTGTTTAGGGTTGCCACCTTAGGTATATTTTCCCAGGCCACCTATGAAAAATACATGTTGCAGGGCCTGCATTGGCAGTACCAATATATGTAGGTGGAAACATGTATTTTTCATAAGTGGCCTGGAAAAATATACCTAAGGTGGCAACCCTAAGTTTTGTACACATTCCTGTGTAAAGTCAACAACGAACTCATCAACTCATTTTACTGTCAATTACTACTTCAGGCAGGTATTTTTCCATGACCCTCTTGTGCAAGGAAGCAGGAATTTATTAGTGTCTGACTATGAAATATGGTGGCTTGGTTTCTTTTGCTCCGAGAGAGCCACATGGACATGCCCCTGAAGTAGTATAGGTGGCCAAGGGCCATGTGGCTCCCAAGTCACCATTTGCCCACTTCAGGATCAACCTGAATAAAACAACATAAAGTTAAGGGCTTGTATGGATGTAAATAATTTTGAATAAGGCCAACAAACATAATTTCTATGCTACCAAAACAAATGAGGAGGGTATGCCATTGCCTACACAGTACAATTAAAGAACACTGAGAATTTTGAATATAAACCAGAAATTTGATATGAGTGAGTGTTTTGGCTATGAGCCCCATAATAATCAGGGGAACAGTAGGAAGGATCTCTAAGTGGGGGCTTGGCAGAACTAGAGGGAAGAATTGAGTTGTCCATGGATTTGAGTTAAGAAGACATAGAGCTGGACGGGGAAGGGAGGCTGGCATGGAGAAAAAAATGGGATGTCGGTAGAATGTCAGTAGACCTAGCCCTCTGCCTCTCTCCCCCGATTTTTGAAAGAGTATCTCTCTCTCCCTCTCACATACACACACACACTTACCATCAAAATAGAAGAATTAGGCAGGAGGTTGTTGGGGGGGGGCTGGAGTGGGTTGGGGGAGGATTACATTTTAATGTCTTTATGTTTTTTCTAAGCCTCTCTCAACCTTTGGGGAAGGGCAGGGTAGAATTGTAATAAATAAATAAAATGATGGGCATGTGAAGTGGAAGCTTTGTAGCAGGTGAGGCTCTTCAGGTGTGCAAAAATTATTGCTTTGCAGTCCCACTGTTTCTGACACCCTTTCCCTCATTTTTATGCAAGTAACAATGACCATGGGTGAAAACAGACATGACGCTAACCACCCTTTAATTATGCATGTTGCAGGGCTGCATAGGACACCAATATAGCCCTGCAACATGCATAAATAACCACCAAGGGTGGTTAAAGGGTGGTTAGAGTAATGTCTGATTTCACCCAATGATTAATCTGTAGAGTAATCTCTGAAGGATGGTGATATAGGATAATGCACAGGCTGTTAGTGCGGCTCTTCCCTCTCTAATGTCTTTTTTTTCTGTGTCTGTCACAGGCTATTCCCTAAGAAATCTGTTACGTGCCCATCCCTCTCACCTTGCGTGTCCCCCCCCCCCCCC
>QEPC01013943.1:244299-270177 GCA_003113815.1 Sphenodon punctatus
CCCCCCCCCCCCCCCCCGTCCCCCTGCCCAGGCATTTAGAAGGAGGGCCTTCTCCTTACAGGCAAAGGGAGAATTTGAGATTACGAACTCCAGAAGACTTTATTTAGGGCAGAAGCTTCTTGCAGCATCAGGGTCCTCTTTTGACCCTGGTACATAACAGAGAGGGGCAGCACAGTCCCTGTTCTGGAGTTTACAGTCTAATTGAAATCACGCTGTATGGGTCGCTGTGAAATACCACAGCTGAATGGGACAGCAATAGCTTCTCACTCTTGTGTCTGGGGAAAGGAAGAGGTACTGCTCCATGCAGTGATTTTAGTGACTAAAGAACCGAAGCCTTTGAGCTGCAATGGCTACTGTTTAAATATCTCCAGCAGAGTCCGCCACTTGCATACCCACCACCCAGCACTAGGCAGACCTTCTAGCTCTTGTGACCCTTTCCTTATCCCCAGTCTGGTCTGAGAGGAGGAAGCAGAAACTGGTAAGGGAGGCCGTGACAAGGCTGGAAATATTAGGTTCTCCCAATCTGGCTGGTTTAAGGAATGAGTGGGGCAGAAGAGGGTGAACAGGGGAGGTTATGGCTATGAAGAGCTGTGTCTGTCTGCCTGCCAGCCGTGTGGCAGGACTGAATGAATATATAAGTAGCAGAGGGGGAAATACTTTGCCCCATTTCCTGTCCCCCATCAGTTACCTGCTCCTCACAGCATCCATTCCTGGCCACCAGGGCATGACAGCCAGTTCCACTAATGGAACTTGGCTTTACTAGGTAGCAGCAGCCATGTTTTCTAAATGCTGTCTCCCTTTTCCTAGAAAGCTGAGGAGAAATGGCCACCCTCGAGGCAGAGGCCTGGGAGGAATAACTTTGTGGACACCTCAAAGAGCAGCTGAAATGTTCCAGCTGGTCTGGCTGGATTATGTGATCCTAGTAACTCTCTATTGAGGGCAGGACTGGACCAGGCCTCTGTGGAACTCCCCGGGGTGAAGGGGGATTATTGTATACAAGATGAGACTGAAGGGAACAGCAAACTCTGGAGGGTGCACTAGTCTTGACCTGAACAGACACCTCAGGGAATTTATTATTTCTCTAGTACAGTTGACCAGATTTCTCTTCATTTCCATTTTTAAAAAATACAGTTTGAAAATATAATGAATATTTCTTTTTCAATACTACTGACATAGTTTGTTCTTTAAAAAAATATTTTTTAAAAAACTTTTTTTTTCTTTTCATTTTTGGGTACATTTTTTTATCACTTTAAATGGCTGGAAATGGATGATTTCTGTATGTTTTAGCTGCCATCCCTCCCCCATATAATAAGCAAATACATTCCGGGGGGAGGGGGGTATTTTTTGAAAATTCCAAAAAGTTGACAGAATTAAAAAAAAGATTTCTTCTTAACTGGAAAATATTATAATTTTCACCATTAAAATATATATGTGTGTGAACAGTTTCAAACATTTTCTAATTAAGGACTGACCTTAATGACTGCTTTATGAAGTGAAAATATTTTTGAATCCTTTTAGATTTAACCTTCACCCTTTTTAAGATGAACCTATTTCTGCTGTAAGATCTTGGGGATTTTCTAGCTGAAAATTCTTACAAAGGCTTCAGGTAAATTAAATGTAGAGAGTTTACACAGAATGGAATCTGTAAATGAAGAATCCACTTGCTGCAGTTGGCAGCACCCATTCTAGTGCTAAATCCCATAACATCTAATTAGATTGTGAATTCGCTGCCACAGGCTGTAGATAAGGCCAAAAATGTAGCAAGTGTCAAGAGAGAATGGACATCTCTACGGATGACAATCCCAGAGCTAGGATAGTAATGCTGACAAAGGGTAATTTCAGACGTGCCACGCTGAACCCTGGACCAGGATCCGTCTTGAATCCCTTTCTGTGATTAGACCGGCCGGTCCATCAGACCGGCCTGATCATTGTGGCGAATCTCGGAGGGGGCGGGGCTGAGCAGCACGACGTTAGGACCTGATTCCGGGATGGGGATGGGTAACAGTCGTTACTTGCAGCCATTCCCAGCCTTATCCTGGATCATGGCCAAACTAACCATGGTTCTGGAAATGGGGCCGGCACCATCCTCAGAACTGTGGTTAGCTTTGAACCCAGCCAGGAATTCACTGTGGTGAACATCTGGCGGGGCTCAAACAGACGTGCATGGGATCACAGCCACCACCCTGAATCCACTGTGATTCAGGGTGATTGACTGTGATCTCGTCACGTCTGAAATTACCCAAATTTGGAGGAAACTGGGAGCATGAATACTGCTGTTGTAAGATTTAAGCCAATTTCTAACAGGAACTAGAAGGAAGAGAGGTACGTTATTTCATTTTGGGGGGAGGTTGGAATCTTATACCTTTCTCTGAAGCCAATGAGTGTGCCATCTCTTGGAGACAGTAGATTGAACTAAATTGATTATTGGGCTCATCTAATTTGGCAGTTCCTGTGTTATTTTATACCCTCCCATTATTGTCTCACTTTTTAAGGTGCTGCAGATGAATACTGATCGTGCAGGGCAGGGAAGGCTTTTGGTATACAGAACAGTATGGGAGGCCATTGGGATAGCAAGAGACAACTAATACAGGGATTCTTCCTAAAACTCAAACCAAAAAATGTTTAGAAACAGCTGAGAGAAGGGACTCCTCGCAGAACAGTTTCCCAAACTCCACTGAAACCCTCACATTATCTGATTCAAAGGCTGGAGATGGGGACAGAGCCTGCATCTCCATTGTAATGCCTGCAGGCTTATTTACACCTTCATCACTAACTGATGCCAATTCTTCCTTGCTGGCATATCCCTGTTGGCAAGAGTTCATTATCCTTTTTACTCCTGAATTCAGCTCCTCAGCATCTCTTTTCTCTGCTGATAGCTTCCTTCTCTGTCAGGCTGGCATACCTGTTATCCTAAATTTGATTGCCCCATTGACAATGTGTCCTACATTCCTAGCTTTTCTGCTGTGGGAGCTTGAATGGTGCCTCCCCGCCCCCCCTTTTCCCCACCTTCAGATGAGGTCCTGATGTCTTTGATTGGTGGTTAGCCCCAATTTAGTGTCCTGCAAAGGATTATGAGAACAATCCCATTCCTGTAGCAGTAAATCCCAACTCCACAAGCTCCTGCATTTTTGGTTTTAAAAGATCCCACCCCAGTTTACAAAAACATCCTTCCTACTTAATCCCACACTTAACCCCAGCCAGGCTGGGAATACATGCCAGACTGTTTCCAGTCCAGAGGACAAGCTCCAGCCTCAGTGTCTACAGGGAGGACTGGGGCTTGCGGTGTGGGCATGGGTATCTCTTGCTTGTCACTGTACAGCTGATCCCATTCCTATGTCTGCTTTGTCCAAGCCTGGATAACATGATCTTTTCCCTGGAGACAAATTGTCCAGCCCCAGTATTGAAAAACCCATTTCCCCTGTTTATTTCTCTAGTTCGGTGTTTGATGTTAGATACAACTGTGTTCAAAAAAAGAAAGGAAAAAAGTGGAAGGCAGCCAGTGATAACCCAATGCGGAGAGGGTTACAACAGGGTTATTGTAATGCACTTTAAATGAGCCTCCCAGGAGATTTCCCCCTTTGAGACAGGTCTCTGCAGGGCTTGGGCTTGGGCAGGGGTAGTTTGTCTCCTCTTGCTCCTCTGCTTACTGATCTGGGGAATACTGCATAACCACAGTAGAAAAATCCTTTGAAATATCTCTTGCCCAATTTTAAATGACAAAATTGGCATTTAGGTGCATAAATTCCGCTGAAAGTCTATATGAGTTAAGCATTTATGTGTCCGTTTTTGATTTTGAAAATTTACTTAATTATTTCTGTTGCGATTTGTTCAAAAGTGCCTAACATTTACTGTTTCGCTCATCCAGTATAGATCATGGAGTGTTCATTACAATATGAAGTGTCCTGACTTTTAAACCAAAGTTGTCTGTGTCCCCTGTTTTCTATTGCTTACCAGCTGCCACTCAGATACCTGTGGATTGAAGCAGACGACGTCACTTCCTCAGGGAGCTTCTTTCTCTCTCACTGGATCTGAACATTTGATTCACAGTCTATTATGGAGTTCTCATTTTGATTATGAGAAACTGTGAGAGGAGGACAAGGAAAGGTAGAGAGAAAACACCAATGAACAGACCTAATGCAACTTGAGTGGGACAGAGAAGAAGCAGCAGGAGAGAGAACCTTAGAACAGCCAAAAATGTCCTCAAAAGGCAGTGAAGAGACAATTTTCCATAGCCCAAAGTATGGAAGAACCTACAAGAGGCAGCAGAAGTCACCAATGCCACCTCATTTCCTAGCTGAGAAGAAGCCAGACAGCACAAAGTAGCATGAGAGGAGTTTCAGGGAATCTCCAAAGGGGAAAAGCAAGGACAGAAGGAAAGTGCATGCATGCCTTGCTTGTGAGCAGAGTTGCAAGGGAAAGATGTTGTTTGAAAGCCAGAAGAAGCACAGATGTCTAGAATCTGGGGAAAGCTTCCACCTCCAAAAGCAGCTGGAAAGCCATGAGCGAACCCATAGCGAGGAAAGGCCCTACGTGTGCTTGGAGTGCGCAAGGGGTTTTCGCCAGCTCCCACATCTGATTGTCCACCAAAGAACCCACTTGGCAGAGTATCTGTTTTCCTGTAGCACCTGCAGTAAAATCTTCAGGCAGAAGAAAAGCCTCCTCCGGCACCAAAGAATTCATACTGGCGAGAGACCCTATTCCTGTGCCAGCTGTGGAAAGAGCTTCAGCCAGGTCTCCAATCTCATCACGCATCACAAGGTGCACACAGGGGTCAAGCCCTACTCCTGCAAGGTGTGCGACAGGAGCTTCGGAAAGCGGCAGGATTGCATGCGACATCAGAAAATTCACACTGGAGAAAAGCCCTTCCGCTGTGGTGACTGTGAGAAAAGCTTCCGAGAGCTCCAGGATCTGACTAAACATCGCAGGATCCACACAGGAGAGAAGCCCTATCCCTGTTCCACCTGTGGGAGATGCTTCCGGCTGAAACACACTCTCACACGGCACCAGAAAATCCACCTGCACCTCATCCCATAGAGCCGCAGGTGCCTGCTTGGACTGCAAAGCATGCTGGGAAAGTATGTGCAACTCCAGGCTGTGACTCTACCAAGACTCTTTCCGAATTTCTTTTTGCAGTGTTAGATGTTTGTTGCCCTCACAGCCATAGTTCAGTGTATCTACCCAGTATTTGTTTGTCCCTTTGATGTTTCCCTTTAATATAGAGAGGCACAGAAGAATCCAGGAAGTCATGAGCAAGGAGATGGGGAATATTTCTGAGCAGATGGATAGGGAAAGGGAATATCATCTTATAATGTCAGCAGTGTTCTGCCTTTGGCATGGGGGCCTGGGATGGGCTCAGCTGAAAACCAATTTGTTGCTTCATAAACGTTTTAATGGCTCTTTATTATCAGCTTGTTTTTAGACTCGCTTATTTATTCCAGTTCTTTCATGTTAATCATTTCACGGTTCCTGTTTCCCCCCTTTTTACACTGCACTGATGTTAAGTGGAACAATCAACCTGCATTCATGTTAAGACTGGTCACCAAGCCAGGTGAATAATGCTAATGTACTTATTTCCCAGCATGTGTCTTGTTGTATTAGAATACTTTCCACCCCTTCCCCCACCCCTCAAACAGATCTGACAGGGTAAAAGTGTTTTGTTCTATGACTCGGAGTAATCTGAGATTTTCATCTGGAATTGTATGCCAGATCAGAGAGAGCTGCTCCCCAAAGCCACCTTGTTTTTTGCTGTCATTTGGATAAAGAACAATTAAAAGAAAGTTACTTAAAAAAGAAAAGAAAAGTAGTCCCACATCCCTGTTATTTAGCTGTTTTCCACTGGCAGTCAGTCAGTAGTCTAGATCTGACACCTGCTGACCTAGGGGAGCTATTTCACACTACTTCACGGAGTAGGCAGCTATGGCCAAAACAGAGCAAGTAGCAGAGCTAGGTACGCAACGCACTGGTTTCTTGTTTCCAGTGCTATGCTACACTCAGTCCACTAAACCACACTGCCTTTCAAGTTACGGATCTGGCTCTTGTTATAATCGCAGATGCATCTCAATAGGGCAGTGGACCCTTTTAGAGGCAAGTAGAGATGGGGAGAGATGTAAAATTCTAAAGTTCCGAGGCATTTTAGGAATGGCCAGCTGGGAGAAAAAAGGGACCAGTGTCTCCGTCCTGTCTGGGAAGGGAGTGGCAGTGGGGAGGGATACTTCTAAGATATTTGGGAAACACAGAGGATGGAAACAGTGGGCTGTTGAGCCCAGAAAATGCAAAGGAAGTTGGGCCCAGGCAATGGGGTGGGCTAGGTGCTCATGGGAAAGGAAACTGATGACTGTAGGAGCAATAATTTGTAAAAGCACAATGGTTTACCCTCTGCTGGCCACCACACGTTGTGCCGCGCAGCCCGCCCCCTCCCCGATCCCCACAGAGAATCAGGCCGGCTCGTCTAAAGGCCAGCCGGCCTGATTCCTCACCGGGATCCGCAACGGATCCCGGTGCATGATTGAGCGTGGCAGACCTCTGGGCCTGTCACGTCTAAAATCACCTTTAGACAAAAGTGTTGCCTTTTATGCCCTTGCAGGAATTGTGGTGTCTTGAGAATGGAAAGGAAATGATCTAGGAAAAATGGAATAAGGGAGGGAATATTTTAGAGTGAAGAAACAGCCTATTGGTTTTGCAACAGTCCTAGCCCTTTGAGAGGTAGATGTAATGCTGGAGCTGAAGCTTCTGTGGCACTTCTTCAGTAGAAGGGAAGGATCTCTCCCTATCCCTGTTCCACCTGGGAGAGAGGACTGTTCTGCTGCCTCAGTACCAGCCTGAGGAGTGGGAAGGGGGTCCCAGGAGAACAGGAACCTACAAAAGTTTGTGAACTACGCTGCACCAAAGGAAAGAGGAGCTGTAGCCACAGGTCAAAATGCTGGAAGGACATTTTGACCTCCCAGTTACCTCCCCGCACTGTACACATTCCCTGATGTCAAACCTCACTAGCAAACAACAGTAGAACCAGACTGCCCCCACCAACCCAGCCAGTCCATCTGCAGACACAGGGTATTTTTAGACGTGATGGCTCTTTGAGCTGCCATGCTTTGATCTTGCCTGGGGTGAGAGCCCTCACCCTGGGCAGTAGCAGGTTGCGCCGCCAAACAAACGTGCTGGCAACCGGGGCTGGGAAAGGGGCAGTGAGAGGGCGGGGGGACGTGCGGACGTGGGTCCGTATGGCCCTGCCTCCTCGTGTTACTCAGTGCGGCCCTGCCTTCTCCCTGACAGGCAGGTGCGGCATCCTATGAGTCCACCATGCCTGCCCAGAGAAGCTCTGGCCATGGGCCAGAATTAGGTAGAGTGAGCCATCAGATGTGACATCCCAACATTCTGGCATAGGCTTCACCGGACTGTGGCAGGCTTAACTCCGAGATGTGCACTGCCAGGGAGCCCAGCAACATCCCAAAGTTAATCTTGCCATGGTCCAGGGTTACTTTGTTCCTGCCCACAGCAAACATCTGGTAGACGGGAATAAATGTGACACCACCATGGGTGTCCATGCTGGAGTTAGCATGGCCACCCATGGTAGTGTCATGTCTAAAAATACCCACAGACATTCATTCCCAGCTAACCCGCTACACCCAGACGTAGCAACTCCCTATGTATGCTAAATAGATGGGGGTTGGAGTGAGGCCCATAAATCTGTCCTTCCCTACTTTTAGAAGTGGATGGATAATACGCCCCTCCCAGACCTCCCAAGAATTACGTGCCAACTAACTCAAGCAAAAGAAACACTGCAAGAAGAATCCCAAATAGTAACCTCCACTGGAAAGGAAAGGGAGAGCTAGATTTCCAATAGAAAATGATGGGGTAGCAACTTTTCAAGGCAAAAGTAATCCAATTTGCACCAAGATCATAAACCATAATCCTCAAAAAAAAATCAGTCCTACAGAAGCATAAGAAGTCAGCAGGATCCAGTCCCCTGCTTTTTGATTTCATCTGGAAAGATGGTAACAATATATTTAGATTGACAGAAATAAAACATGTTCAGCAAGCCACTGGCAATGACTGCCAGACACATGTAGCAAGCCATACTTTCCAAAAAACACATGCCCCAGGTGATGGGAATCACGTCAGCAGCAATTGGGACACTGCAGAAGAAGTTGTTTTGAAAATAAGAATGGCAGATGATCAAGTTGTCATTGAGGTTCAGAATTACCTACTGATGGCAACTCCATAAGGACAGGATCTTCACATTTCTTGGAGAGGGTGTGTAATTTCATATTACATTCATATACTCTGACCTCCATCCTAGACATCTCTGGTTGTGCTCATTTCTGGATGTTGGTTTTGGTTGATACTGTGTTGTTGTTTTCTGTCAGTCTTTTATTACGTTCAAGCTGAATTTTGACTTTAAATCTAAAATTGTATATTCGCCAAACAATTATTATTGCTTTCATCATATAATACTAACCAAACAATATGAAATGTTATACAAAAAATCCTGAATTTACACTCTTCATTATCACATGGAGACAACTTCAGTCTTCAGATGCTGAAACCACAATAAATAAAGATGGCAAAAATTGTCTATACATTCAATCTGTTCTTGAAAGGAATTCTGACTTGAGGAAAGTTTGACATGAACATTCAAACTATGAATCAGCCATTGTATCTGTCCTGTAGCCAGAAACTGTGCCTGTTAGTTATGTCAGTGAAAAACAGCTGATTTCAATGTTGAGTGGTATTCGATGCAGCATGCTTAAAAAAAAGAAGCAGCAGCAGCTGAAATCAGGAACTAAAAAAGATAACTATTCCACATCACTTTCAAAGTGGATGTGTGCCAAGCACTTCCGCTGAAAGTGGCTGCTTTGATACAAATGCTATCTGAAGTTTCCTTCCAAGCAGAAATGCTTTGTACTGAGAAACCAGAAGTGATTGGCTAAATTATGCTACAATAATGAGAAACTCTCAATTCAGTGCCAAACACCGAAGCCAACAGGAGCGACATGACTCCATTAAATGAATAGAATATCGACTATTACTGCCAATAGGTTTCCGTCTATAAAGATTTCCTTGCTACGAAATGCCATATTTACAATCAGGAACCCGTGTTCACTGCATTGCCACCAATGGGTAAAACGCAGTGAACATGGGTCCCGCTTTATAATAAGAAAATCACACATAATTCCTCCCCCCCGCCCTTCCCCCAAATCTCAGGATCCAGCCTGAGGGGTCAATTTTTAGTTTACTGGGTAATAAATAGCTCCATGTGTTATGTGGGACACCAGAGGGAAAGCATGTTGTTTTTTAAAAGATGCCTGTCTGTGTTCACACTTCTGAACACTTCTTCAGGATGAGCGAAATAATGGCTTGAGGATGGAAGAAATTGTGTTCTGGATTAATAGGCCGTCCTTTCACTTGGGAAAGACTGTGTTTAAACCTGGTTTTAGAAAATAAGCCCAGCAGTCTCAAATCAATCAGTTCTTTAAAAGGTATGTATATGCCCATCCAGCATTACATTTTTAAAGTTGATTGACAGCCACTGCTCCAGGGAAGACATCTGCTGGAAAAGCAGGGGTACTACAGGTCCAAAGCAGTAGCTTCTCTAACTTAAGCGACAGTGACAAAACTGTTGGGACGGGAGGAGGTCACAGCTATGTGTAACTCAACAATTCTGTTTCACAAGTTGTTTGGATTACTCATATTTAAATCTGAGATCTCAGAATGGAATTCAGCTCAAGTGACCTATATTTGCTTGATTTGCAGTGTACCCCAAAAATATCAGTTCTTCCCTGCAGCAGGTAGGCAGGAAGAAGATGCTGTTAGTTCAGTTCAGTCAAACTTAATTGTGGAGCTGATAGGCCATTGCAAAATAAAACACACACCAAAAGAAAAACAGAGATATGCATAACAAATAATAAAATAGAAGCAAACTATCACACAAACATTTCCCTATGAAATTCAATCACTTCCTAATTTTGTTAGCTATATACAAAAACTTAGATACAGCCCAGGTGATATCTTCTTTCTTATCCCATAATGACATTTTTATATTTTCATTCTTGTTATTCCCATTGAAGATGCTGTTATTTTGATCCAGATTTGTAAACCTTTCTGATGTAATTAGTAGGGATGGGACACCGGGGAGAATCTCTAGGCAAACTCATTGCCTCCCATGGCTTCCAATACCACCCATACGCTGATGACACTCAACTCTATCTCTCCACTCCTTCCCTCTCCCCCTCTGTTCAAGCTCGTCTCACCAACTGTCTCTCTGATATCTCTGCCTGGATGTCTCAACGCCAACTCAAACTGAACATGGCGAAAACTGAACTCCTTTTCTTCCCTCCCAATCCTTCCTCTCTCTCTTCCCTGGTAATTACCATTGACAGAGTGTCCATCCTCCCTGTTCTCCAAGCTCTCAGCTTGGATTTCATCTTCAACTCGCACCTTACCTTCAAACCCTACATTGACTCCATTGCCAAATCCTGCCGCTTCTCCCTCCACAACATTGCCAAGATCCGCCCTTTTCTGTCTGTCTCCTCTGCCAAAACTCTCATCCACGCCCTAGTCATCTCATGCCTCGACTATTGTAACCTCCTCCTTGCTGGCCTTCCTCGGTCCCACCTCTCTTCCCTCATCTCTGTTCAAAACTCTGCTGCCAGCATCATTCACTTAGCCCGTCGCTTTGACCACGTGCAGCCTCTTCTCTCTCCACTGGCTTCCTCTTCCCGAGCGTATTCTGCACAAGCTCCTCGTCTTCACCTACAAAACCCTTCACAATCTCGCTCCCCCCTACCTCTCTGCCCTGATCTCCCTCCGAACCCCTGCTCGAGCACTCAGCTTCTCCTCCATCCCCTCCCTCACCCTCCCACACCTCCCCTGATCCCCCAACCGCCTTCATCCCTTCTCCCTCAGTGCGCCGCATGCCTGGAACTCCTTCCCTGCCCTCATCTGCCTTGCCCCCACCCGCCATGCCTTCAAGTCCCTCCTCAAAACCCACCTCTTCCTCTCCGCCCTTCCGAACTCCTGTTAAGCACCTGTTATCTGCAAACTCCCAATTTACTGTAACCAAGCCAAGAACGTGTACCTGAGCTCTCGCATCCTCATTAATGTTGCATTCCTGGTCTCTCCCTCTATTTTCCCCTTCCCTGTCTACCCTCCCCCTGTCTTTAGATTGTAAGCTCTCGAGCAGGAACCATGTCTAGCTTATTCTTTGTAAGAACCAGGTACATCGCTGGTGCTATATAAATGCTAATAATAATATCACCGGATTTATCGTATCTGATCTCCCCAGTATCGAATTTACCGGTATCAGCATACCGGATTTTTAACACTGGCCGCTTTACCAGTTTTTTTACATTGTGGCCATTTACTTCAATGGCCGCAATGTAAAAAAGCTGGTAAAGCGGCCAATGTTAAAAATCCGGTATGCTGATACTGGTGATTATAGGATTATCAGATTAATCTGATATACCTGATTATCGGGTGTATCAGATTTATCCGATACCGATATTCCCACCCCTAGTAAGTAGTCAGCAAAGATTTTAGTAATAAACCCCCAAACAAGGTAACTTTTGCCTTTTTGGGGTGGGGAGGGCACTATTTGACCTCTGTTGTCTATGTGAAGTAAATTGCCTAATTTTCAAAGCATAAGGTCAGGTTTTGGCCATGTGTTATAATTACCTTCAATTCATCAATAATACTCTGCATTATTAAAATATCAGGTTTGTAACATGTGCAACTTTTTTTCTTTAAAAAAATGAGTAAACAAAAATATTTCTGCCAATACAATTTTCCTATGTATTGTTGCTAAGTTATAACCATAACATTCAAAACCACGAATATCCAAATTTCAAACAAACCCTGGACTATCATGGGAAGAGCTGGAGAAAGGGTAGGATGTAGAAAACAGCAGGAGTCTCAGTAGAAAATAGAATTTGAGAGATCTTTTAACCCAATTGCCATAAAATCAAGTGCAACTATTAGCCTTCGCAGCTATCAGGTCATAACTTGCATTCAACATAGATCACTGCATTTGTAATCTGGAATAAACAGTCTCTAATTCAGCTCTATGCTACAACAGCCTCACTGACAGGAGAGAATCACTGAAACCATTGGCACCTCATACCCAACAAAACACCATACCGCCACCACTTTCTGCACAGAGACTCCTCCCTCAACATATTGGGTAGGGTGTTTTTAGACAGACAGCAGCCCCACTTCTACAAAGACTGGTCAACCCAAGGGTGAAGTGGACTGGTGTGGGCAGAGAAGCCCAACAGCTGCGCAAAGTGGAGGGGGCTCAGCCTGCTCCAGGACATCTCCGTCTGTATTGCTCCAAAAGATCTCAGAGCATAGTGTGTGGAGCAGGCCAGCCAAATCCAGGGCAACAGCTGAGCATGGAGCTGCTGTCCGTCTGTTGGGCAGACCAATGGTGCAGCTCCACACCTGCCCAGCCATTGCCCTGGTCAGCAACATGGAGTTCCACCCACCAACCTAGAGTGTCGCAACTCTACGGTGGTTGTCTGTGTGGAGTGCCCCGGTGCAGTGGGAAAGTTCCACATCCGTCTGTTTACACCCACTGGGTCAGGTATGTACTGCTGCTTCTGCTATGCTTTGGAAGAGTGGGATGGAAGTTTTGGACTTGAAGAAGGATTTGTATTAGGGTTGTGCATGCCATTTCTGTTATTACAATAATGATAACAAAATTGTTATTTTCATTATTGTTATTGCAACAACGAAAGCAGCAAATAATAATAAAAAAGAAATGAAAACGACTTTGTGTTTTTGAAATAAAGGATAAAACTGAAAACCGTATTTCCGGCTATACCTTTTTTGATTCTTATTTATGCTGAAACTTGGGGATATTGTACCCCCAATGGAGGGCACTGTGTGTACCAATTGTCAAAAAGATTAGGTAAAGGGAACCGATTTTAGAAGCAACTGAATGTTGTAATTTTAAAAAAAGCTCCATACACATTTATGGCTACAACTTTTTTATCTTCCATCCAATTTGCATGAAACCTGTAAATATAATGTCCCTTCACGGGATTAACAATCCTGCCAATTTTCTGAATTATTTTATAAAGGGTCCAGATATTATAAGACATTAACCTGAAAATACATTTCCATCTGTGAAATGTTTATATTCCATCCTGTTTACAAGACATGTGGCAGGAATGTATCACATACCTTCCCTGTCATCTCTGCCAAACTACAAGACAATTTGATAAAGGGCCCCAATTTTAAAAGCAATTGACGTTGTCCCCTTGAAGACCATTATTCAGATAAATAGCAGCACATGCAGTGCCAGCCAGAGGCAGGCACCTGGCATAGCAGGGGGAGGGAGGCTGTAGGAGGGAGAATGTGGAGCAACCCAAAAGAATGACAGACACATTCCCTGGCCAATTACTGCATGCTTCCAGCTTTACAGGACCAATTGGTAGTGGCTTCGAGGCAGGCATAGGGGTAGGGCCTGAGGCAGGCATAGAAGGGACATAACTGGGAATTTGGGGGCTAGCATCCTAGCAATAAAGAGACATAGTTTACACATCCAGAATGGCCAATTATCATCACAATCACATCCTGCAGCACTCTGACAGAGGACATCTCTATTGGCTCTTTCCTAAATAGATGCTTCTGACTTCCCAGTAACAAGTGGGGGAGAGAAGTTGGGATGGTGAAAGCACAGAATGAGAATATTTCTTTGACATTTCTGCTGACCAGTTGGCATCACAAACAGATCTTATACCACAGTGACATGTAAGAGAATCCCTGGCATCGTCCCCTTCTATGCTGTGCAGGCTTATAAAATTGGGACCCTTTATCACATTTTTTTAATATTTGCCAGAGATGATCGTGATAGTGTGATATGCAGCCTTGCAAAATGTCACGTACACTCATTGGACTACAAAGATGTTACAGTCAGACATACATTTATAAGTTAATTGTTTGTACTACCTGAACCCTTTAGCCAATCCTTCTGAAAGTTGGCAGGGATAGTAAATATGGGAAGGGTATAATATTGCCAAGTGTCATCTACATTAAATGTGAGATAAAGAAGTTACAGCTAAGAATGTATATGAAGAGTTTTGAAAAATAATATAGCAACTGCTTATAAAATTAGATTCCTTTATTCAATTGTTTTGGAATTTGGTACACTTAATGCCTTCCATTGGAGGTACAATCCCTCCAGGTTTCAGCCAAATATATTGAATAAAAAAAAGATATAGCCAATAATGTGTTTTCCATTGAAACCAACAGAAAACAAAAATGAAAGGAAAAACAAAAGCGAACATTTGATATTTATGAAAACAAAAATGACAGATTTAAATAATGAAAATGAGAAATGACATGGACCCCTGGTGCACACCTCTAATTTGTATATAATCAAAACATCACCTTGGAACAGTGTGGTTAGAAATTTTCAACCTAGTATTACAAAGATATTAGTAATTCCAGGAGAAGTGAGGAAAGAAAGAATAAACCATAACGACAGAGTTCTCTACAAGAAATTCCATCAGCTCTAAAAAAGCTGTGGATCGTCCTGGGGAAATTACCATAAACATTGCGTGGATGAAAAAACAAATTCTCCAGCTCCCAAATACAACTGAGGTGTAATCATACCATGGCACTTTTAAAAAAGATGGAGACAAAGTAGTTCAGATTAGGGATGGGTGAACGCGGTTCGGAAGTTCAGAGTTTAGACCGAACTCGACCAGTTCGTTCGACCGAACCGAACTTCTGAACTGAACTCGATTTTCGAACCAAACCAAATTTCCGAACTCGGCTCTGTTCACCCATCCCTAAAAGATAATATTCCATTTAGTTCAATGGGGTTTGAATTTCTGAACTTTGTTCAGAAGTTCGGAGTTCGGACCAAACTCGAATAGTTTGGTCGACCGAATCAAACTTCTGAACCGAACCGAATTTCTGAACTCGGTTCCGTTCGCCCATCCCTAGTTCAGATGATATCTTTTATTGAACTATCTTATATTGGAGAGAGTATGCAAGCCACATGGGGCCCTTCCTCAGGCATGGAAAACCATGTGTTGCCTGAAAGCTTTCATACTCTCTCCAATAGAAGATGGTCCAATACAAGGTCTCTTATATTTTGGAACAACACGGCAACCACAGCCTCTAAATTACTATTTTAAAAAGTCAACAACATCACATTCATCTCCTGATAAAATTTTTACTCTGGCCCTTTTCACACGAGACGGGCCCACGCAGATCCACTGCGTGGGCATGAGTGGGTGCTGCTTGTGTGACTGCTGCAGTGGGTGGGTTGTGGTGCATGCACCCTCCCACACTACACCCATCTCCACCCTCCTCCACCCAGCACCCACCCATGGAGCCACTGGCGAAAACTGCAGTTGCTCTGTGCGTCGGCATGGGTGTGCGCCCATGTAATGACAGCCTCCACACTGTCGCACACACCCATTCCCCCCCCCCCCCGCATTTGAAAAGGGCTTATATTAATTGTGTTCTACCTAAAATTCCATGATCAAATGGCACAGGGTGTTTGTCTCAAATTTTTGCCTGGTAGCTGCATAATACATGTCTGCCCTTTAAAATGTTTTGCTATATTTCTTCACAGAGAAGTAGCTGAGGTAGTGGTTCCCCTATAAAACATATACTTAAGCAAGTCAGTTCCTAAACTGGTTATCAGTTCTTCTGAATAAATCACCAAACTCCAATCAACAAACTCATTTCAAAACTGTGGCACAATTTGCTGAATCAGTGGGTAAAAACAAATGAGATGCTGGCCTCTGTGGCCCAGGACTCACCCATGCGTGGTCCCGCATCACTAAATGTGGACCTGCTACTGTCTTGGGGTGGGTAGGGAGCTGGGCCAGGATGTGTCTTCAGGAAAATCTTCAAGGTGCATCCTGGCCCAAGAACCTCCTACACTATGTTTGTTTGGCCCCATCATCCCCATCATGGGGTGGGCCTGACATAGCTGTGTGTCATGTCGGGGTTCTGGGAGTGGGGCTGGCCACCTGTACGTTTGTTGCAGTCCCACCACCACCCCAGTCATGCAGGCAGTAAGATGGCTCTCCCAGTGGCAGGCATGTTTGTTTCATGCCACTCACTGGCCCTTTTTACACAGGCCCCAGAGCAGGGGGTCCATGTGCATGTTCATGTGTGGTGCATGGGCAGAGGGTGTAGATGGGCACATCCCCACTCCCCATGCATGGAGGCACATCTGTTTTTTCAGGTGCCTCCATGCATGGGAATGCGTGTGCGCGGCAGCATGCACACCCACCTCCACGGGATTTACACAAGCAGCACTCATGCTTGAACACCCAGATTTCTGGGTATTCATGCATGGGTGCCACCTGTATAAAAAGGGCTACTGACCTGGAGAATGGCAGCCTTGGTTTTTTAGGCTGGGGATCCACCTCACTGCCTGCATGTTTCTTTTTACCCAATGACAGTATCAGAGGTGAGAGGGAGGAAGGAAAATTCAATGTTCTCATGAACTTGTAGAAGAACTAACGGGGCCATATTCAGACAATAGTGTGCATAGCACTGCCAATTTTTACTCCCCAAAATGCCCAATTTCCCATCAACAGATACTCAGCATTTATACAGCTGTGAAAAGGACATCTAATATTGAACCAGGCAACTGGCACATTTAGAACTTTCAAAAATTAGTTTTAAATATAATTTATAACTATTCATGTTTATAAAATCATCTAATTTTGTGCGTCTTAAAATATTAACAAGACTGACTTCATATTTTGAGACAAATATTGACATAAAAGAGAGACGAGCCTCTCTTTCTTATCTGGGCAGCGAGATAAGGCCTTATCCTGCAATACTAACTTCAATATGGAATTTTCTATTGACTTTAATGGACTCAGGTATGGCCAGTCACAGTATCTCTTCACTGCAGCTTCCCTCTAATATATTTGATGCCTAAGTCTAAGAAGGTATTACCTACCTTGTGAAAATTTCTGAAATAGGCTGCCTTTTCATCTGGAAATTTTTCTAGTCTCCTGGGTCCTTTACTGGAAGCCTTCTTGAAAACCAACCAGCATCGTCTGAATATCTGCAAGCAAAATGAAGGAATTCCATTATCCTCTCCTTCTCAAATGGGCTTATTAGAACTCTACGTAACCCTTTATGAGAGATATCGCCCCCTGAGCATTTGATTGATAGACATTGCCAGCCTTTGACACATATGTAGACTGATCACAATTTTTTTTTTTAAAAAAAAGTTAACCTTCATATAGACATCATAGCTCTTTAGACCTTCTCTTACACTGTCTTAACTTCAGTCAGTCTGACTAGTTGAAGCCAATTGCGTGTAAAGATCACCTCAGTAAGAACTCTTTCCCACATTTTAATTATATTAGTTAGTGTGTGATAGTATTAAAGTAGATAAACAACTCAGATACCTTTCTTATTCCTAGAGTCTTGTATTGATATAGCAATACTGTGCAGCAGCATTATAATATGTATCTTATAGCACAAATATGGTTATTATAATGGGGTGAGAGGCATGGATCCCAACATGTGTCATCAAAAATGCAATACACTTTGGTTTTCAATTAAAATCACAATGTGATTGTAACAGGGTACAGTCCGACCTGGGGTAAGCCTTGGCGGGGTTAGTCTGCCAACGTTACACTCAATGGGGGAATTTAGCTCCAATGTCTTACTCACATGATACAATGTCCCATCACCACAATACATATAGGGCTGCTCTGAATAACAACAATAAGAAGAAGAACTCATTAAATTTCTTCTTGGACCTTCAGCGAACACTCGATCGAGTGCCAACGCCGGGGCAGGGTTGGGGGTAATTAATGAGGAGTGGTGGGCCGTCAGGGGTGGGGTGGGTGTTTAGGGGAGTGGGGGGCCTAGCAGGGGGGTGAAGGTGGCTTATTTATTTCTGGAGGGGTCTTGCACCAACGCATGGCCTCTTCCCTGCTGATAAGTTTGAAAATAATAAAAAAAAAACACTGAGCATGCTCAGAAGGGCCTAAAAGCCCCTTTCTTAGCATGCACAGCCCTTTTCAAAGATGGCGCTGGCCTGTTGATGCTGCCAGCACCATCTTTAAAAAGGACCAAGCATTCTTTTAAAAACAGTTTCAAACTTACGAGCAGGGAAGAGGCCATGCATCAGTGTGTGACCCCTCTTGAAGGTAAGTAAACCATCCTGACCACCCTGCTAGGCCCCCGCTTCCCCTAAGCACCCCACCTCTGACACACACACCCCCAGGACCCCCAACCTCCCTTCCCTGACCCCCACTGGCCTATTTCCTCCCCAGCCAGTGGGGGCCAGGGAAGTGGGAACAGAGGCCTAGCATTGGCTTCTAGCTCACTTCGGTCAAAGATTTTCTGAGTTCTGAAGTTTCGGGGGCCCTTCCTCAAAATTTCGGAACTCAGAAAATCGAGTCAAATTCCCTGGTCCCTGGTGTTTTCTGAGGAAAACCGAGGACTGAGTTTCAGCACTAATATATGAGAAGTTAAGTCCTTGTGAGGGACAGGCTACTCAATCCAAGACCTCCTGTCCAGGCACAGTCCTGCCTCAGACCAGGTGCCTCTCTCACAGTTTATGATGGTAAGCCTCATTCTCTCAGTACTTCACAGCTTCTGGGCCAGGCACCTCATGCAGCTCACCAAATCCTCACAGTCCATGCAGCACCCTCTGAGTCAGATCTCGCTCTCTCTAGTCACTCCCTGTCTGAGGCAGAGCTCTCCTCAGCTCTTACCACCCTTCAGCCTCCCTGCACTGAGCTTGGCTCAGGCTTTAACCCATAAGCTGGCTCAGCAATACCATCCTTCGCTTTGCACAGCACCTGGAGCCCTGCTAGCATCTTTGAACTGGCTGGTGCTAGCTCTCTTAAAGGGCCAGCATTATCCTAAGGCTGCACCCTGCTACAGTGATCATTTAGTGCAACCAAAGGTGCAAGATTTAAGCATTCTTGTTATAATGCCAATTTAGTTATGATATGGTATGAGGCATAGCTCCCAAATACTGTGTTATAACAAGGTTACACTGTATTTTAACTAAGATAATTTTGGCCTCATCCTACTCTGAGCGAACACTATAGTCAATAAGAGTCAAGAATACTCAAAACCTCTCAAAGGCTCCCAGTATCCTGAAGAACTGGACCTTTTCTGTACACTCATAGTCTTTCTAGAAAGAAATGTGCTAACATGACCTGAAAAGGACCACAAAATCTCATGCAGGAGAACATGAGAAAAACTCTTCAAATTATATGGATGAATAGGGGTGAAACGCTTCAGAGAATATTTATGTTCATTTCAGGATCTCCAGGTTATGAATGTTGGTAAGAATATATAAACCTTCCACTCCTATTGTGTTTCAGAAATACATAACAAAAATAATAAATTAATCCTACACTTGAAGCATAATAAAGTTTAACACAATCAAACTGGGAAAATCCAGACGACCTTTCTCACTCCTATGATTTTGTACGTCTTTTTAAATACTAACATCTTGCATTGCAGCACCATCAAAAAACTTCAGTCAGTTTGGGGCATCCATGTTCAAGATATTGTGCATACAAATAGTCTAAAGTCACTGCCTCAAAGAGTTTACTGTCTCGAGGCTCTTTTAGGCAACACTAGATGAGCATGGGATAAGCACACGTAGCACAGCTCATACTCATTTCCTGTGCCGGCTGGGGCTTGTCTGAAGGAGGTTGCCACACTAACAAATCCATGCACCGAAACCCTGCAGAGTCTGAGGTAGTTTGAAGGGATTTACTAGTGTGACTAGCCCCTTCAGATGACCTCCAATTTATGGGGAAGCGAGCACGGGCTGTGATACATATCTGTTCTTTATGCTTTTCAATATTGTATGAAACAACCCAAAATGTAACATCAGGGTGAGGGGAATACACATGGGTTCCTGACAGGGAGGAAGGAATAGGAGAGGAGGACAGAATAAATGTTTAAAAAGAAATGTTTTAAAAGAGACTACCATTTGTAGGTACAGATTTTTTCCCCCTGCTTATTCTGTATTCTCAAGCCATTCATTGTGGTATAATTAGATTTTAGTTTCCTAAATTATAAAAAGCTAACAAAATATTTGAACCAAACTAGCCCATACCGCATGCTAAGTTTTAGAGCCCCTGAGGTAATGAACACATTAAAGAAAAACTACACACAATGAATCCAACCATTCCATCAAAAGCCCAGAAGAGGTTATGTACAGTGTATTTACAAATTAATACAGTGTGTATCTTTCAAATTTGTCTAGGAATATTAATTTTCAATAGTCGCAGAGCTCCAGTGGAAAAAAATGGGTCATGTTTTAAATTCCTATCTCAAGAAAACATTTTTGAAAATATAACCCAATTATCTCTCTTTATGTTGAGCATTCTGAAAGTAATTCTACTGAAATTGATGGGACTATTCTACTCTGTTTGAGCAAGGGTCATACAACTGACCCTGCAATAACCCATGCATAAATCCCATTTAAAAAAACAAGGAAAGTTAGACACATATATACCTAGCCATAGAATGTTGCCCTTAATGTAGATACTGCAGGTAGGTGTTCAATAAGGCAATAAACTGCCTAGTCAATTCTGAAGGCTTTTCAAAATGAACTTAGTGTAGGAACTAATTATTGGTTTACTGTACTGTAGTAAACTAATAATGGCAATGAATGCTGACTAGCAATAAATCAATCACTCTCTTTTTAAAAAATGAAATATTTTAATTACATTAACGTTAGCTTGTGTTTAGTTGTGCAAACATTAAGAACAAATGAAAAGCATATTAATATTTCAGTAGATGGTCTCTAAAGTACATTTATTATCACAATATAATGTTGCTAGTTCTTCTGTTACAATTTGGACAACTTTCCTACCTAATGCTGAAATGCACTTGCAATATCATGTCTCTTAATGTCATATAAGGTAATGACATTTCTTCATTACACAGTGCTTCCTGAAATGATACATTAGCACTGGAATTACTCTTTCACTGAGTGTAACTTCACTCCCGCGAGTTCTGTCTCCCAGTAATAATGTTACACGATGGCAAATCTCCAAGTATGCCAGTAGAAAGCGAATACCCAGAGTTAAAGGGAAATTTTCCCCTTCAGATCACTACATGTAACTGTGCCATGTTTCCTGATGTTCTTTGGGATTTTTTGTGCTTACTAGATGAGTACCTAATTTTGGTTTCAATTTCTTGTTTAGCAAGAGTTTCCTTGTTACTTCTTGCTCCTTTAGTAATGAGAGTCTCCTCAGTGCTTCAGGTCTCAGGATTAGAGAGTTTTCAGTTTCTGTACATGTTCTTTGTCGGTCCATCCCATCTCTTTCGAGGTTAGTCTTTTCTCTTTGCTTCTTTGCCCTTTTACTTAATTCAAAATATAATTACATCCTGTGCATTAGGGCTGTGGTGAAAGGATCAATTTTGATTTATTCTCAAAAATAGAATAGTCTTGGGTGACTTTAGAAACAGCCCTCGGAGAAAATACTCTCCAGCCAATTGACCACTTTAGCAATGTCTGGATAGAGCTAGTACTTTACATGAACTATAAGCGCTGTCTTCCTTAGCTTTGTCTTCATTGGTTCCCATGATTTACATATGCTTGGACTTGAAATAAGAAATAGATAAAATATGGAAGTTAACACCCATAGTAGTGGCAGCAAGTCTCAGGCCATCTGTAAACTCTGAGAACCAGTACAGACAAACCTGTTGGAGAGAGTATTTTCAATCATTGGCCGCAATCCCAAGCGGGATCTGCGTGGGTTCTGCATGGCACAATGTAATCTCTATAGAGATGCGTTCACTTTGCGCGCATATGCACATAAGCGGAATGCACGCAGTGTGCACGGGACATGGGATTGGCCCCACTGACCGACTTTTTCTTTCTTTTTTAATGCTTTAGATCATGACTATGGATGTTTTAACTTTTTACTTGGACCCCTCCCCCCCCACTGGGTGTTCGGGAGGGCATACATGTAAATGACACGGTGGGAGAATGGTTGTTTGTCCATGCTAACAGCATGGGAGGTGGGTGGGGGTGAGTGCACACTCCTGAAGTATACCCACCTCCACCCATCACCAGTCGACGCAGCCATCCGGAAAACCGGAGGAGGCTCCATGGGTGGAGCCACACACCCATCTCCACCCACCACTGCCCATGTAAAAAGGGCCTTTGTGGAATGGAATCCATAGCATTACCAGCATCTTGCACACCAGGAATGTTCCAGTTGGCTACTCTGGCTGCGTCCAGCTAAAAATTGCTCAAATTTCTGACTGTGCTTCCTAGATAAACTCACTCAAATTTAATCCAAGCTGCCTACCTCTATGGTGAAGGAGCAAGCATCACATGCTTTGCTGACAACTATAGACACTCTGCTTGAATTTCAAAAAGTGTAGTTCTAGTTCCTCATGTTTTGGAAGTGCTGTGAAAGGTGGTCTAAACATTGAACTCAACTGGGAGGCTCTGGGTCCATGTTAATGACAATAGCCATTAATCCGCCAAACAGCTGATGGGGGATGCTCTTGAAGGAAGTGCCTCTTACCCATGCAAATTGACAGCCAGCTGGCCTCGAATGAATGAATGAATAATAAACTTTATTGCCATAACTACAGTTATTGGCATTCGGCAAAGTATTTACAAACAATATAAAATAAATAAACAAATAAATATAATAAAATAATACCATAAAACCAAACATCCCAGCCACACGGAGTGCAAACAAGGTCATATGACTTGAAAAATCAAAACAATTCAATATTACACTCACAAAGTAATATCCTGTACACATATGTAAATCAAACCATGGAAATAAAAAGGCTCCGTGCAACCACATCATTTCCCAGGCCCATTTTCTTGCCCAAATTCTAGACTACAGAGCTACCTTATATTAGTATTCTAGGACAGAAGCACTACAGCTTCAACCAGTTCCCTTATCGACCTGCCCCTCCTTTGCACGATCCCCAAGCAATCTCTGCCTCTGATATGAGGCCAAGTTGGCAAACATTGCTACAGCCTTAGTTAGGCCAGAAACTTTAGAAACTAGGCATAGTTGGTATACTTTTGTTGTTTATTTCTTTTCAAGCAGCTCTTGAAGAGGTGCCAGTAGCCTAATCCGAAGGAGGACCAGAGCGGGACACTCAAAGAGTAGATGTCTATTTGTATCTAATGCCGACAAATCACAAAATTGGCACACTCTTTCCTCCCACCGGAGGCCAAGATAACACCCCTGCAAAATAGCAGAGGGGAATACCCCACAGCGCAATCTTGAGAATGCGTGTCTAATTTGAAAATTTGGCCAGGCTATAAGGTATGAGGGCTCCGCAAGGGGTACAGGGGTACATAATCCCGGGGAACTCTTTGTCGCTGCCTCTGGGCTGAATCCAGTTGCAGCTGCTGATCACCAAGCCATTCTTTGACTAAGCACATTGCCGCCAGCTGGCCTCAGTTGCTGCCATGGGACCAGCTGGCTGTCAATCAGAAGTCCAGACATGGTGTTCCCCCCCTCTCCAGCACCTCCCACCTGTTTAAAGTGACAGACAGACAGACAGCCACCTGGCAGCAGCCTAGACTGGCTGTCACCTTGCATGGTTGGGAGTCACTGGAGAGGGGGGAGTGGCCTTTTCCCAAGTGACAGGGACACACACACACCCGACTATTGATGTGGTGTTGGTTCCTGGTCACTTGGGAAGTCTGGGTGCATGCCGCTTTTCCCCTGGCAGTGCCTGGAGGTGCTGGAAGGGGGAAAGCAGCACCCGCCCAGACTTCCCAAGTGACTGGGAGCCAGCCCCACAGCAGCAGCTGGAGCTGTCTGGCTGTCACTTTGCAAGGCCGCTCACCACTTTCTAGTGCCTCCCAACTGGGAGGGGAGCTGTGCCTGTATCTGCAGAGTGACAGCCGTGGCTGGCTGGCTGTCACTTTGCAGGGCCGACTGGTGCTTTCCTCAGGAGAGTCCCCCATCACCTGTTTGACAGGCACCATACACCAAACAGCTAATGGGGCGCCTGAGAGCAGCATGCTCACCCTGGGCAAATAACAGCCCATTAGCTGTTCAATGGAGCCAGATGAGTGCACTCCTCTGGGACCAATCCACAGATCCCCACTTTGCAGTGGGGCTGGGTGGGCCTAACAAATGTGTGAGCCTCTGTTGGCCCAGATTGGCTCACATGGGCAGGCCAACATATAGCAGCAGGGAAACACACGAGTAGGTGAGGCCCCAGATGGGCAATGTGGGCCACGGTCACATCTGTTTTTGCCCAGCCTTACCAATTTCCAAATTTGCCTTTGTGGGGAGGGGGGAGTTTTAAGAAGCTTGTGCAAGGCAATTGTGGCAATACCTAGAATTTACAGAAGCAGTTTCTTCCCTGGGCACTATGTGCATTCTGCATTGACTTAATTGTTTCTCATTCTCATTTACACTAATGCAATGGTTTCCAATATCTTTGCCTAAACGACCTCATTTTGAGACTCAGCTATAATTCTGCAATCCCAGAAATTAACAGAGGATGCAGTCCTCATGCCATTTAATCTAATGGTAAAACACCTTGGACAACTGAGTGAGAATCATGCTCAAAGATATGCAAAGTATATCAAATATTAACTGAAACCTCAACCGCAGTCACAGATGGTGTGACCCTAGTTGGGGTTCTAACCCATAGTTTGGGATCCTCTGCATGAATGTATCTATCCTAACAGACCTCATGAGGTATGTATGTTTCCAGGAGGGTGGGGTATAACACCCAGCTCAGGCTGAGATTATAATTAACAAAATAAAAAAACCTCCCGGTTTCATAAACAGTTAAGCTTTGACATTGACATAAAACATCAAGAAACATATGCATGAAGCAAACCAAAACCAAACACCACAAGACAAGGAAATAATCAGTTAAGAACTCCACCACAACAATCACTTAAAAATACTAACGTGTACTACAACCAATACAGAGATACTCATGTCAAACATCCAACCTAACCCAAACAACTACAACAAGAAGAAAGGAAAAACAACAACAGTAAAGCCCATAAAAACCATACAATTTGCAGAACCAACATTACAACAACATGTACAGCATATAGAACAGTAACAAAATCCAAACACATTAAAAACCCACAAAAAGACACCAGTAGGTCACACTCGACTTACATCCACTCCTAAAAAGACCCAACATCATCCCCCTCCATCAAAAAAAACCCATATACCATGAGACAACTATCCAAAGAGAGAAAAAACTCCCCCCCACACACAAAAAATGTACTTGCCAGAGAAACTACTTAACACTGCCCACAGAGCATCCTGGGGCAGTGAACAACAATATAAACAATAAAACAATTAAAAAATCACAAATGCAGGGTAATGAAACCCACCCTACCCCCACCCCACCCACCCTCCCCTTCCCCTTTGCTAAAGGCCTGGCAGAACAGCCAGGTCTTACGTAAGTGCTGAAATAGCAGGAGAGTGGGAGACAACTGAGCCTCCTCTGGGAGCAAGTTCCACAGCACAGGGGCGGCCACCAAAAAAGATCTAACATCGGTGGCCACCCACCTTGCCTGGGAAACCTCCAAAAAGGCTCCCGCAGATGATCTCAAGGGTCGAACGGACACATGGGGAGTGAGGCGGTCCCACAGATAAGTAGGGCCCAGGTCATGAAGGGCTTTAAAGGTTAGAACCAGCACCTTGAACCTGGCCCAGTGCTTTACAGGCAACCAGTGCAGAGCCCGGAGCACTGGTGTCATGTGCTCCCTGCGGCCCGCCCCCATAAGGAGATGGGCCAGGGCATTCTGCACTAGCTGCAGCCTCCGGACCAGCTTCTTGGACAGCCCCACATAGAGCGCGTTGCTGTAATCCAGCCTCAAGGCGATGAAGGCATGGATGACAGTGGCGAGGTCGGAGTCTGAGAGATATGGCTAAAGCC
>QEPC01013943.1:270412-283682 GCA_003113815.1 Sphenodon punctatus
ATGGAAAAAGAGAGGTAGAGCTGAGTGTCATCAGCATACTGATGACACTGCATGTTCTAAAACCCTCTCATGATCTCCCCTAATGGCTGCATATAGATGTTAAACAAGAGGGGGGACAGAATGGCACCCTACGGGACTCCACACGTGAGGCCCCGGGGGGAAGATGTACACTCCCCCAAAACGACCCGGTGAGTTCTCCTGGCCAGGAATGAACTAAACCAGTCCAAGCCCGTTCCGCCAATCCCGGCACGGTCCTGCAGGCGAGTCACCAGCACCTCATGATCGACTGTGTCGAATGCAGCCGAAAGGTCTAGCAGGACCAGTAAGGTCTGACAACCCTGGTCCAACGTCAGATGGAGATCATCATCCAAGGCTACCAGTGCAGTCTCTGTACCATACCCAGGCCAAAAACCAGACTGAAAGAGGTCAAGGAAACCGCTGCAGTTCAGTGATGTTTCTGGAGCTGCTGTGCCACAGCCCGTTCAATAACCTTCCCTAAAAAGGATAATACATGAAATGATACTCACTTTAAGTATAAATGCAAAAAAATCAGCAGAATAGATTAACCCATGGCGACAAAATCACTTGGCCTGATTTTAATTTGCATATAGAAAGTGTGTTTTTAAAACTTCAAAAATCTCAATTTATAGTGAGATATTTGTCATGATAAACACTTTAAATAATTTGCTATGAGTTAATCTACTCCGATGATGTTTTTGCAATTTTAATGAGGATAATTAACCAATTAAACCATGCATGAATTACAACATGTGAATAGTCAAAAGCAAATTACAATTACATGCACATAGACATTATATGCATGAAAAACAAGTACATCGGAAAAAGAGGTAAGAAAGTTTTTGCGCATTTACATAAAATGTGCATTTGCAGAGACCTGCATGTTTTTGTACGTGTGAATGTGCCCTTAGTTTCTTCACTGCTCCTGGATTGTGAGGTCAAAAGCATGACCATCTGTTTTTGACTTTTCTGACTCGGTAAGAGGATACACCAACTGTTTCTTAATTATGTGTACCATGCTACGGATTAATTCATTTCTTTATTAATTCCAGATTAGATTACCACAGCACATCTGCATGAGGCCTTAAATTAGGACCAATAGGAAATTTTCACTGGTGAAAACTTCAACAGATTCCTTCTTAGGTGATGATGATGCCAGATATACAGAGCACATAAGCACCATAGGTTCTATGTATGTATCACTGTCTCCCCATTTATTCTGGGCTAAAGTCTAAAAGGTTGATTTTGACCTACAAAACTCTAGACAGTTTGGTACGCGAGTACAAGGATCACGATTTTCTTTTTGACATACGTTGACAGTTGTGATCAAAGAAAACTAGCTTATGCTCTGGTAAGAGAAAAGAGGGCTAGTGGCCCTGAATTTTACAAGAGGGTCTTTACTTCATCTTTGGTCTGTCAGAAGGTGAATATATTGACCTTTAGGGCATGCTACAAGGCTCATTTGTTTTCATGGACATTTGGGAATTCTGAGAGATATTTGGAAGTACTTTTTTTTTTTTTTTTTAAAGAAAATGTGGTTCTGTTGGAGCATGTCTTTATACTGTGACTTTTTATTCCTTGAACTTATGTACTATATTATCTGCTGCTGTGAAGGGATGCAACTCCACAGAGATCTCAGCAGAGGAACAGGGCCTTGGTATTTGTAAATGCACTTAGAGCTTTGGGTAGGTGCATTTTAGTTGTAAATTAGATTTAAACAAAAGATGAAATACGACAGAGGTAATGCACACAAAATCAATGCTTGTTTTACATTAAACTTTTTGTTGTCATACAAAAGCCCATTTAATAATTCAGTAATTGTTAG
The DNA here is from genome assembly GCA_003113815.1 of Sphenodon punctatus. Lineage (NCBI taxonomy): Eukaryota > Metazoa > Chordata > Lepidosauria > Sphenodontia > Sphenodontidae > Sphenodon > Sphenodon punctatus. The sequence continues at coordinate 272,256 of QEPC01013943.1, forward strand.
ATATTCTTTTATCCCTGGCCAAATTTCAACTGCCATTGGCTTTAATGCCATTGGCTATTCATCTCTCCGGGACCTCTTGTGTGGAGTCCTGAAAGATTCCATTCTGTCCCCTCTCCTGTTCAATGTGTATTTGCAGCCGCTGGGCGAGGTCGTGAGATGGTTTGGGGTGCGGTATCATCAGTATGCTGTATGCTGATGCTGCCCAGCTCTACCTCTCCTTTTCATCTGACCCAGACCCAGCAGTCTCAGTGCTTACCAGATGTCTGGCAGCTGTGGGGGAGTGGATGAGGACTAGCTGACTGAGGTTGAATTCTGACAAGATGGAGGTGATGCTGGTGGGGAGGGTGGTGGGTGTGAGGTCCCACATCATTGATAGTGTTCATCCCCCGCTGGTCTCCCAGGTTTGGAGTCTGGGAGTGCTCCTTGATTCCCAGCTCCATCTGGATTCTCAGGTGGCAGCTGTGCTGAGGAGCGCTTTTTGCCAGTTACATCTGGTGCGGCAGCTTTGGCCATACATGGGGCTACCCCTTGGTGATGGTCTGGAGACTGCAGCTAGTGTAGAATGTGGTGGCCTGCCTCCTCACAAGAATGGGTCATCACGAGCACATTACACCAGTGCTCCACACTCTGCACTGGTTGCCTATAGTCTTCTGGGGCCGATTCAAGGTGTTGGTACTTACTTATAAAGCCCTATACGGTCTAGACCCCGCCTATCTGCAGGATCACCTCACTCTCTGTGTCCTGGATCAACCCCTGCAGTCTGCCGGGAGCGCCCTTCTTGAGGTCCTCCAGGTGGTCTGGGGGGCCACGATGGAGAGGAAGTTCTCGTTAGCGGCACCTAGACTGTGGAACTCCCTTCCGGCAGAGGCTCAGGTAGCCCCAGACCTCGCCTTATTTCAACATCAGTGCAAGACCTGGCTGTTCTGCCAGGCCTTTGGCGAGGGAGATGGGTAGGTGGGTGGGGTGTGGCGTAGGGTTTTATGCTATGCCCCTTTTTTAACTTGATTTTTTAAATGGTTTTTTTCTGTTGTTTATGATTGTAATGATATTTTAAATTATGTTTTGTAAGCCGCCTCAAGTTGCATGTGTGAGTGAGGGTAGAAATTTTGTAAAGTAAAAGTAAAAGTAAAATAAAATAAATAAATAATCAAGCACAGATGAGATGCTGTGAGAGTTCACTGCTAACTTTAGTAGTTACTTTGAAAGTTCAGTGTCAACCCTACCACAATGGGATAAATCATGTAACTTCCAATAGTTTTGTCTGCATTTCCTGCTGAATTTTGCAATTCCATAGCTACATAATCACATAATAATCTTACATAATAAGCTGTGAGATAATTTTATATTTCAGCAGCACACTTGGATATGCAAGCAGTGCCTAGAGAAAATGACTTAGCTATCCTTTTAAACTGTAGTGGGCTACAGACAAACTGAAAAGATGCTGAATTCTGGAGGGATTAGCAGTATACTTACTACTAGGGGTGAAAACAGACATAACACTAACTCCACCTTAACACCACATGAATATTTCTTATGCATGTTGCAGGGCTGCTTGGGGCTGTGTTAAAGTGGAGTTACGTGTTATGTTTGTTTTTCACCCTATGGCCATTTTTAGACAATTCTCAATCTGCTCTCAGCAACCTTGCAGGGGAGGGGGCTGGGGGGGGCAGTTTAGACATGCCTCTGTGCACCAAAAGGCGCCCATCCACCATTGGAAACAGCAGTGCCGGGAAGCTCACGCGTTCTTTTTACACCTGTATTTGTCAAACCCTGCAAGGACTGAGAGGACTGAGAAATCCGCAAAGAGAGGAGGCTCATCTAAAAACATGCTATGTTCTGTTTTGTGTGCTGCACTTCAAGAAGGATGTTGACAAATTAGAGAGGATCCAGAGGAGAGCAACTAAAAACAGACTTAACGCTAACTCCCCTTTAACACTTCTTATGCATGTTGCAGGGCTGAATTGATGCCCTATGCAGCCCTGCAACATGCATAAGGAATATTAAAGTGGTGTTAAAGTGGAGTTATTGTTGTGTCTGTTTTCACCCTAGATTTTTTTTTTTTTGATAGTTTATTTTTATTAATGAATAAAAGAAACAAACAGTGACCGTTGAGAGTCCATCTCTACAGTACAAAATAGTTAACATATAACAATAGAAAAGTGGCTTATTTTTACATATGCTGCTCTCTGCCTACTTTTTGTTTACAGGGTGAGCGAAGCAGCTCCCTAGAGCTCCAAGCTTTAGGTGAGCTTCAGAACATTTCTTACCTCCCTCCCTTCCTCCCCCACCCCCAGCAAGCAGGTGTTAACATCCTGTGTAGGATGGCCTAATGCCCCACTGCGTAAGGCCAGCCCTGGCTGATTATCATAATCACAAGATCCAGCCATGGTTTTCCAGTCAAAATCTCACCAATAAGCCAAGGCATGAGAAAGTTAATGTGGCTCTTTTTAAAATAGTGCCATTTTCGTCCTCATCTCCACCACCTCAAAAGTCCCCTTGGTTCTCCTTTTCCCTTCCCCAATATGAGCAGTTGGCTCCAATGCCAACCAGGCAGTGCTGGCACTTCATATCATGTAGTTGCACGAACCATATTTATACCAAGGAAAGAACTGATTTTGCCAGTTTTACGTGCTTACATGCCATGGTAAGTACTATGCAGAATGTGCAAGGATGGCAGAGTCATGCCCCTCCCCCCAATAGCATCCCTAAGGTTGTAGTCACACAAGAAACTTAGTACGTGAAAATCCCTTCTCCATCCCCTCTTTATTTTTTAATGTGTGGAAATGATAGGTTACAGGATACACCAATTATAATCCACATTAACTTTCAACAAATTAAGCCAGAAAGCAAGGTTTAACAATCATTCTATATCCATTAAACACATTTTTAAACATGTCATGGGATTAACCTGCCTACCAGGTCTGCCTTAATTACTGCAGGAAGGGATAGGAATGGGATAGTATAGCAGGGAAGAAACATGGAAACAGTTAAAATGCAGATATGCAAATTCCCACACTGATGAGTACAGACAGGGCAAGAGTCTCATGTGAATGCAGCCTTAGAACAGTAGAATGAGCTAGTGAGTGAAAAGCACAGAGACAAATGAAATAGATGCAAAAAAAATATTTGGAACAAAGTAACTCCATCAATCATCATCATCATCATCATCATCATCCATCTTTATTGCGTGGCCAACTGGCCTTTGCAAAACAACAAAAGACACAACACCAAAGCAATATAACAAATGAACTATTTCCTAACAATAATTCAAGAGCTTGACAATATATAGACCCATCTTCAATGTATGAGTTTCATAACTGTATTTCTGAACACTTGCAGCTGCTGTGTAAAAATTATGTAGCAATAAAATATATATTTTTAAAGCCCTTAAAAGAGAAACTCTCTCCAATTCCTTCTCTCAATAGGTTCCATGGCTTTTCTCCTCCCAGTTGCTTCCCTTTGCAAACAGCACATTTTTTCTTGCCTTTCTGCTCTTGTAACTCTTGTTTTTTGTTTGTTCAAGTTTCTGAATTGAATGATATACAGTTGTGTTTGATTCAATTGCTGACCAACCATTTTTCTTCATGCTGTTACCAGATAAAAGTACAATTTCAGCCCCTAGTAAAATCCTTTTCTTAGATTAACTTCCCACAAGGCAAAACTTGGGGAAAATAGCAATAGGCCTACAAAATCACTACTCACTTATCACTGTAAGAACTGGTGGATCTTCACATCTTTTTAATAAACTCTTTCCTTTGCTGGAAAGCTTTCAAAGTAAAAACTCAAAGCTGTCACTGCTTGGGTTGGTGGGGAAGGCTGTTCACATGGGCAGCCCTCGTACATGTAACTCAGGCATGGGGGCTGCCATCACAGATCCCTCTACACTATGGGTCAGCCCAAGGATCTGTCCACACAGGTTAGGACTCCCAGATACCTGCTTCTCAGCAGGATCAGGCCCCTGGGAAGGGCTTCTGCAAAACAACTGATTGGGGGCACTCCTTGGGACTCTCCATCAGCTGTTTGGTGTGCACGCCCAGCCTTTCGAACAACAGGGAGGGGAGGTTTAGAGGAGCACACACACTTATTTATTTTATTTATTTATTTATTTTTAAATTTATATCCCGCCCCCCGGACGGCGAACAACATTTCATTTAAAACAATAATAAAATTTTAAAACAATTTAAAATACCCTACATGGGGAAAACCCCCATCCCTATCCCCAGCCCCCCCCCACCCCTACCCCCCGCCAAAAGCCTGACGGAACAGCCAGGTCTTACATATACGCCGAAACAGCAGGAGAGTGGGCGCCAGCCGAGCCTCCTCCGGAAGCGAATTCCACAGCACAGGGGCGACCACCGAAAAAGATCTAACATCGGTGGCCACCCGCCTCGCCCGGGGAACCTCCAAAAAGGCTCCCACGGACGATCTCAAGGGTCGCACGGGTACATGGGGAGTGAGGCGATCCCGCAGATAGGCAGGGCCTAGGCCGTGAAGGGCTTTAAAGGTTAAAACCAGCACCTTGAACCTGGCCCGGTGCTTTATAGGCAGCCAGTGCAGAGCCCGGAGCACTGGTGTCATGTGCTCCCTGCGACCCGCCCCCGTCAGGAGACGGGCCGCGGCATTCTGCACCAGCTGCAACCTCCGGACCAGCTTCTCGGGCAGCCCCACGTAGAGCGCGTTGCAGTAATCCAGCCTCGAGGTGATGAAGGCATGGATGACAGTGGCGAGGTCGGAGTCTGAGAGATACGGCCGAAGCCGCCGGACAAGATGTAACTGCCGAAACGCACTCCCCGCCACGGCCACAACCTGAGATTCCAAGCTGAGCCGCGAATCAAGGAGCACACCCAGACTCCGCACTTGAGACACCATGGGGGGGCGAACCCCCCCAACAAGAGGAGATTCAACCACCCCCAGGCTCCCCAAGCCCTCGCCCACCAACATCACCTCCGTCTTGTCAGGATTCAGTTGCAGATGGCTCAACCTCATCCAAGCCCCCACAGCTGACAGGCACTGGGAAAATAAGGAGACTGCATGGCCTGGGTCGGTGGAAAAGGAGAGGTAGAGCTGAGTGTCATCAGCATACTGATGACACTGCATGCCCTGAAACCCCCTCACGATCTCCCCTAACGGCTGCATATAGATGTTAAACAAGAGGGGGGACAGAATGGCACCCTGCGGGACTCCACACGTGAGGTCCCGGGGGGAAGACGTACACTCCCCCAAGACCACCCGGTGAGTTCTCCCGGCCAGGAATGAACGAAACCAGTCCAAGACCGTTCCGCCAATTCCAGCACGGTCCCGCAGGCGAGTCACCAACACCTCATGATCGACTGTGTCGAATGCAGCCGAAAGGTCTAGCAGGACCAGTAAGGTCTGACGACCCTGGTCCAACGCCAGACGGAGATCGTCAACCAAGGCCACCAAGGCCGTCTCCGTACCATACCCAGGCCGAAACCCAGACTGGGAGGGATCAAGGAAACCGATGTGGTCCAATTGCTCCTGGAGCCTGGCCTGATGAACAACTGATCAGGGGGGCCTGGAGGAGTGTGTGCACCTGGCCCGCTGAACAGCTGGTGGGGGGGGCTAGAGATCAGGGGGCCCTGGAGGAACACGGCACAGCATGCTCCTCCAGGCTCCCTGTTCATCTGTTTGGCAGGCTGGGTGCATGCGCTTCTCCAGGCCCAATCCTGGGACCTCACCTCATGGTGGGGCAGGGCACGTTCAAGCAAAGAGAAAGGCACACGTTAGCCCAGATTAGCCCGACTGGGTGAGCCCAGGCTGGATGAGCCCAGGCTGTATCACCAACTTTCTTCTGATGGCACATCCGATAGCAGCCAACCACCTGCTCTGAGGTTATAGCAGTTGAACATTTGGCGGGGACCTAACTAATGAGCAACTGAGTCTGGGCTAACACAGGTTACTTGGGTTACTGTCTCATTTGTTTTCACCCAACGTCTGATATCTCTCAAAGAAGGATACTTTTATATTCAAGCTTTTTAATACTTAGCTGATTGCCGCAAAGATTATACGATTGCTATCATCAAGCAATTTGGAGAATATCTAAGGGCGCTTTCAGATGTGCATAAAAGTGCACTTATAAGTTTAGCCAGCAAGATACGCATGCAAATTAGGCACTGCTTTGATAACGTCGGAAAGGTGCACCATGCATGATTCAAGCTTTTTAGCGCATTGACTAATATGCTGTACTGAGCTGCAGAGATTGGTACAGAGCAGGGTGAGCCCTCGGACTCCCGACTGATCCACTTCGCCAGGGTGGCATGGATGCACTTTGCGTATCGGTACTCCTGCGGTTTCTCAGCGTTCACATAGAGAGGCAAGGAGCCAGGAGGACGCCAGGGCACGGGGTAGTCGAGGGCAGCCCCCTTGGTCTCGCACACATTGTGCAGCACACAGCAGGCTCTGATCATGAGGGAGGAGGTCGGCACCGTGTAGTCCAGGAGGCCTGCGAGGCTCCTCCAGCGCTGCTTGAGGGCCCCGAAGGCCCTCTCGACCACAGTCCTGGTTGCACACAGGTGGGTATTGAAGAGCGCCTCCGCAGGGTTCCTGGGGATCGGGTACGCCTTTATCAGCCATCAGGTAAGTGGGTAGGCTGGGTTCCCCAGGATGCAGGGGGGCATCATCACTCCCTCGATCTAGGTCATTCCCATGTCCGCGAAGTCCCCACAGTACATCCGGGCATAGAAGGGAGAGATGGTCATGATCCGGGCATCATGGCTGTGACCAAAGTGGCCTGTGTAAATGTCTATGAACCGACCCCAGTGGTCCATGACTGCCTGCAGCTGCAGGGAGTGGTACCCGTGTCGGTTGACATATTCCGAGGCCTCCCCAGCGGATGGGTGCAGGATCTCTATGTGGGGCCTGTCCATGGTGCCCATGCAGTTGGGGAATCCCCCAGTTGCAAAGCCGGCCATCACAGTCTCCTGGTCCACCAGCTGGATCACTTGGTCCAGGAGCACGCCCTCCACCACCTCGCAGATGTCCCACAGGATCCGGTGACGGTGCTCACCCCAACGCCGAAGTGCTGCGAGATGGAGCAGCAGGAGTTGAGTGTTGCAAGGGCCCAGACCCCGATGTCCACCCGCTGGACCATGGGTATGGGGGCCCGCATGGGGGTGGCCTGCTGCTCCAGCCAGGGCGTTACCAGTTCCACGGGTCACAGGAGGACACACATGTCCATCCAAAAGTGCAATCTCCAGGCTGCCTCGTCCCATTGGGCTAGTGCCGTGGCCCACCACCCCGTGCCCACTCCGTGACCCATATATGCCAGTCAATGTGCATTGCGAGCAGGGCAGCATGCCCCATGGTCTCCCTATGCCACTGGAGCCAGCCAGCCACCTCGCAGAGTGCAGCAGCCCAGCCCCAGGCACGGAGGAGGGCCTGTCGGGCTGCCCGAGACACCTTCTGGACCCTGAGGTGGGCCAGGGAGCATCTGCGCCCATGGTGGGCTCGCCAGGCTCTGGAAGCGCTCCTGGCCATGCACATGCACAGCTGGGTGGCCAGGTGCACCTCTGCAGTCTGGATGCGCAGGAGGTCTGTGTGAGAGCGGGACCACTCCACACACATGGCTAGGTGCATCCCACAGGCGCCCAACCAGCCCAGCTCCATGGTGACTGGTGCCCCGAGTGGGTTGGGTCCGCACCTGTTGTAGGTTGAGACATGTGTTGCCCCGCCCCCCGGTTGCGCTCTGCCAACCGGACTCGGGGTCCTGGGTTGCCCTGGCTGGCCCCCAGACCAGCAGGCCCGGCTCCTGCAAGGCGAGCGGGGCAGGGAGGCCGCAGGGCGGCCCAATTCACACACATGCCTTCCCTGAAGGGGCATGGCACATGGTCCTGCCTTTGGCTGGGCATGCGGGCTTCAGCTGCATTCCTGCTGTCATCACCCTTCACTTCCCAGTGTCAGCTGCCTGTTGTCCTCAGGGTCCTGAATAATGTGTAGGCTGTTCTGTCTGTGTGCTCTGTTCCAGCAGCTTTGCTGGGTCTGCACCCCACGCCGTGGTCTGTAGCCATACAATGTTGCAGCCTGTGCCCTTATTGCTTGGCCTTGGAGCTCCCCTGCTTCCCCTCCTTTCCCTCTAGGGATTGTGGGGCCCTCCTTTCTTTGCACTTAGTATCCGCCGCTTGCTGGACCATGGCTAGTCGCTCTTCCCCAGGGCCGCAGCTGGACCTTCCACGAGACCATGGCCCTGTGTGACCTGTGGCATTCCCTGGCCGTGCAATTGCTTTTGAGCTGCCCGGACAGCCTTACAGCTGCCTACGAGAGTATGAGTTCTGGGCTGCAGTACTATAGCTATGTGGTGAACGCCCGCGACTTCCAGCTGCATGCTGAGATGCTAGGCCTGTGTCCCTTTCTCGATGGGTGCATCCCAGAGATCAGGTGCTCGCATGTGGGGTGGTTGGTGGTGGAGACCGTGTCCGCCCTCTCTGTGTGCAGCCTGGCTGCCTACATGGCCTGTCTGGCGGAGGGGGGCCCTGCCTTGGCTGTGTCCTTCTTTGGCTTTGTTCACAGGGCTCGAGGTTACCAGCAGTTCCACGGGGCAATCTATCACCACCTATTGGAGCTGGGTCACCTTCCGTGGCCCACATCTGCTGACTATGACTTGTTGGTGTCCTCTGAAGCAGAGGTGTCAGCGTTGGCTGGTGTGTGGTCCCGATCCGATGTGCACGTGGAGCTCGCCACTCATGATCTCTTCGAGGCATACTACCTGGTCGCCCACCACATGTCTGCGCTGGGGTATCATTGGGGCATGGTTCAGTGACCCCACTTTGTGCACCTGGTGGGCCACCCAGCCCTGGGCCCCTTCGTGGCCCCCTGCAGGTGGCTGTGATGCCCTCCTTTTCTTCCGGGCCCTGGATGCTGGCCCAGCTGTGGGCTCCAGGCTCCACCCTGCTGCCACGAGTCGCTGCCCACTCCCTCCATGATGTCCCTGGATTGGTGCTGTGCTGGCTGGTGCCTGGGATCCCGCTGTCCCTGCCTGTGCTTCTGTGCCCCCTCCACCTCTGTGACTGTGTCTGCCTCTGTGACTGGTGTTCCAATCCATGGCTGTCATCTCCTGTGGCTGTTTCTTGGATGCTGAGGTGACTCCCGGAGCCCCGGGTGCTGCTGTCCTTCCTGGTCCAGCCTCGCTCCCTCCTGTGCCCGTGCCCCCCTTGCCCCCCTTGGGTGCCTTTGTGACTGATGGGTGCTGGGGCCCCCGGACTGCACCTCCCAGCATCCTGGCCAGGGCATGGGCTCCCTGACAGCCTCCTGGACTGTTCCTGGGCTGCTCCCTGGACTGTGTGGCCTCCCCCTGTGTCTGTGCAGTGCCCCTGCAGGGTCCCCCCATTCTGGGACTGGCAGTGTGGTTGTGGGGGTGCCCGTGCAGGCTGTGCTGTTGTGGGGGTCTGGTTGCCATTCCCCGTGTCCTGCCCTGGCCCCTGGGCCGGTTCCCCCCTGTCCTCTTCCCCCTCCTTCCCCCCCTGTGCTCGTTGTGCCATGTGTGTTGTCTGTCCCGCTGTGTCCCCCCTTCCCGTCCTTTCCTGTGCTGTGTATGCATCCAGTCATGTGTCTGTGCTGTGTGTTCCACTGTGACCTCGTTTTCCCTGTGCCTGTTGTGTGTGCTGCCTCGGCAGCTCTTCTCCCTCTTCCCCCTCCCTTCCCATTTCCCTTGTGTGGGCGTTCCCTGTAGGCTCTTTTGGCTTCATTTGCCCTCAGACAGCCATGTCTGTGTCCTGCCCCTTCCTGGAATCTTCTGGGTGTTTTGACCACAGCCCGGGATTGGCATCACATCTGTTGCATTACCCTGGGCCGTGGTCTGGCGACCCGATTCCCTGCTGTGGTCCCAGTCCCATCACGTCTGTTTGGGACCTTTCTTGACTGCGCGGGGTGGTTAGATGGGTCGCCACCACTGGGAATCCACTGTGGTGATTTGGGTGCCCGTAACATCTGAAATCACCCAATGTTTGCCTTTATTGGAGTATGTATATAGCCTTCATACAGGTAACTATCCAGAGATGGAGTGTGGTCACTGTATTGGTCCCAAATAACAGAGAGACAAAATGATTCAAATGATATCTTTTATTGAACCAACTGTTTGTGGAAATAACTAGGTGGAAATAACAGATGACTAGGGACATTAAAAAAGAGCAAATCCTGCTTTGAATGTTTAGTGTCCTGTAGTGGCTAGGTTACCTGAAATTGTGAGGAGAGGTGGCGACAGACCAGACAGACTAAAAGTAGGAAATAATTTCCAATAAAGGACTTTATTTTATTTTATTTTATTTTATTTTATTTATTTATTTATTTATTTAAAAGCAGGATTTAATAGAAGGAAAAAATGTAACAAACAAATATTTAATGACAAAAACCAAACTCATTTACAAGTCTACTTTGCATTAACATTTGCTGATTTATTTACTCCTATCAATCTTATTTAATAATAATGAATGACAGTTTCAGCACTAACCTATATAAATGCAATAATCAGCACAACATTCAATCCCTGAAATTTCATATTTCCCTTTGCAGCGTGTCACCCTCCTAATATAGGTCTGAGATGAGAGCAAGTGTTCCCGTTCTGAAGGGAAATACCAACCTTTGGGGGGTGCGTATGTGTGTCCATTGGTACTTTGTCAGTTTCCAGTGATTCTGCACTTCTGCCATTTTTTTCATCACTTTCGTCAAACAGTGGCGAGAGGTCTGTGGTGGTGGGGAGTCGGCGTGAGGGCAGGGAGGATTGGGGAGGCCATGTGGGGAGGGGGGGAAATGAGAGACGATGGGGAGCAAGTCAATTTCTTGTGCCTGGGCCCATTGCAACCTAGCTATGTCCCTGTTGTACATGAATACAGTACGCTAACAGACTACTTTTGTATTACCACTCCTTCTCGCCAAATGTCTCCAAATGTTTTTTTTCTTTTTAAATTCCTTCTGGACTGGAACTGGCCTGGAATCCCAATGGGCAGATGTAATCATTCATCTGTCAGCTGATATACCTCTCTGGATTCAATGGGAATTTTTGCACCAAATTTCTTATTGTAATCAAGCCTAAAGAGGAGGTCAGGATTTTCCTTCCAAATCCTTCCTCGCTTGCTAGCGAGTCCAGAATTTCATAATATGAACACTCCACTCCATAGTGCTATCCACTCCAGCATATCCTATACCTTCCAAGAGTCCTCTAAGCACTCTGAGGCAGGGACTATCTAGTGTCTTGCTCAGAAACAAGGCCACTCTTGGTTCTTAATATAATAGTATTTTATAGTGGTGGGACCCCGGGCCCATTACCGGTTACCGGATTTACCGGTTACCGGTTCCCTGAAAACCGGATTCCCGGATTAAATCTGGTATACCGGTACCGGTTTTATTTCATTGGTTTTAATGGGGCGCTGTGTCCCCATTAAAACCAATGAAATAAATTAATTCCCTCCCCCTCCC
>QEPC01013943.1:313060-347364 GCA_003113815.1 Sphenodon punctatus
GGGTGCTCTGGGGGCAAGGGGTCTGAAGGAACAGAAGGGGGCTCTTCAGGGAGGGGGCTCTGTGAGGAGAGGGGGTTGAGCGAGCAGGAGGGGGGGCTCTGTGGGAGGAGGGAGCAGTCCAGGACTCAGGGGGGAGGAAGCAGGAGGGGGAACTCTGTCGGGGGAGGGGGGAACAGGAGAGCTGTCTCTGGAGGGAGTGGTCTGAGGGAGCAAGAGGGGAGATCTGGGGGAGGGGGCTGGGGAAGCAGGAATGTGGGCTCTGTGGGGACAGGAGGCTGAGGGAGCAGGAGTGGGGGTCTGGGTGGAAAGTAACAAAAACATACATTTTACTACAATCTCTCAGTCTCAGCAACTTCTAGCAAATCACTAATTACTTTTTCAATCTACTTTTTAAAAAACACACAAATTAGATGAACAAAAAAACTACGGTTTTACAAACTTAGTTAAGGCAGATTCACTATCTCTCAGCCTCAGTTCCCCATCTGTAAAATGAGAATAATGAGTGACACAGGTATGGCAGGGCAGAACAAATACGCTAGCCTGTGTTGGCCACCATGGGTGGCCCTTAGTCCAAGCTGTGACCTTGGAGATTTTCTGAGGACATAGCCTGGCTAGCTGCCTACCTGCCCTGGGGCAGTCCTGGGCGTTGACCAACATCTCGTCTTTTTTTACCCTGTGAAACATGAACATTTGTGCTGCTCTGGCTGACTTCTGGCACATTCCAAGTATGTCTTGGCGAAAGCTCCATTAGAAGATCCACAAGCTATTTAGAAGAATATTCCCTTGAACAATATCTGACACCTGAATGCACAAAGGTTTAAAGAAGACCTTCATGAATTAAAATCCTTTCTGATTTCAAGTAATAGTCTATATAAGGATGTTTGTTGGTTTTTAAAAATATAGTAATTTTGTATTCTATTATATGGATCCTGGTGTTTTTAAATAAATGTATATTATTAATATTTTTCAGCATGCTTTAGAATAACATGTCTTTTATTTGTGGAACATGGCCATTAGTGAGCTGTGAGCTAAGGAAGGAATGAAAGAAATTTGGTGGCACATAAAATATGAAGAATAAGAATAGTAGTTCTTAATGAACTTTCTATGTAGGAAAATAGATGTCAAAATTATATTGTAACTTGAAATGTTTCATCTTAAGATATGTTTGATCACATTCTGTTTCTTAGTTATGCCCATGCAGCCTTCCTGAAATCAGACAACAACAAGAAGCGGCACAAGCTTAGCCCGCTGTGCTAAATTTTCCAGTTTACATTAATGGTTCCTGATGATTGCTGACGTCTGGTGCTAAGTCCTGATGGGAAATGAACTGTCTGAATGAAACTGGAAAGGGTTTCTTGTATTATAGACATACTGTGGAGGTGTGCACCAGGAGCTCATGTCATTTTCATTTTCATTTTTGATATTTAAATCTGTTGTTTTTGTTTTCATAAATATAAAATTTTCATTTTCATTTTTGTTTTCATTTTCATTTTCCATTGGTTTCAATGGAAAACACATTGTTGGCTGTAGCTTTTTTGTTTTTCATTATATTTGGCCAACACGAGAGATTGTACCACCAACAGAAGGAATTAATTGTACCAAATTCCCAAAACAATTGGATAAAGGAATCCAATTTTATAAGCAGTTGAATTTTATTATTTTGCAAAAATTTTCGTATACATTCTTAGCTGTAACTTCTTTGCCTTACAATTAATATAGATGAAACTTGGCAAGTTTACACCCCTTACCATATTTACTAACTCTGCCAATTTTCCGAAGGATTGGATAAAGGATCCTGGTGTTATAAGAAATTAACTTATAAATATATGTCTGACTGTAAAATCTTAGTAGTCCAACCAGTGTACATGTAATTTGGCAGGGCTGTATAGCACACTTTCATAATAATCTCTGCCAAATATCAGAAAGATGTAATAAAGGGTCCCAATTTTATATGTCTTTACAGTAGATGTAGAGAAGGAGCCTATGCCAGGGATTCTCTTACGTGTCACTGTGGTATAAGATCGGATTGTGATACCAATTGGCCAGAAGAAAGGTCAACTGGATTAGGGGCAGTAGGGGAGGAGCACAAGGTTATGAAGGCTCTGTCTGGTCCATCTTTCTGGGATGAGTTTCAGGAAATGATGCCAGCCGATGCTGTGGATGTCCTGGGGTCTGTTAGAGCCACTAGTTGTGAACTAGATCCATGCCTGTCCTGGTTGGCGAAAGCCTCCAGGGAGACCTTGGGGATGGTGCTGGCGAGGGTAATCAATGTGTCACTCTGGCAGGGGAGGTTGTCGCCCAGTCTCAAGGAAGCCGTGGTGCGCCCTCTGTGAAAGAAACCATTTTTGGATGTGGATGTACTTGCCAGTTACTGACCGGTCTCTAATCTTCCCTTTTTAGGGAAGGTTATTGAACGGGCAGTGGCACTGCAGCTCCAGGCGCATCTGGACAGTGTCAGTTTCCGTGACCCTTTTCAGTCTGGGTTCCGCCCCGGCTATGGCACAGAGATGGCGTTGGTGACCTTGGTGGACAATCTCCTCTGGGAGATGGACGCAGGACGTTCAATATTTCTGATCCTGCTAGATCCCTTGGCCGCTTTTGATACAGTGGACCATGGACTGCTATTGAGACGATTGCGAGTCCTGGGGGGGGGGTCTGGGTGGGACTGTCCTTGGATGGTTCTGCTCATTCCTCTCGGGAAGAAGCCAGCGGGTGGTATTGGGGCCAGAAACATCTAGCCCCCGGGCCTTAACCTGTAGCATTCCGCAAGGTTCAGTCTTGTCTCCATTATTGTTTAACATGTATATGCAGCCCTTGGGGGAGATCCTGAGAGGGTTCGGGATGTGCTGTCATCAATATGCTGATTATACTCAGCTGTACCTCTCTTTTTCAACTGACCCAGGTCCTGCCGGCTCAGTGCTGAACCAGTGCTTGGAGGCCGTGGTGGATTGGATGCGGCAGAGCAGACTGAAGCTCAATCCCAATAAGACGGAAGTAATGGTGGTGGGTAGGGTGAAGGAGGTGTTGGCTCCCCTCGTAGAGGGGGTCCACCCTTGTAGCCCAGCAGGCTTGGAGTCTGGGAATGTTGTTGTACTCAGACCTCCGCCTGGATCGACAGGTGGAGGCGGTGGCTAAAGGCGCCTTCCGCCAGCTGTATTTGGTTCAGAGGCTGCGTCCATTCATTTCCAGACATGAACTGGCCACCCTCATTCATGCCTTCATCACCTCGAGGCTAAACTACTGCAACGCGCTCTACATGGGGCTTCCCATGACACTGGTCCGGACGCTTCAGCTAGTGCAGAATGCAGCAGCCCGTCTCCTGATGGGGACAAGTTGGCGGGAACATATAACTCCAGTGATCCATGTTCTGCACTGGCTGCCTATTGTGTACTGGGCCAGATTCAAGGTGTTGGTTTTGGCCTATAAAGCCCTACATGGTCTTGGTCCCTCATATCTCAGGGACCGCCTCGCCCTCCACATATCAGAGCGACCCCTTCGGTCTGCCGAGGGCGCCTTTTTGGAGGTCCCCCGGGTAAAATGGGGAGCCACAATGGAGAGGGCATTCTCAATGGCCAGGCCGCAACTTTGGAACTCTCTTCCAGAGGAAGCCCACCTGGCACCAAGTCTATTGGCTTTCCTCCGAGCCTGTAAAACATGGCTGTTTATCCAGGCCTTTGCGAGCAGGAGAGTGGGTTCGTTTTCTTTGGGGAAGCAGTTTGGGTTTTAGAAACAATTTTTAAGATGTGGTGTTGTTATGTTTTAAATTGAATTTTATTGTTGTATTTTATTTGTTGTAAGCCACCCCAAGATTCCATGGGTATGAGGGGGCGGCTAAAAAATGTAAGGAAATATAATAATAATAATAATAATAATAATAATAATAATAATAATAATAATAACCACCAAATATCCTCATTCTGTGCTGTGACCATCCCAACATCTCTCCCCACTTGTTATTGGGAAGTCAGAAGCATCTGTTTAGGAAAGAGCCAATGGGGATTCTCTTATGTCCTCTGTCACAGTGCTGCAGGATTTATTTATTTATTTATTTTATTTATTTATATAAAATTTTTATCCTGCCACTCCTGCCCACAAGGCAGCCCGAGGTAGCGAAAAACAAAGATAAAAGAATAAATCAATAAAACAATTTAAAAAGTAAAAAATTTCTCATATGCAGGGAAAAGAGAATGGGGGCCAACTGAGCCTCCTCCAGGAGCGAATTCCACAGCACAGGGGCAGCCACCGAAAAAGATCTAACATCGGTGACCACCCACCTCACCCCGGGAACCTCCAAAAAGGCTCCCCTGGATGATCTCAAAAGGTGCACAGGCACATGGGGAGTGAGGCGGTCCTGCAGATAAGTGGGGCCCAGGCCGTGAAGGGCTTTAAAGGTTAAAACCAGCACCTTGAACTTAGCTTGGTGCTTTATAGGCAGCCAGTGCAGAGCCTGGAGCACAGGAGTCATGTGCTCCCTGCGGCCCGCCCCCGTAAGGAGACGGGCCGCTGCATTCTGCACCAGCTGCAGCCTCTGGACCAACTTCTCGGGCAGCCCCACGTAAAGCACATTGCAGTAATCCAGCCTTGAGGTGATGAAGTCATGGATGACAGTGGTGAGGTCAGAGTCTGAGAGATACGGCCGAAGCCTCCGAACAAGATGTAACTGCCGAAACGCACTCCCTGCTACAGCTACAACCTGAGATTCCAAGCTGAGCCATGAATCGAGCACACCCAGACTCCGCACTTGAGAGACCATGGGAGGGCGAACCCCCCCAACAAGAGGAGATTCAACCACCCTCAGGCCCCCCCAAGCCCTCGCCCACCAACATCACCTCTGTCTTGTCAGGATTCAATTGCAGATGGCTCAACCTCATCCAAGCCTCCACAGCAGACAGGCACTGGGAAAATAAGGAGACTACATAGTCTGGGTCGATGGAAAAAGAGAGGTAGAGCTGAGTGTCATCAGCATACTGATGATACTGCATGCCCTGAAACCCTCTCACAATCTCCCCTAATAGCTGCATATAGATGTTAAACAAGAAGGGGGACAAAATGGCACCCTATGGAACTCCACACGTGATTGTGATGATTATTGGCCAGCCTGGATGTGTAAGCTATGTCTCCTGATTGTTGGAAAGCTATCCCCAAAGTCCCAGTTATGCTGCCTGAGGCCCGCCTCAAAGCCACTACCGATTGGTCCTGTAAAGCTGGAATCATGCAGTAATTGGCCAGTGAATGTGTCTGTCAGTCTTTTGGGTTGCTCCACATCCTCCCTCCTACATCCTCCCTCCTCCTACCATGCCAGGTGCCTGCCTCTGACTGGCACTGCATGTGCTGCTATTTATCTGAATAATGGTCTTCAAGGGCACAACTTCAATTGTTTATACAATTGGTTCCTTTTATCAAATTGTCCTGTAGTTTGGCAAGGATGACAAGGAAAGAATTTAATACATTCCTACCAAATGTCCTGTAAACAGGTTGGAATATAAATTGTTACAGCTGGAAATGTATTTTCAAGTTAATGTTTTATATCATCGGGACTCTTTATCTAAACTTTCTGAAAATTGTCAGAACTATTAAGCTTGTGTAGGGACATAACATTCACAAGTTTCATGAAAATTGGATGGAAGATAAAGAAGTTCTAGGCATGCATGTGTATGGAGCTTTTCTTAAAATCACAACATTCAACTGCTTCTAAAATTGGTTCCCTTTACCTAATCATTTCGAAAATGGGTCCATATAGTGCCCTGTATTGGGGGTACAATCTCTCAAAGTTTCATCAGAATCAAATAAGCAACAAAAAGATTATAGCCACAAATTCATTTTTCAGTGTTTTCCCTTTATTTTAAAAACAAAATGTCATTTTCATTTCTATTTTCATTATTATCATTTGTTGTTTTTACAATAATGATAATGAAAATGACAATTTTTGTTATTGTTCTTGTAATAACAAAAACAACATGCACACCCCTATGTGACATACTGATGTAATGGGATGTTGGCAGAGTTCTCAGTAGCAAGTTTCTGAGCTCATGTAATATGAAATATTGCTTTGATGGCTGGACCTGCTGATGATACCATCTGTGCACAAGTAGGACATTAGGACATTTCCTTGTATCACAGACACATCAAAATTCACTAAACCACTGGAAATAAAAAGAAACCACCCAGCCTTGAAAACTAAGCTGCACACATGGTGAACATTCATTGAACACAAGCAGCTAAAAGTTGGATTATCTTTCCCTTTGAATTGTATTGACAGGAGGGGGAGGCTGTCTAACTCTCAACTTACTACCATATGCTATCTGCTGAAATGCCCATCTATCACTCTTGGCATGAAGAGAGTCTTGTCACCTGGGGACCTCCAGAGGTGGCTGCAGAGCTGTCAATTAAAGGCACCTCACTCACCTGGCTGGAAGGTGGCAGAGCATCTCTCCAGCTCTGTAGCTGCAGCAACACTATTCTCCCTTCCTAGCTGAACCTATTTTATCCTTCTTATTACATCCTTTCTTTCTTTCTTTCTTTCTTTCTTTCAGCAGTGGATCTCCATATACCTGTATGAAGTGGGTCCTGAGCTGGAGTGTCTTTTTCAGCCTCACAAAAAGGTGGAAAAGTTTAATTTAAATCAATGTTGTCAAAGAAAAATACGAAACTAATCTGGAGTTCAATGAATTACTCATCTACCTGCCTAGGGTTTTAATACCATACCAACTGCGTTGCCATCTCACACATGACCATGAATTCACTCCATAGCTCATATGTGGGTTGTGACTGATAAAGTATAGACATAATGTTGGATTGTTCATATGAAGGAAAAGGCCTGATCCTGTGCTCCACTAAAGTCAATGGTAGGCAGGTTTATTTACGGCATGTAGCCAAAAAATCTTTAATTACAATCAAATTGTTACAGTAAAAACATGAAAACATATGACATTTCATAACAACTAATTTAAAAAAAAAATAATTCTCCCATATCATCTTAATTACGTATAAAAACATTGTCTGCTCCTCTGAGGCACTTATCGGCAGCTAGGACCTTGCCCCTGAGAGTGTTGCTTTTCCAGGGGCGGCAGCTTATCCCTTAGATGCCTTGCTCTTCTTGGAGTTTGCTGGCGGCTACAGCTTGGCCCCTGGACTAAATTCAATGGCAAAGTTCCCATTGACTCAGCTGAGATAAGTGTCAGGGCCCAAGGGTTGCAATTAGTGCTTTTGGACTTGTCTGTGTCAGGACCCAGCCTCGAACCCTCACGTTCCTAGCACAGTGGCTGGGCATGCAGCACCATAGCTTTTCCATGCTCCTGGCCCAGTCACATCCTCGGAGAGCCTCTCTGCAGTAGTCAGGCCACACCCCTCCATCCACTGCCCTTGCTGCACATCCCACCTTCCTGCTTGGTTTCTAGCCAGTATATAAGACTGGCTGGTAGCAGCAGAAAGCTGGGTGAAACTAGTATATTTTGGTCCCTGTCCTGGTCTTGCTCTTGCTTCCAAGCTCTGCTCCTTGACTCCTTCCTCTGGTTCAGATCCTGACCCTTTGATCTGGCCCTGATCCTGACCATGCATCATAGCCCCATCCACCCACCATCCCTCAGTCCTTACACTGTTCCTTTATATTTTTATCATGACTTTTGTGCATAGAATTCTGCAGTCTAAACAAATAATAAGCCCCAACCCTCCAAATATGCAACCAATGTCACTCCGCAGTGAGGTTTGAATTAATGTAAATTTAATGCTAGATTTTAATTGTTGTGACATCATTATTTTATTATTTATTATTTATTCAAATTTATATGCTGCCCTTCCCAATGAGGCTCATGGCATCTTACAACATATAAACTAGATAAAAATCCCCTTAGCCCACTACAACACCTTTCTGCAATCCCACCCAATCTTATCCTGTCTGCCAAACAAAAAGGCCTGGCATCATTTCTGGAAGATGAGCAGGCTCGAGCTTACATGAATCTCCAAAGGGAGAGAGTACCATAATCATGGGGCAGCCAGTGAGCACACCTCTCTGCACACCCTTGCTGTAGAAAATGTATGGGGAGATGGTATATGCAAAAGATCACTTAAGACTGACCTCAGAAACCATATGAAGACATAAGGGAAGAGGTGACCTTTCAGATACTTGGTGGCCACGGCCAAGCCATTTAGGGCTTTATATGTTAAAACCAGGACCTTGAATTGTGCTCAGAAAGCTACTGGTATCCAGTGCAGACTCTGGAGCACTGATGTAATGTGATCCCGGTGACCCGTCCCTGACAGTAGATGAGCCAACATGTTCTACACCAACTGCAGCTTCCAAAAAAGTTATCAAGGACAGCCCCATGTAGAGCACATTGCAGTAGTCTAGTCTCGAGGTTATGAAGGCATGGATGACGGTGGCCAAGTCTGAATCTGATAAAATATTCACAACCTCCTCACTAGATGTAATTGGTGAAATAAATCACTCCTGGCCACCGCCACCACCTGGCAATCCAGGCACAGCAATGGATCAAAGACCACTTGAAGACTGAAAATCTGAGTAACCAAAAGAGGCTAGACCACTTCAATAACAAGGGTCCCTATATCTCCAAGGTCACAAGGCCAGCCAATCATCATCACTGATGATGGATTCAGTTTCCATCATCTTGCCTGCATCCAGTTCTCAACAGCAGCCAGGCACTAGATAAGCAACATGACTGCATGACCTGGGTCAGATGAAAAAGAGAGGTAGAGTTGGATGTCATCAGCATTAGAGCTGAAACAAAAATCTCTGTTAATGCTTTTTCTGATGGAAAAAGCTATTTGCCTTCATTCATGCGAACATTTCCCATGATTTTCTACTATTTTCTACCACTTTGGTAATTCCCGGTAATTTCGGGTATTATCAGGATTTTCTGGTATTACTGGTAATTACCCATCATATTATTATCATGGCAATTATCAGGGTAATTACCAGAAATTACCAAATAATGACAGGAAATCACAGGCACCGATACCGACGGGACCGGAAGCGTGGAAACGAGAAATACCGACAAATGGCCAAAAGTGCTTCCAAAAGATCAGTATTTCCTCATGGAATGAGAGAACCTGCTCTTGTTTCAGCCCTACTGATGGCACTTCACTCCAAATCTCCAACGACCTTGCTCAGGGGCCTCAGATGCACACTGAACAGGCATGAAGGATCATGAGGAAACCCTGTAAATAAAACTAGTTAGCAAATCTTTACTCACTGTGTAAAGTGTCATCCACACCAATAGCACTCTATAAAAATGCTTGATAATGATACATGATGCATTATCTACTATATATTTTCTCTTTAGGGAAATCTACTGTAGTCACTGTCATGGTGTCTGCATATCTGGGGAACAAAAACTGTTACGAGTTGAATGGTGGCAGTGCTATCCCTTCCTCAGAAGCATCCGTGTAGGCCAGCATTAGAGACAGGTTGCTAGGCAAGATGGACCATTGATTTGTTCCACGTAACTGTTCTTCTGTTCTATACTGCCTTAATACAGTTATCGACGCACTCCGGAAGAAGATGAGGACACATTTCTTGGGATTGAATGGCCGCACTCTTTATTAATTTTAACCAACAAAAGGGGGAAGGGGCAGCCCTCCCGCTTCCCCCTTTAAACTGGGGTCCTACCTTCACTTAACTGTTCTTCCACCCCCGAACCACAGGAGGTTCCCACTCCCACCATCTATGCCTTGGCCATCCGGCCCTTCTCCTTATATTCTTATGTTAATTCTAAGGGAAACCTCCTGCGGTCTAACTCCCAAACTTGTAAATTACGCCCTGCCCCGATGGCCAGGTTTCCCCGTGCTGGGCTGGGTTGTTCGTACCTATACCCTTTTGGGGTTAAACAAGGGTGAGGGTACCGTTACCGACTGGTTGCCCATACTTTGGGCCGCACTGTGTGGCTATGCATGGCCTGCCCATCTCTTAGGGAGATGTTCTTTAACCATGCTATGCTAACTCTTAGAACCTTTAACAATTATCTTTAATCCAGCCCCCCACCACCAGAACCGCCAGCTCTGCTTGGCTGGTTCACCTCCAAATCCTCCAATATCTCCCATAACTGGTGTTTTAGAACCCCAAGGTACAGATTACAGCCGGCCTCTGGCAGGTGTACACCATCTCCTCTATAAAGCTCGTCCCTGTCATGTCTAATGCCCTCATGAACAATTACCTTTACCCCCTTGGCAATTAACCAAGACCCAATTTCCCTGTTTGCTCTCCTCCTTCCACGGGTGGTTGGCGCTGGCCCATACCCATCTCTGCAGCATCTCAGACCATACCAAGATGCACTCAGGGAACCAGTTATGCACTATTTTCAAGTCAACTTTAGCCCTCTTCATCAGCCACAGTCCTGCTGCTTTTGGCAGATTGTTCTCCCCCAGATGTATTACCCAGCACCCTTGGCACAGGGAATTTCTCGCTTGCCGCAGTCAGCGCTGGGAGCAGTTGCTCCCAGAGCATTCCACGTCTTCCCAACCATATCAACTCTGTCCAGTTGCTAAGGCCCAGCTGTGTACCCCACCCACTGCATGCGGCCATGTTCCCTGCACAGTGCACGATGCTGTGGCCAACGATCCAAACCACTGTCTGTCCCAGGGGTGCTGCCATGTCTGAAAGGGAAATCACACGTAAGTGGTCGCGCAACTCCTGTTCTCTCCATGGCTTGCAGAATCACACTTTGCCCCCTTACTCATATCTCAGTTTCCCTGATATACGTGCGAAATGCCGCTGATCGCCACCGGCCAATCTGCTGTATCTGGTGACCAGTGAACCCCATGCTTGCAGCTGTAGACGCTGCCCTGATCCTAAAGGAGTGCACGCTGTAACGGCCCAGATCAAAGCCCATTTCCCTCACACACATTGCCAGGACCGCCCAAAACTGGTAGCGCATCAAGGGTGCCCCATCTGCATGCAGAAACCGTCCCCGTCTCCTGTGGGCGAGACGCTAAGTACTCCCTAATTGCCCGCACCAGGCAGATCTGTGCATCCCCCGATGGGTACAACCTGATCACTTTCCCCTTTCCTTTTTGGTCAGTCTTTGACCTACGAACGTGCAGCGTAAGGGCCTCTCCCTGCCATCCCACATCACCCAGCTGAAATGCCCGCCAGACCTGTCGGCCCGGGACTCTGGAACTAATTCACTAATTCGGAAGGCCCCAAATAGGGTCACCCAAAAGACCACTCCAAAAAGCACTATCTCCGCCTGTGAATAACAGACTCAGTGCAACACCCAGGTTAGCCCAGGAAGCAGCTGGGGGGTAATGGGGGCTCAGTTGTCCTGCAAGGGGGGGGGAGGGTGTCCCTGTACCAGCTCTCCCTGAGACAACTCATAAAGAAGCCGTTGTCAGGGGGAGGCTGTCCCACCCACCAGTCAACTGGTAAAGTTAATAGCCACCACTTTTCCTGCAATCATTCCAGTGGCCAAACCTTTGTCTCAAAGATCCATTGCAAACCTGATGACCTGCATTTTGGGGATGGGGAAACCTATAGCCCAACTGTTCAGTCGCCTGAATTCTTGGAACTTTGTACAAGCCGCCTTGTACCCCCGCCTGGTTCTGGGGGCCAGGGAACCCTGTATCGTCTGATAAATCTCTAATATCCAAGGTTCCACAAGTCTCTCAGGAATGGGTCTGGATCCTCATTGGCTTCTGGGGCCAGCATGCAGAAACAGTCTGTCTGGAACCAAGAAAGGGCATCGACTATGCCGTTGTTAATATCTGGTACGTGTTTGGCTGTAAACAAGATGTTTGCTTTCAGACACCTGAGTACAAAGACCCAGACCAGCCTCATGACCCTTTCTGATTTTGATGACAACTTGTTGATAACATGTACCACTGCCATGTTATCACACCAGAACAAGACCCTCTTGTTGGCAAATTCCTTCTCCCACAATACTACAGCCACCACTATGGGAAAGAACTCCATGAATGTCAGGTCCCGTGTTAGTCCCCGCTCTTCCCAGTCAGCTGGCCTGGAAGTAAACCTCAAAACCATGCCCTCCCACCCCCATGCTGCATCTGAGTGTATTTGCAGCTCGGCCTCCAGGAGGAGCCACTGCCACCAAAAACTGGCTCCGTCATGTCCTTTGAGGAAGGCTTCCCAGGTGGCCAGATCCTCCTGCATCTCCTTCATCACCCTGATGTGGTGATGCGGGGCCCGGTCGTCACCTATACGCACGTACAGGCGGGACATAAATGCCCGCCCTGTGGCAATATCACGGCAGGCAAAGTTCAAACTACCCGCAAGGGACTGGTGCTGCCTAACTGTGAGCTTAGTGGATCCCTGAACAGCTGCTATCAACTCTCTGAGGGACCGGAGCTTGTCCTCAGGTAAACGGCACAAGGACAGCACCATGTCCAGCTCAATACCCAAATATGTTAGTCTGGTCACAGGGCCCTCCATATTTTCAGGTGCCAGCGGCACCCCCAATTCCTTGGTGACCTCCTGGAAGGTGCGCATCGCCCGTGCACATTCCGTGGTCTGCACTCGCCCCGTGAAGAGGAAATCGTCCAAATAATGGGTGATTCCACTCTGCCCGGCGCAACGGCATGTGATCCACTCGAGCACCGTGCTAAACTTCTCAAAGGCCACACATGAGATGGAACATCCATCTGCATGACCTTGTCAAAGTAAAATTTGCCCCAGAACTCCATGCCCAAATGCTCGAAGTCATCCAGGTGCACAGGCAGGAGTCGAAACGCAGACTTAATGTCGCACTTCGTGACGAGGGTGCCCTGCCTGCAGGAGCAGACTATTTCGATGGCTGAGTTGAATGATGCATACCTGACCAAACACAGCTCTGCTGGGATCACATCATTCACCGACTCTCCCTTTGAATGGGACAAGTGGTGAATCATGAGAAACTCCCCCGTGGTCTTCTTTGGCACTATTCCCAGTGAGGAAATCCTAAGGGTGGGCATGGGCAGGGAATCGAAAGGACCCTGTATCCTCCCTTCTCTGATTTCCGTCAATTTTTTTTTCTGGACTAGCTTCTCATTTCTCATCACTGATTTCAAGTTCCTAGCCCCCAGGTGATAACGGAGGCCGCACGTTGGTATCCTAAAACCCAGTCAAAATCCCTCAACTACGTAACTGATGATGGCTTGGTCCGGGTAGTCATGGGTCGCCGCCCGCAGGGCCTTATGCCGTACCGGGGTTGGCACCTTTTCCCACCATTTGGGGGGATGCCACCCCGACTGGACGATCCCTGACCGGTGCCAGCCCACCGCCTATTCCTATTTCCGTACTGTCGGAACTTGCTGAATCCGGAAGCAGTGAGGCAGCAAGCGGGGAATCCTAAAATGGCGCCCAGGATTCCCAGGTATCGCGGGAGTCCTGGGCGTCCCCCTTGGTTGCCGAGGCGACTGCTCTCCCCCTCCCTGTTTTTTTGGCACCGCTCCTGAGCAGCCTAACCCCGTCCTTGACTCCTTCCTGCCAGCGAGTGGGGGGGGGGCGGGCGCTGCCAAACCCTTGCCACGGCTAGCGCAGAGAGGCAGTTTTCCTCTTGTACTATAAAGTCTATTTCTTTCACTTTTTCAACAGCTGGTGACAGTAGATGGGATAAGTTGCACTCTGTGAACATGGGCAATCAATCTCAATTCCAACATTCTTCCTAGAAAGAGCTGTATGTACTGCTAGGGAAAATAAATGAACACTACCAACTGCTGCAAGGTGTTGTCATTGGGATCCACCAAACATGACAGAAATGTCTGGGGTTTGGTTAATAGCCCATTGCTGCTGTGGAGTTCTCTAAGTTCTATGTTTGGAAGTCAGTAATAAACAAAGTCTGAGTTTTCTGGTTTTGTCCTCAACAAGCATGAGAAGTGGGATAAAAACAAGTGAGAAGGGAAAGTCTATTTTAATGTTGAAGATGTGGCTCCTACTCAAGAAGTGACCTGCAGGCAGGTTACAAGCACAGCTACAGGTCTTACTTGCCTCCATTAAGAGGAGACAAGCTATAATAACAAATTGTGTGAAAAACTACAACATGGTCATATTGATATGCTCCCGAACTCTTCAAATATTATTATATCTTAAGAGCAGGGGAAAACTTTCATTTACTGTATGTCTCTAACATTTGGTTAAATGGGGATCTAACATTTATGTGGCTTCTAGACATTTATTATAAAGAAATTCACTGCCACAGGCAGAAGGGGGGTTTAATGACCTAGATCGATTGTGCTAATTTTCAAAGTGGTCCCTGACAGGGAAAAGATTCCTCAACCCTAAATCACCAATAAACACAATTCTTTTTAATTTCAACTTACATTTATTTCCCCCATGAGACGTAATGGAAGACTAGTCAATCAAATTTAAAACTAGAATCAAAGCAGCACTAGCTAGAGCACACTATATTACTAACTGTTATATGTATATTGCTATCAGCATTAAAGTCATTCTATGTAAATTCTGACTAAAAAGATAGGAAAAGAATAACGGGAAATGGACAAGATGAATTAACTGGCTTTCTTGGACTTCTACATTTTCTAATGTTTCATAAGCCAGTAAAAATTTGGCACTCCAGTATTACTTGTTGAGGGAAGATTCTTGCACAAGTAAGTGGGCCAAGGGATTGAAAGCTAGAAGGTGCAACAGTGCAGGGATTTGGGCAGTATAACAGGTATTCATATATGTGAAATCAAGCAAATTGTAAGTAAGACACTGAACTTGACAATGATGTATACAGGAGCACTTAACGTGGGTTTCACACAGTCAGACACAGTGCCTCACCCAGAGCCTTTCAGACATTAACAACACTTGAAATTCTGGCATAGTTGAAGAAAATGGATATTTCAAGTGCATTTACTTTTTATGCTAATTTTGAAGTGTTCCATTTAATTAGTCTTCCCTACCCGTGTCCGTACAGTGAAGCATGATTTAATCCTCACATACTTGCACTCTTCCTTTATGCTGTCTTACTTCTATAAGATTATTTAAGCTTGTTTACACTTCGGTATTTCTTCTTGACAAGCCATCTTATAAAGGCAAATTCAGTTTTGATCTCAGAGATATTTGCAGGGAAAAAGCATTCAGTTTCTTGTTTGGTTTTGCTACAAAATTATTATTCAACTAAGTGAAGCTAATCAACATTATTTTCCATTTAAACAATAAAATAAAATAAAGCCAAAATACAAAGCCTCCTAGATGGTCAGAGTACAATGCAAATTTTAAATCAGGCCAACAGAATTAGCAATTTAAGACTAAATTCAGGGTTTCCCTTGTATGGTACATTAGCTTGATTTGCACAGGACTTCAAAAATTTAGGCTAGATCTTGGCATAGAGCCAGATTCCACACATTGAAACCTTGGGTAATTTCAGACGTAATGAGACCATGGTAAACCACAGTGAATCCCCTATGGTGGCTGTTTGTCCCGTAACGTCTAAATGATTCCCACCAGAAGTTCACCACGGTGAATACCTGGCGGGAATCAAAATAGCCACGATTCCGGAGGTGAGGCCAGCCACACCTCCGGAATTGTGGTTAGATTGTCCACGATCCAGGACGGGGCTGGCAATGGCCACACTAAACGTCTGGCCACCAGCCCTGTCCGGGAATCTGGCCCCAACCACGGGACGGGATCGGGCGCAGTGGCCGAATTAGCCGCTGTGCCTGCCCATCTCCCAGAGGGTGGCCAGCCGGGGGAATGCGGGGCTGTGCGGCCACACATCGCGCCGCACAGCCCCTCCCTGATCCTCGGTGAAAATCAGGCTGGCACGTCTAAAGGACGGCTGGCCTGATTCCTGACTGGGATCCAAAATGGATCCCGGTGCGTGATTCAGTGTGGCAGGCCCCTGGGCCCGTTATGTCTGAAATTACCCCTTGAGACAGAAGGAAAGATTGGGGCAGGTGGCAGGAGAGCAAAGGTGGCTTTAAGATATCAGTGCATGTTCCTGATCACATCAACAAGCTTCACACCTCCTTTATACACTGTTAAATAAGAAGGCGAAGTACAGCCAAGAGCTTCTTGTTTGTTCGTTTTAAAACAAAACAACCCTTATGCCTTCTCTCCCCATTTTACAGATTATCAAAGGCCCTTTTTACACAAGACGCTCCCCCGCACATGGAGACTCATCGTCCATGCAGGCAAGCATCCCATGTAAATGTGGGGTGCGCGCTCCTGTGGCCCACACATTTGCACCCCACCCCCTACGCACGGAGCAACCAGCGACAATGCAGCTTTCTCTGACTGGGGTTGCGGGTGGGATGGGTGTGCTTCTGCCTCCCCGCAGCGTGCCCATGGACTACCACCTCAGCCGCAGCCTATTTAAAAAGGGCCAGAGTCTCCCTCACTACACCTGTTCTTGGAAAATTCTCTTTTCTAGTCCCCAGTGAATAAAATAATAATTAAGGAAATACTTTTGTACTAAGGGAAGCTTCCAGATATCAGATTTAAACCTGAAGGCTGTTGAAATAAATTGTAGACAGATTTCCATCCTCATCCCTCGCTCAGAATCTCTTCCCTATAACTAAGTTTAAGCACATGCACCTGCATTTTCTCAGCCTCGTGACAGTATCTTTGTCTTTCCTTATGTTCACCTCTCCCCCATCTCCCCCTTCCTTGTGTCTCCAGATTGTAAGCCCTTTGGGGTAGGGACTTGTCTATAACTATTGATTGTACAGTGCCAGGCACACTGCTGGTGCTATAATAAATAAAGTAATAATAATAATAATAATAAATATGTATGAATAATTACTAATTTTTTTCTTTCTGTTTGGCAGTTTTCTTTTTACTCACTCATCTCTTTGTACTCAGTCCTGCAGTGAAGTCTTAATGCGGGACTGGTTCCATCACAGTTATTTCCATACTCATAGCAATACAATTATGCCATCCATAATACTGGAAATGATGTCATAAACATGATTATGACTCCATTCACAGGATCAAGCAAAAGGGAGGATGGTTTGGGGTGGGGGGGGGACATTCTACAAATGTTTCACAAATGGGCAAATTCTGTACCAGTATAACTGGAAATGTATGGGAACAAAGACATCTTGGATATCTTGGGTAAAACAGGTGGGAATCCTTTCTCTCCTGTGGGCAACTTTGAAAATTGGTGCAATCTTTTATGGAGCAAATAGGAATTATGGGGAGGGGCAGCTCGGGGTGGCTCACAACAGATTAAGAACAAATTAAAATATAAAACTATACCAAACATAGATAATATGTCAACAACAAGCAATATAAAATCCACAATAGAAGTCCCTAGGTGGAGCTAAAAAAACCTCCCCCCACCCTACCCCTCGCCCATCACCTGTCTTCCTCGCCAAAAGCCAGGTCATACACTGTCTTTGGAAAGAGGGGAGGTCCAGGCCCAGGCAGACCTCTGTTGGATGGGAGTTCCACACGAACACCCCCCTCATCATCACCACCCAAGACACCTGGGGGAACATTGAGGAGGGTGCCCCCAGATGACCGCAGGGGATGATTCAGGACCCAGGGGGGTGAGGCAATTCCACAGATAGGCAGGGCCCAAGTCATTTAGGACTTTATAGGTCAAAACCAACACCTTGAATCAGGCCCAGAAGACTATAGGCAGCCGATGCAGAGAACGGAGCACTGGTTTAACGTGCTCACGGCGACCCATCCCCATAAGGAGGCGGGCTGCTGCATTCTGCACCAGCTGCAGCCTCCGGATTGTCACCAAGGGTAGCCCCACATAGAGCACATTGTAGTAGTCCAGTCTTGAGGTGATGAACGCATGGATGATGGTGGCTAGATCGGAGTCCAAGACATATGGCCAAAGCTGTCACACCAGATGTAACTGGTGAAATGCGCCCTTCAGCACAGCTACCACCTGGACATCCAGGCAAAGCTGTGGATCAAGGAGCACCTCCAGACTGCGAACCTGAGAGACCAAAGGAGGGCAGACCCCTTCTATGATGGGTGCCACCACTCCCTCATCCCCTCCCACTAGCATCATCTCCGTCTTGTCGAGAGGAAAAGACCACCCTGCCTTTTTGAATATTCACTCGTGTTTTAACCTACAGGTTATTAGTCCATCTATTTTTAACTCCCGAAGACCAAACGCCTTTCCTCTTGAGAAGCAAAACTCCAAATGTCTTAAGCTTCTCTAATACAGCACTCGGGTGCTGTCATTGTGAGAAATCACCAAATACTTGCTTTGCCATATGTAGCAGGGTAGGAGTTAATCCACCCTGCTTCAAGGTGTTTAGCTCCCAGTGGGCCCTTAAAGAGGCTTGAGCGGTAGCGGGCAGCGGGGAACTTAAACCCCACTGCTGCAGCTGAAGGGGGCTGCAGGAGAGGGGTACTGGAGGTGGTGACAGCTCTCTTGAATGCTCTGCTGCTGTGCTGGTGAGAGTGGAGATGGAAAGAACCAGCAGGGAGCTGGTGGACGCTCAGGAGGAAGGTGACGCCTGGAGGAGATGGCTGGCTGTATGCCAGGAGTTGGGGAATGCCAGATGAAGGAGCTGGGAAAGCCAGCCAAACATAACCCAGGATTAAGAGAGCCATTGGAGTACCAGTGGATGACACCAAGTTGGTCCTATGAGTAGCGGCCTGAAGCTGCAATCAGACTGGGAGAGCCAAGAGTGTAATATCCAGGACTGGTCGGGCACAGAGCCCAGAACCAGGAATTGAGTCTGTACTTGAAATACGGGCCAGAACCCCAGAGCTAAGGGGCTCTGGTAGTGGACTGAGTAAGAGACGGGGGCTTAAGAGGGAATAAAGGCACTGATTGTGAATAAACACATAAGGTGAATAAGGGAATGTTGTGTGTCTGTGTATAATGAAGGTCCCCGAGCCCAAGAAAACGGAGGGCTCTAGTCGAACTCCAGAGGCACTTAGCCAGCCAGGAGATGGTAGTGCAAGGGCCTGGGGTATTGGCCCGCTCACACCATATAACAAATGTCTGTGGCAAATAAGATTTAAATATGCAAACCCTAATTACCCCAACTTTCTTTTTCTGGGCAGATGAAAGACATTTCTTCAGAAGGTGCAAAGGCCGCACAATCATGCCAGTGGTACCTATCTAGCCAGCAGTACATGGAAGAAAGCCAGGGGTGTCTCTAGAGATTTTATATTATGCCAATCTGGAATCTCCAAACTCCAATATAGTAGTCTCTAGTAAATTTATTGTGAACACAAAGAAGCTGATCTCAAGCAGAGTGAATATGTTTGTGAGGTGTGGGGTTGGAATGGAAACAAAATGGGCATATTAATTTAAAGGCATATTAAGTTAAACATATTCAGTGAAACCTGCCACATAGACTTATTAAGTTAAAGGTATTAGATGAAAACACAGATTTTGCTTTATTAATCAATCAAACTCTTGATAGATACCAAGGAGAGGCTTTCCCAGCAAAGCTAGTGCTGCTGATTTGCATATGGAGTGGTATATACTAGGTTAAACTAGCAGACACAAACAAATACACACATACTCACTTTGGCTAAGCACAACGTTTAGCTGTCTATTCGTAAATGAGAATAATATTTGAGAATATGAAATTCTATATCTGTTTCTGTTCTACCCTTGAGTTCAGTATTTCATGTCTTGAGGGTTGGGACTCGATCCAAGATGTAAAAGGATACTCTTATATGGCCCACTTGGACATTTTTCACACATCAGTTAGCAACAGATTTTCAACATTTCACCAAATAAGTACTGCATAACTTTCAACATTTCAATTGGCCAAATATTGACATAAGTCCCACCTTTTCAAGCACTGAGTCTCACGCAATCTCTTTCAAAGACGCCCACACACTTTCACATACTGTCCTTAGTGCACTCGCACACACATACTACACATGCACACGCACACACACACACACACACACATACACACACACACTTGCATACACAGGGTACAGCCACATGAGACATTACCTCAAGTTGGGCAGCCTTACCCCAATTTGAGCACCATTGTCATGCAATGCAATGGTTCATGTGCCCGGAGGCTGTCAGATGTTCACCCTATGCTGGTGCAGGTGGACAGCTGGCTGCCACACCCTGCATCCTATGAAAAAGGCCAAGGACACAGGTCATAGAAGCCTTAACCACCTGTCCTGTTTCCTGGGGGGGATTAGCCATCTGCCCTGCTCTCCATGCTGGTTCTAAAGTGTGGCTTCTGTTATTGCCCACCCCATGACACATGGGAGATTAGACCCTCCCTGCTCATGAGGCTTCATCCACACTTTCATTTACACATACCTGGTGGGTGATGCAGGACTAGCTCCAGTGGCGGCACGGCTCAGCCACTGGCTCCAAAAGCAGGGCATTACTTGCCTTAGGCAAGGATTTTCCTACAAAAGCCAAATTTTCCTACAGAAGCAGTCCTAAGGCACGGCTGTTGGGAAGTGCAGTACTGGGCACGGTTGATCCAGTTCTAGGTGGGCTGCCAATGTAGTTTAGAGTCACCTTCTGATTTCTCTGAACTCCAGCAACTGTCTGTGACCTCAAACGTCAATGTGGGTTGCAGGAGTCCATACATGCAAATTAACCTGCAGGATTAGGGATATTTGCAATGCAATAAAGAAAACATAGGGATCAGGAGGAGGTCAGGACTTTGCCTTCTGTGTTTGGTATAGAACTGAGTGTATTCATGGTGATTATACAATGTGTTTAATATTTATTGATTTTTAGTTTTATTTATTTAAATTTATACCCTGCCCTTCCCCTGAGGCTCAGAGTGGCTTACAACGTAAATGGGACTACCGGATCATTCGGTATCCGATACTGCCGGTATTTGGTGTACCGGCAGTATCGGATTAAACCCGGTAATCTGGTGTAATTACTGGATTCCCCTACTGGATTTTTTTACATTACGGCCATTCAAATGAATGGCCGCAATGTAAAAAAACAAACACCCCCCCCACTTTCCCTCCCCCGTCTAGACTGCGTGGGTGGAAGGGGGGACACCCCCTACCCACCCTGCCCAGCCTGGCTTTAAAATTTCCCCCCCCCCGAAGTCCCTGCTAGTGCGGGCTCCGGGCCGCTGCCGGCGACCCAGAGCCCGCACCAGCAGGTAGGTTGTTGTACTAGGGTGATCCCTGGGGTGGGGAGTGGTTTAACACACACCCCACCCCAGGGATCACCCTACCTCCCCACCCAGGGATCGCCTACTTTGTGCTCCGGGTGGCAGCAGTGGCGGTGGTTCGACTCCGGTGGCTTCAGCGCTGGCTGTGGCTGCCGGAGTCGGACCACCACCACCGCCACCCGGAGCGCAAGGTAGNTTCAGCACTACTAGGCCTTCCGGTGAAACCTGGAAGTTCACTGGAAGGCCTAGTAGTGCTGAAGCCGGCAGCCACAGCCAGCACTGAAGCCGCCGGAGTCGGACCACCACCACCGCCACCCGGAGCGCAAGGTAGGCGATCCCTGGGTGGGGAGGTAGGGTGATCCGTGGGGTGTGTGTTAAACCACCCCCCCACCCCAGGGATCACCCTAGTACCTGCTGGTGCGGGCTCCGGGTCGCCGGTGGCGGCCCGGAGCCCGCACTAGCAGGGACTTCAGGGGGAAATTATTTTTTTTTAAAGCCAGGCTGGGCAGGGTGGGTGGGGGGTGTCCCCCCTTCCACCCATGCAGCCTGGGAGGGGGAGGTTTTTTGTGGTTTTTTCCATTGATTTCTATGGGGACAGTTCCCCATTGAAATCAATGGAACAAATCCGGTACCGGTAAACCGGTACACAAATCCGGAAATCTGGTTTTTACAAATCCAGTAACCGGTAAATCCGGTACCCGGTAATTGCCCTGATGTCCCATCCCTAGTAAGTAGTATATTAAGTTAAGCAATGACCCCACTTTCATTCTAAGCAGTGAAACTTTACACCTGTTTTTTTAGGACTATGGGTTGTAGTTTTAATCTGATTTTTTTCAAGGTTTGTAGTGTTCAGGGGTTTTGTGGTGTGTGCTTAATTTTGTGTTGGTTGGTACAATACTGTCTGAGTTATATTGTTTTGGTTTTTTGCTTTGATGTAGAATTGCTGACATTGCAGATTTTTATGCCTATCTAGATCTTTGACTGTGTTCACATTTTAGCCTTCCAGACTGACATAGGCTGCATTCCCATCTGCAGTGACGGTGGTGACAGAGATCCTGCAGGCAAGGATCCCCAAACCAGGGACTGCACCAGGAAAGTTTTGGACTTGGACTGTTGTTCTTCATTGGTGCTTGTTTTGTCCATACTAGCCAATGAAGCAAGAGTGGAGACATTTACCAGTTGGGTTCCACAGTAGCTCCCCAGTGTCCTGGGACACAGACAAAACAATGAGCAAGGAAGAACAACACTCAGAGTCCAAACGAAGCTTCCTGGTGCACAGTTTGCAAACTGTAGTTATGTAACAGGGAGGGAGGGGCTGCATGTGGAGGTGGGTAGTAAGTGGCTTGTTCTTTGACATTGTGGGACATTAGGCAGGGAGGTGTGGCACAGTAGGGATGGTGGCTGTATGTGTACCCAGCCAAGAGATCTCTTTCTGTTGAATTCCCGGTGGGAGGTCGTGGTGGCATCTCATGCTGTGTGCTCTTCCTTGCCTGGATACATACAGTCACTGTAACACTACTTCAAAGAAACCGTTTGAAAGTTCTATCAAGCCAGAAAGTTCCACAAAACCGGGGCAAGGGAGCTCCCTCCATGTCCCCACTAAGATGCAGGAAGTTGCGGGACACTGTTAATTGCAGCCAGTCACCATTTTCTGAAAGTCCTGCAGTTTGAGAGGGTTTGGACTGTGGTGAGCCAAAGTTACATTTACATTTTTGTAAGTAATATATGTTTTTTCTTTCCTGTTTGCTGTATTTTCCTTGATGTAGAATTCCAGATATTGGACATATTCTATCAAAGAAATCAATAACGTTTTGCAATGTATTTATTTTTAAACGTAGTATGTCACCTTATTTAAGAAAATCCCAACAAAAAACAAATGTTAACAATCACACACTCGACAGACAAATAAAAACATGCTACTTTGAAAACAAACACACACACACACACACACACAAGTTCAAAACATACAGAAATTAACAATTTTTAAAAAACAGAAAATTAACTTAATAAAAAACCTGTTAGTTTAAAATACATTAAGCTATGACATTTACCTGCAGCATCTACTAACATTTTGTATTTCAGCCTCAAAATGGGGTAACAAACAAAAAGTTTGGGAACCACTGTGCTAGACAAAACACTATAAGATCAAATATTATCACACAGAAACATGTTTTTAAATGGGCAGCAACTCTTTAAAACTATTTGGCGGTATGGGTTTCCCCTCCCCCCTTGTTCTCGTTTTTGTTATTAGGGCTATGTTGGATGTTGTTAATCAGTCTGTGAGTGAAGCTGTATTGGTTGTAGTACATTTTAGTATAAGAAAGTGATTTTGAGGTGGAGTGCTTTACTGGTCATTTCCATGGTTTGTGGAATTTATTTTTTGATTGTTGTAAGCATATGTTAGTAAATGTTGCAGGTAACTGTCATAGCTTGATGGGTTTTTGAAACTGACAGATTTTTTATTTAGTTAGAGTATACATAGAGTATTATTGTTACTCTGACTCAGAGTAACCCATGGCTGCTTTAATTAATACCTTGCATGTTGGCAGAAAAAATATTTAAAGGAGGCTGCTGTGTAACATTAAGATTTGATCATGCATATTCCCATTATAAGAATACTGTGACAAGACTGGCAGCTAAAACCTTCAGTTTCTAAACTTACACATCTCTGTTCTATGCCAAGAGTCCCACTTTTGATGAGACTGCAAATATACATGAAGGAAACAAAGCATGCTCAATAGAACACATTAATTTTCTGCCAAGGAGCTGTTAGAGCTAACAGCAGAGTCATTAAAACTGGAAATTATTGCCTGTTTCATCTTTACAGTCAAGTCACTTGATCACCATATTGACAGCACAGCACTTCACTTCTCAGAATACTAGCTGCTTGTACAATGGAGTCCTATGGAACAGGCACTGGCAAAAACAAGAAAACCCCACATAAAAGAGGCAGGAAACCCATATCATATTAAGGCACAAAGCCTCATGTCTTAGACCAGTTTATAGAGAGATGCTTTTATCAGCTTGGTTCAGAACATAAGAAGTGCCATACTGGGTCAGACCAATGGTCCATCAAGCCCATCCATCGAGCCCAGCATCCTGCCACTGACAGTGGCCAGTCACGGGGGCCTGGGAGAAGCACCCAACAGGTGACCATGCTATCCATTCCCTGTGGGTCATTCCCAGGTTCCCGACAGTAAAGGGTTTTGTTCCCCAAAGCTATCTGGCTAATAGCTGCTAATGGAAGTATCTTCCAGAATCTTGTCCAAACCTCTTTTAAACTCGGCTATACTGCTGGCCTTGACCACCTCCCCTGGCAGTAAATTCCACAACCTAATTGTACGCTGAGTGAAAGGAAGATCTATCTCCCAAAAATTATCTAAACAAGATCTAATCAATTTCTCCAGATCTGCAAGCCAGCAGGATGGGATCAGATCAAGGACCTATTTGGCTTTGAGATGTCTCTGTTCGGTACAGGTCCCCTGAGAGAAATTTGGGGATCTGGTATACTCTAATAACTAGATGCCACCTACTTCCCATCCACTGCTCCCCAAACCTCACTATCACCGAGTGGTTAGCCAAGCCAAATTCTGGAGAGACTAATACTTTATTCACACAGATGCTAGCTAGTTACAGTTCTCTCCCAGTCACTCAGTATATGTCAAGCTTTACTTCAGAAAATAAATCCTTGTAGTATTCCCACCACCACCACTCCATTCCACTTCCCCCATCTTGGGGGCCTGGTACAATGATACCATTTTCTCCTCTCATCAGGTCTAGTTCTGAGAAATAAGATAAATAATTCTTCCTCCCTCTCAGAACTTCCATGCTGATACTGCTTTATATTTGGTTATCTACCTGAATACGTCATCTGGAAAGCTTCCTTTCCAGCTTTCTAGCTAAGTAGATTCTTTGGGGCAGAGTAATCTCTCTGCTCAGCTCTCTTGAGATTCACTTAAACTCTTCTCAGCCTACGTCTCAGCCCTGCACAGTTTTATGCAAGAACTACTGAAACTAAACCTGTGATGTCTCCTTGCAGTTTATACTATTCTGAACGAGGATAAGCAAGGTTGAACTTCACAGGGTCGGGGGTTGGGAGTATTCATCTTTTAAGATTCCTCTATAATTATCTCTCCAGCTGAACTAGATGTTGTCAAAGATGGCTTATTTTAAAAACTATTTTCGATATATTTATATCATTAAGTGGTGAGCCCAACACAAAGTAATTTACCTTGTCTAATCTCTAGATTAAAGGTCCTAGTCTATAATCCACAGGTAACTGGTGGTCCATGAGGTCATGGTAAATGGTTGCAGCTAGTCTGAAAAACTAGCCACAACTACACCAAAGTGAGCATCAATCCTCGCCAGTACTAGTGCTGTGGCCAATCCACCTCTGGAGAGTGAGCACCCAAGAATGACCACAGTGTTCATGCGTAAACTATGTCTTTGCTGGCAGTGATTGAAGTAGCCCACCATCTGTGGCCGCAGACTGCATTTAATGATCTGACTATATGGTAGTCTACAGGTATCTCTGGAGGTGCATTTTGGGTCACAAGAAATCATTATGGTTGACATGGGTCTCTCAGTGCAAAACAACTTCTCCAGACAATTCTAAGAAGTGAGCTTGTGGATTTTGTTTGGTGGAAGTAAATGAATATACTTGGCAGGAGGAATTTCCTTAAGTGACAAGAGAGGACGAGCGTTTGGACCTGCAGGGACTGGGCCTTTTCCCACCTGGGTCTGCCACAACTGTTTGGCTTTCATGAAGGCCTCTTTCAGTGGTAGAGCTGACAAAAGCCATCACCAAAGGCCATCTGGCATCTATTTGTGGCTGGAGCTAGGGGCGAGTGGGAAGTGCAGGAAGGCTAGGTTTTGGCTACTTCGGATTTGTGATATTTCTTACGAGAGATGTTGGGTGGGTGGGTTTCAGCAGAAGAAATAAGTCTGGGAGCGTAGAATTGGATGAACTGGGGGAAGGAGGGGGCAATTATTTATTTGTATTATGGGGTGTTGCAGTTTTCAAATGACTGTGTTGTGGGTTTGTTTGCTTTTATAATCTCCTGTAGGCTTTCAGACTATGTTCAGTACCAGATGCTTAAACTCTTATACGATTAAAAATGCACTGTATTAATCCGGTATTGGGGTAAAATTGACCCCAATTAAGTCACAATTAAAAAAAAAAAAATTTGATTTGAAAATGACTCCAGTTTAAAATTTTATCAAGAGTTATTGTTTGCGTTACAGAAACAATACTAAGACAAAAGATATTTGGGGTCAATAGTACCCCAACATTCCCAAAATTACAGTACTGGGGGTTGAATTGACTGGGGTTTGAATTGAATATTTGAGGTGAATATGACTCCCAGTACCTTAGGAGTATAGTGTTTTCATTTAGCCATTCATTAAACTGGAGTCAAATTTACCCCAAAACTATTTTAAAGAAATTCTCAACTTAAAAAAAAAAATTACAACTGGGGGAGGGATGAACCAACACAGGACAATTGACCCCATTACTGTTGAGGAATACATGGAGTATGAAGTAGTACAGGTTTGCTAAAAAAAAAAGTGTAATGAAACTGAAGGAGCAGATGCGCATTTAGTCAGGCAGTCTGGGTTGGTGGCAAGATAGCCACTGTAAGTTCCCATCTAGGGCTGGGCAAGGACAAAATTGGAAGCTAGGCAGGTTAAAGATCAGGCAGTCAGCTCATGAGGTGGAAGAGGTAGAAGGCAGGCCAGGTAGGAATAAGGTCTAGAGTCAGGTGAGGTCCAAGGTCAGGGAGACAAGGAGACAAGGAGCAACAGGTGACACATAAGAGAATCCCTGGCATAGGCTCCTTCTCTACATAGGCTGTGCAGGCATATAAAATTGAAACCCTTTATTTCATCTTTCTTATATTTGGCAGAGATGATCATGATAGTGTGATATAGATCCCTATCAAATTACATGTACACTGGTTGGACTACAAAGATGTTTCTCCCCTTTCTCCCCTCATCTCCTTCCAAAACTCTGCTGCCAGGGTCATCCACCTCGCCCGTCGCTTCGACCATGTGCAGCCCCTCCTCTGTTCACTTCACTGGCTTCCCCTTTCTGAACGAATCCTGCACAAGCTCCTAGTCTNTACCTCTCTGCACTTATCGCCCTCCATACTCCAGCCCGTGCACTTCGCTCCTCCTCTGTCCCCTCTCTCGCCCTTCCACGCCTTCCCTGCTCCCCTAAGCGCCTTCGTCCCTTCTCACTTGCTGCCCCCCATGCCTGGAACTCCCTCCCTGTCCATATCCGCCTTGCCCCCTCCCTTCATACCTTCAAATCTCTCCTTAAAACTCACCTCTTTCGCTCTGCTCTGTCTGACTCTTTATCCTGCTGAGTCACTATTTCCTATACCTACAGTCTGTTTACCCTTATCCTTGCCACATGGACCTGCCTGCTGTCATTCTCATCATAACCAAGCCAACTACGTGCATCTGAGACCTTGCATCTTCATGAATGTTAGACCCCTTGTCTCTCCCTCTTTTTCCCTTCCTATGTCTCTCCCCCAGCTCCTGTCTCTCAGATTGTAAGCCCTAGGGGCAGGGACCGTGTCTATTTTATTACTTTGTAAAGTGCCAGGTACACTACTGGTGCTATATAAATGTTTGTTAATAATAATAATAATAATAATAATAATGTTACAGTCAGACACACATTTAGAAGTTAATTGCTTATTCCACCAGGACCCTTTATTCAATCCTTCTGAAACTTGGCAGAGACAATAAATATGGGAAGTGGTGTAAACTTGCTAAGTTTCATCTGCATTAAATGTGAGACAAAGAAGTTACAGTGAAGAATGTATATGAAGATATTTGCAAAATAATATAAGTCAACTGCTTATAAAATTGGATTTTTTTATCCAATTGTTTTGAAATTTGGTACACTTAATGCCTTCTATTGGAGGTACAATCACTCCATGTTTCATCCAAATATATATATTTTTAAAAAGCTACAGCCAAAAATGTGTTTTCCATTGAAGCCAATGGAAAACGAAAACAAAAGCAAAAATGAAAATGACAATTTGATATTTATGAAAACAAAAATGGCAAATTTAAATAACAAAAACAAAAAACAAAAACAAAAATGACATAGACCCCTGGTGCACACCTCTAGTCCACACCCTCTCTGAAAAGTAGTCTGCTGTCCATGATTCAGCACAGCAATACTAAACACAAATTACATAAATAAAGTTTAATAATATCAGAGAGAATGTTCTCTTTCTTCAATAGAAGCTTTTTTTTTTTTAAAAAAAAAAACCCTTTAAAATTATTCCCTCTGCATAATGTTTAATAAATATGTTCATATAACAACGTGACTGGCATGGCCTGTATACAGAGAATCTATCAGAATCTGTTAGTATCAAAGAAGAATTTGAATACATACTGTCTAGACCTCTTACCTAGTCTAGTTATTAATTTTTACCCATTTCAGATAGCTTTTTTTTTTCAGAATTCACTTATGTGTTTTAACAGAACAGGTTTTAAATAACCAAGCCACTAATACATTTTTTCTACTGCCTACCCAATGTTGGAATCACTTCTACTGAAATGTTAAAAATTGTGATCAAATAGATGGTTGAAATATTCATGTTTTTACCAACCGCTTGTGTGATTCACTGCAGCTATGTGAAGTGAAATGCATTTTGTGTAGCTCTAAAAAGCCCTTCATGTTTACATCAGTTAGTACCAACAATGTTAGATTTCCCTATAGAGAATCTGGACTAATACAAGAAGTATAATCAGTAATTCAATGAACGGGTAGAAACATATAAACATATTTCCTTAATTTCTTACCATGTTTGATACATCTGTTCATAGTCTGTTATAGATTATTTAATGAGTAGGCCCTTAGATTTCAGTAGGACTACTTGTGAAGTAAGATGTTACTGAAGCGAGAGAAAAGTTGTTGTCCCTAAGCAACTCATAATACTAGAATCAAGATACTAAGAGTGAGGCTCTGAGTTTACTTTCTGTTTCTATGTGAAAAGGCAAAAAATGTTAGTGTCACCACAGGGCAACAGTAAGGGTTAGAAAATCCCTATATAAAATGCATTATACTATTTCCATTTGCACTATATTTGTAGGCCAGATTTGCAGCTTTGTTGATACAAATTAACTGCAAAAAGATGCATCAAACATATTGCTGTGGTAGAGCACAATGTAAAATAAGGAAAAGTGGGTAATATCCCTTTAAGAAGAAACAGTTGAGAAGAGACTAGGGTGGGAATATCAGTAGGTGTATCAGATTATATTCGATAATCTGATATTCACTGGTATCGGCATACCGGATTTTTAACATTGGCTGCTTTACTGTTTTTTTCACATTGTGGCCATTGAAGTCAATGGTCGCAATGTAAAAAAATCGGTAAAGCAGCCAATGTTAAAAATCCGGTATGCCGATACTGGTAAATCCAATACCGGGGAGATCCGATACCGGTAAATCTGGTATCTGGTATTCTCCCCGGTGTCACACCCCTACTATATATAAAGCTTTTTCAGACTCAGCTAAGGGAGCAGTTAGAGCAGGCTGTTGAAGGGAACAGCCCTTCCCCAGGACAACTGGCTGACCCAGGACAGAAAACCCAGAGAAGGTTGGAGAAAAGCCCTTACTGAACTACTAGAGCTGGAGGCTTTTGGAACTAAACTAGGCCAGGATCCAGAGACTAAAGCATACCAATTAGATAGAATACATCCAAAGACCTATGTAAGAGACTTTGTGTTTATGTTATGTTTTGTTTAGAGGGACTCACCTTTATTGGGAGAAGTCCTCATTTGGTGGGCAACAGGGCTGGCTGTAGGGGTGTGTAAGGAGGCCAGCAATAAATTAGGGCTAGCCCTGTGTGTGATATTGGGGCATGGCAGGAGTGTTGTTGTGTGGCCTGTGTGATGAGCTATATTCCCCCCCAAATCCATCTGAACCCACAATTCTGACTCTCAGGCCCTAGAGAGCACTATTTTGTTTTTCAACCTTGCATTTTTTTGTTCTGAAACCAGAAATTAGTGACATGAAATGATATTGGAGAGGGGACGGGTTGGGCAATTTATCTTGCATTACCTGGTATCTATCTGGCATATACCTCACTGGATGCAGCAAGTACTGTGATGTCAGCAATTCAGGACTAGTGGCTTCCTAACAGTATCAGAATACTCTGACTCAGATACAAGCACACCAAGTTAACTAACTTCAAGAAGTTGCTATAAGTTTCTTCAAGAAGTAAAGGGAGGCTCTGGAGGATCAGACAATGAGCAGGACAGAGGCCCCAAACCATTGGGAAGCACACAAGGGCCATCTCCTGTGATTCATTCCTCAACTCTGTGAGTTACACTAGTGCAGTGGCTGGTCTTTGTTTCATTAGCATTTTATGAAGCAGAGATTACCAGCGGCGGCCCTAGCCTGAGTGCGCCTGGGGCAGTGCCCTGCCCCCGCTCTCCCCCGTCCCCAGTGCCACTGACAGTAGGGTTCACTGACTGAGCGCTCTGTCTCTGAGTCTGCGGGCGGCTGAAATTGACATCGGAGTGCCAAGCTGCTCTGACTGCTGCAGTTGGCTTGCAGTCAGAGCAGCACGGCGCTCTGATGTCAATTTCAGCCGCCAGCAGAGACAGAGGCAGACAGCGCTCAGTCAGTGAGCGCTAGCCTCTGTCTGGACTCCTTCTGGGACTCCAGAGTCTGGAGTCCCAGAAGGGACAAACTTGGACTGAACGCGTGCTGGGCGGCTGAGTGTTCAGTTCAGTTCAAGCGCGCCGCTGGGAAATGAAATCAAAAGGGAATATATTTACACAATCCCTAAAGGTATAAGGGGACTACCCCTGTAAAACCTTACGATCCATGGTCCAAGAGTACAAGGACAAAGTTACAATAACGGTTACTCCGGCCCTAAGGCCTCTATTACAGTGTGCCTGCTGCTACATCCCTCATGGTCTCTACCCTCAAAGTGAAAGGGTATGCCATCACCTGTTTCATTACGAGTAATCCGCCTGCATAAGTTTACCAAGCAGGGGTAAAACTGAATTTAATACTAGGAAGAATCATTCAGAGTGATGGCCAAATTACAT
This sequence comes from Sphenodon punctatus, assembly GCA_003113815.1. Taxonomy (NCBI): domain Eukaryota; kingdom Metazoa; phylum Chordata; class Lepidosauria; order Sphenodontia; family Sphenodontidae; genus Sphenodon; species Sphenodon punctatus. The sequence continues at coordinate 344,135 of QEPC01013943.1, forward strand.
TAGGCTTCAGAATAAGAGTCATATCTCATCTAAGCCTTTCAAAGGCAAACTTAGACTAAGGAGTCATCCGGGAGGGCTCTGAAATCCAAAAAATTCTTCCTATAGTGAAATGTGCACAATAAGAAAGATGCAACATTCTTAATATCCTGAGGGTCTGATCCATCCAAGAGCCCACCCAAAAGCATAGAATCCAACCTGCCAGGAAACCTTCCCAGCAATGCCGCCAAGTATCTTTCCCTTGGAGCATCATAGAGATGACAGTGTAAAATGATGTAGCCCACAGTCTCAGTGGCGGCATTATCAAAGGGGCATAACCATTCAGCGAAAGGGATACCCTGAAAGTATCCCTCCAACACCCGTGAGGGCAAGACGTTTGCCCGGGCACGGACGAATTGTTGTTTAGCCCTCGTTGATATTACAGCAGTTAGGTATTCCACCATATACCCGGGTTTGGGTACCCAATCTATGTAAGCCCTGACATGGGGAGAGATGTTTACCTTGCCAATCTCCAGCTGGCGTGCTATGTCAGAGGCTCTGGTCAAAACCTCCTTCCTTACTGCCCCAGGAAGTTTATGGGAAAGATATTCTTTAGATAGTCCCATTTCCTTAAGTTGCCCCTCTATTTTAGAAACCCATGGGCTAACAAAGGTATCTTCACTAACCTCCTTTAATAAGTCCGGGCACTGATTGGAAAAAAATTTACACCAAAATTTCAGGGCTTTCTCAAGAGCCGCCTGGTGCCAGCTTTTTTGACCAAGCTCCAGCCTTGCAATGGCATGTGGGGTACCTTTCGGGTTTCCCAGCAGGTCCATGAGGAACCTATTTTGGGTTGAGTTGATACCTTGTGAAGAGAAGGGGGCCCAAAGCTCTGCCCTGTATAACAATAGGGCTCTGACCTTGCTGTTATGGACCTGTACTGCTGATCTTAATGTGCTTCTTCCTTGATGTGTAAAGAAGCCATAAAAGGAGCAGGAGGGGCCCTTAGCCGCTATAACTGCTCTTATCACATGCTCTCTCCAGATGCTGCTCTTGTGGAATAACAGTCCTAAGTATCGAAAGGATGCTACCTGCTGGAGCGAGTGGCCCTCTATAACCCACTGATGGTATTTCTTCCTATTGGTAAAGACCATGACCTTGGATTTGCTGTAGTTGATGGTTAATTTATTGGCTTTACAGAAATCAACGAAGGCATTCAATTACCTGATCAAACTTATGCGCGTTTGGGACATTAGCGCAACGTCGTCTGCATAACACAGGCAACCAATTGCCCTAGAAGCCAGTCGTGGGGGGCAAAATTTGGGGTCAGCCATTGTCATAATCACTTCATTAATATAAAGATTAAAGAGGACTGGGGCCAACACACAGCCCTGCCGGACACCAACTATAGTACTTATTGGAGGGGTGACATGACCCTGTCAATCAACCCTAACCACTAACCACAAGTTATCATATAGTGCATAGATAAGGCTAAGCAATCTTCTGTTGATAGAGGTCTTCTGGAGTTCCTCCCAGAGAATCCCTCTATCCACGGAATTGAAAGCGGCCTTAAGGTCTAAAAAGGCCACATAAAATACACCATTTCGACTTTTGTATTTGCTAGCAAGATGATATAGCACCAAACATTGCTCTGTGGTCGATCGGCCTTTCTGAAAGCCTGCCTGTTCCAAGGCTAATACTTTCTCCTGCTGCATCCATTCTGTAAGCCTTCCAAGCAAAAGCTTAGCATATATTTTCCCTACCACACACAGCAGGCTGATGGGTCTGTAATTTGCTGGATTAGTTCTAGCACCTTTTTAAAATATGGGTACGACCACCGCCTTGCCCCACTGAGCTGGAATTACTCCAGAGTTATTGATTGCTGTAAATAAGGCAGCCAAGAGTGGTATCCACCAATCTTTATGAGTTTTAATGAACTCAACGTAAATAAGGTCGGGGCCCGGGGCTTTGTGGTTTTTAAAGGAATCTACTATCGCTTCCACCTCGTTCTCCAGAACCGGGGGCCAAGGGAAGGTATCCGCGAGACCAAAGTTTGGGAGAACCTGCTGTCGCTCCCGACCATCTATGGCAAATAGCTCGTGGAAATGCTTGACCCAAATTTGTGGGTCAACCGAGGATATTGTCAAACTTAACTTCCTTGTGGTTGCGCCATTTATGAGCTGTCAAAATCTCCTGTCATCTCTCTGTTCCACTGCCTGAAGTAGGCTTCCCCACTGCATCTCAGCATATTCTCGTTTCTTTGTCCTAATTAAATTTTGATATTCCACCCTCAGAGTCACAAAATTAGAAGAAGGCCTAGGAGAGAAGCCTACTCTGTACTCCCCATACGTGGCCTTAAGCCTAGTTCTCATCAGCCAGCATTCTTTGTCAAACCAGGGTTTGCCCTTAAAGGAGTGAAAGACCCCCGGTTCCTTATTCAGAGACTGAATATATTCACTCAGAGCTAGGCTAAGTTGCTTGTATTTTAATACAACCTCACTGCTGTCAGTAGACAGAAGGAGTTTTTCCTGCAAACTACTGCAGGGGGGCTGGGAAATCCATTCCATAATCACAGAGGAAAAAGAATCATCCCACTAAGGTTTCCAAGGCTCTTCACATAGATTCTCTGTATGAACCAGCATTACATAGACAGTACGTGCAATCAGGATTAGTGTCCCGAGTTTAGCTACAAAACCCAATGCCAATTGCAGAGAAGTTATAATAAAAAAGTCCTTGAGATTCAGGTTCTGAGCCACAAAGCACCCCAGGCTCCCACATGCCCGACCTTTAGTTCGGTAATTGTTGGCTGGTAAATCAAGGGCCATATACCCATCTAAATCCAAGGGGTCCCTGGTCCATGTTTCCTGCGCAAATATAATTTGAAACTTTTTAATATGGGAGTCAAAATCATCTTTGTCCCTATGCCTAGCCCAGCCCGCAACGTTCCATGAACATATAGCCAGGGGTGGGGGGGACAGCTGGAGGCAGAAGATAGTCACAAAGTGGGCTCAATGCAAAGCCTCACCTGGGTGTTCAGTGGAGGCGCTCAGCGGCAAGATGTGCTGCAGCATGCATGCTTGAACTGACTCAGTCAGTTGAGCATGCACGCCGCAACACATCTCGCCACCGAGCGTCTCCATTGAACACAATGAACTAACTGCCTGGTGCCAGTCCCTGATGACGGTGAGTAAACGTGCAGGGAGGGGGGGTCGGGGAGCAGAGGCACTGGGGAAGGGGGGATGAGCAGCTGGGGG
>QEPC01013943.1:348505-359516 GCA_003113815.1 Sphenodon punctatus
AATTGAGGTTTTGAAATCGTGAGATGTAACTGTTAGTCTGGTGATCTGCCTGCTTTTAAACCTGGCAGAGGAGGTGAATATAACCTGCCTAACTGAAATTGCTGGATTAAGTAATGTAATGTCCATCCAATGTTAACCCTGGGAACTCCTTGCTTCTGGCTGGGTTATGCCCTGGCTCCGCCTACTGTATGCCTGGCTCTGCCTACTGTATCCCTGGCTCCGCCCCTAGGCTAGGCTCCACCCCTAGACCCGCCGACCTCACCTTACTACCCCAGTGCCCCTCCAACATCAAAACCCACCAGCCACCCCTGGTGGTTATAAGTTAAATTGAAGAAGGAGACTTTTATTGAACCTAGTGCTTTGCTCTGACCATGTAGCTGTGTGGCTTCCAAGCTAGAGCTGAAACAAATACGCCTTTTCAAATTCATGAATCAAGTGTAAGTATCTGTTTCCTTTGATTAATTCTGAACATGCATTCTTGGATAATCTGGGTGAAGTTCAAGTGAGTGAACTTCACTTGGTTCACATTTGATTGGTTTGTTTCAAATTGAACTAAAGGAACGAAATGAAGTTGCAATGCAATCTAAGCAAATTACACACAGTTGAACCTGACATTGTTTGTTTGCAATAGAAATTGAAGCAAAACTCATAATGGGTGTTTTTATACACACATTTCTCCTGGATGTTTGGTGTTACATCCTGAACTTTGTGTGTGTCTAAATCACTCACCCAGATCTTAAGCATCCGGCTTTTTGAACTTCTGCGTAGAATGTCTCCCAAAACTTTTGTCTGTAAAACGTTCTCCTGGTAAACTGCTTTGCTCCAGGCAGCTGTGGTCACTTGGTTTCCATGACAGCCTGTCACGTCTACAGCTGCGGCTACTTTAGGCTGCCTCAGGGCAGTGTTTGTGTGAAGAAGGCTTCCAGGAATTGCCTCAGGGCAGCGTGTATGTGAAAAATGCATCCGGAACTTACTTGTGGACTTGTAAACCCAGAAGATTGAAAAATCCAGAACTTTAAGGTGTCTCGAAAAATGTCCATTGACTTCAATGGACTTGGGGGTGTTATTTCTCTAGTAGATATCAGAGTCCACTGAAGTCAACACTTATCCCCTTTGCCCTCATACCTGCCCCAGGCAGTGGGCCTGGAATTGTCTCCCTCAATTTTATATAGTACATCAGATTAGCTGAGCGATTGGCCACCCCACCCCACCCCCGGGGGGGCTTTTTGGGTTCCAACATACCAGGTAGGAGGCAATAGAGATCTATCATTCATTCCATTTTATTGCATTATCATTCTGTGCAAGCATTCTTACCCACTTTTGGTGCATTTATTTAGATCTGGCAGCTGTTATTAATCTGGTGGACTATTTGTGTTCACTGAAGAAGGGGCAAGATCCCCGAAACGCATTTGAACGCCAGAATTTGAATGCCAGAATTATATGAATGCCAGAATCATATGCCAGAGCCATGCCATTATATCATGTGTAGGGCATATTCTGAATGCCAGAATCTGAACGCCAGAATCATATGAACGTTAGAATCATGAATGTTAGGATTTATGCATTCCATTTATATGGTTGATTTTCACATGTTGTTCATTTTTTGTACATTTGCCTAGTATTGATAGTAAATTTGTGTATGATTCATACCTCACAGTGTCAGTCCTTCCCTCTCACAGCAGTGTCTAAAAATGACCATTGACTTCAATGGACTTGGGGGTGTTATTTCTCTAGTAGATATCAGAGTCCACTGAAGTCAATACTTATCCCCTTTGCCCTCATACCTGTCCCAGGCAGTGCTATGGGGGCAGGAGCTTTGTCCTGCCTCTATTAGAGGAAGGAGGCAAGACTGAGGGCTGTGGCGGTGCAGCACGTTTGCTGCAGCGTTGCTATGGTCAACCCCTGGTTGGCGCAAAGGCAGGTCTTGTCTCACGAGACCTGCAGGCAGTGTTTTTTCTTCCCGGGGCAAGATTGACAGTTGGCTCCAGGAACCTCAAAAGTCAGAAAGCACCCACCCACCCTTAAGCATTGCAGGCTTAAGCTGGTTGCCCTTTATGGGGGCCAGGTAGGATTTTTTTCTGCCAAATCCTGATTGGCCATGGAGTTTCGTAGTTTTTTGCCTTCCTCGCAGCGCATGAACAATTAATTGCCCAAGTAGAATGACATTGGGTTGGGTTCAATTTTAAGTTCATTGTCACTCTCTTTTGCAGAGGTCCAGTGAGCTAGTTAACCTAGGTGTATGATTAAACAGTTATGAAGTCTTCTTGTTATGAGTTGGGGCTGTGGGAGGAATCAAGATCAGGGGTGGCTAAGTTTCACCCCAAGACCCAGTAGGGAGGGTTGAGCAATTCACCAGAGGACAAAGGCGGTCACTACAAGGATACGATGCCATCCCAGTCAGCCTGGCAGCTGGGGCGAGAGTGACCTAGGACAGTAGAATAATTAAGGGCAGTACATGACTGTACATCAGGCTGCTGTGTTCAAGGCTGTTTTGACTGGGCCCTGGAGGGGAATACCTCTCCCCGGTTAACTGATAGAATTTGAATAAAGAGTGTGGCCTTCAAATTCCCCTTATTGTGTGTACTTGTCTTCTTCCGGGATGTAGCTACAAGCTCCCATTTGTTTGAATTAACTTGAGCTTCAGTCATGTAATACATATCAGAATCCGTTAGCATAAAGCCTAGTTACTCTGATAATTAATTATTATTTATATAGTACCATCAATATATATAGCACTGTACAATCAATGGTTAGACTGGTCCCAACCCCTAGAGGGCTTACAATCTAAGGGAAAACAAGGAATAGGTGAACATTTTTATTATTATTATTGTTATTATTAGACATTTATAAAGCGCCAGTCGTATGACCTGGTGCTGTACAGAACATAGAATTAGACACGGTCCCTGCCTGTGGCTTACAATCTAAAAGACAAAAACAAAGCGGGGGAGACNGAAGTCTCAGGTGCGTGTACTTGGCTTGGTTACAAGGTGGTCGGTAGCAGCAGTCAGCAGAGGAGGGCTGACAGTAAGAGCAAGGGGAAAGACTAGAGGGCATTGGGAAAGGCAACATGGAAAAGGTGGGTCTTGAGGAGGGATTTGAAGGAGCGGAGGGAGGAGGCAAGGCGGATGTTGGCAGGGAGGGAGTTCCAGGTATGTGGGGCAGCGAGGGAGAAGGGACGAAGGCGGTTGGGTGAGCAGGAGAAACGAGGGAGAGTAAGGGTGGGTACAACGGAAGAGCGGAGAGTGCGTGCAGGAGTGCGTAGGGAGATTAGGTCCGAGAGATAAGGGGGAGCTTGGTCGTGGAGCCATTTGAACGTGAAAACCAGGAGTTTAAACAGGATACGTTCAGGAAGGGGGAGCCAGTGAAGGGAGAGGAGACAAGGATACCTTCATGAGGTTGAGAAGTTGCAGGTGCACGTGCTTAACATAGTTACAGGGAAGAGATTCCGAGTGAGGGGGAAGAGGATGCAATTTCACTCATGATGAGTTAGGGAAAGCCTGATGGAAGAAGGTAGGTTTTCAGGAGGGATTTGAAAGTTGAGAAGGAGGGAGCAGAATTACTGTATCAAGGGAGGGAGTTCCAGGCATGAGGAGCGAAGATGTTTCCAGGAGTGAGGGAGTTGCGAGCAGGCAAGGGTGAGGGCAGAGGAGGAGCAAAGCTCCTGGGCAGGAGTGTGGCGATGGTATGGGGTACAGGGGGGATGAAAGAGAAGAGAAACATAGAAATATTTCTATAGGGTTGTATGGTCTCCCTCAGTATCTTATGCAGGTTTTAGCTGAAGGCAAGGACCTTAAGGTCATCATAGGGATGTATGAAAGATCTTGCCTACACCAAGATATACAAGAAAGGCCCAAAGAACAGATTAGAGCTCAGATACACTCATAACAAATAAGCAAAAAAACATGCAATTCATAGGCACCCCAGATAGCAGCAGAGCCACTCTAAGCCTAAACTATCACACACACACCAGGTGATCACAGTGAAGGAGTATACGTGGGCAAAGGGAAGAGAAGAACTCAGGGATGAGACAGCGTTTCCACACATGGGGGGAACACACACTCAGGGAGTTGCTGACAGGGAACAAGGGGAGGAAAATAATACTATTTACACCGACACAAAGGACAGCAGAGAGATTGAATAGGACAAGAATGGATTAAAGGCCCTAGACTTAGCTAAGAGAAGCTCATTGGTGATTTTAGTGAGAGCAGTCTCAGTCAAGTGGAGAGGGCGGAAGCCTGATTGAAGGGGGTCAAGGGAGGAATTTGAAGAAAGAAATTAAAGACAGCGTGTGTAGACAACCCACTCCAGGAGCTTGGAAGCAAAGTGTAGAAATGAAATGAGGTGATAGTTGGAAGGGTTGGAGAGGTCAAGAGTGGCCTTCTTAAGGATACGCAAGACAGTGGCGTGTTTGAAGGCCAATGGAAATTACCCAGTAGAGAGGGAGGGGTTGATGACATGCAGCAGAGAAGGTGCAATGGTGGGGGCAATCACTTTTAGAAGGTGAGAGGGGATGGGGTCAGGGGGAAGGGTTGGTGAAGAGAAGAGTGAGGTGACCTCATCAAAGCAAGCTAGGGAGACAGAGAAGAGAAGAGAGGCAGGAGGGAGAATAACCGGGAAGGAAATGGGGTTGGGGGGAGAGGGTTGAGAAACAATAGCGAGGTGGAGTTTATCAATCTTTTTGTTGAAAAAGGAGAGATCTTGTGTAGAGAGAGAGGAAGGAGGAGGAGGTCAGGGAGGCTTCAGATGGGAGGCAAATGTTGAGAAGAGATGGCATCATGGCAGGGGTTGTGAGAGTGAGATTCTATTAATGTGGAGTAATAGCAGTCTCTGACCAGGGAAAAGGCATCGCTAAATGCAGAAAGAGCAAACTTAAATTGGAGGAAGTCAGCAAACTCATGAGACTTCTGCTAGAGGTGCTCAGGGGCTTGAGAGGAGGATCTGAAGTGGCAGATGGTAGGGGTGAGCAAAGGGGGGGTGGTTATGCAATGGATTAGACAGAATGAGAAGGGAGCAAGGGAGTCAAGGGTGGAGGAAAGGGATGAGTTGAAGGTGGAGACAGCAGAATCTGTGAAGGTGGTAGAGGAAACAGATGAGAGAAGGGGGGAGAGGGAGGAAGCAAAGTCTAGAGGTTCAATGAATTGAAGGTTGCGAAAAAAGTAATAGGTTGGGAAGTGGGAGGGGGCAAGTGGGAGACAGAATGAAGCAAGGTGATGGTCAGAGATAGGAAGGGTGTTAAAGGGAGAGATCTGAGGGCAGTTATTTTTATAAGACTAGGTCAAAGAAGTTGGTCACCTCCTCTCAGCAGCGTGCCCATCCTTTTAGTCAAAACAAGTCTCCTCACACTGGCAATGTTTGTTTATTTGTCCTTTGCCCAATTAATGTCTGAACTGGCCTGTTGTAGCACTTTCTGTGCCAAGAATTTTAACGAGGATCTGCACCAAAAGAAACAGCCTTATATAACAGTCTCTTAATAACTGATTTTTTTACCCTACAATTACTCTGTAGGTATTCTGGGACGGTCAAACTCCTATTTGTGTGCAAATCCCTTAATTATTCTTAGGCTGTTTTTAGACGAGCATGGCGGCGCCCGCGCTTGTTTTCAAAAAAGCCGGCAGCCCGTTCCACACAAGACGCTGCCGCCGAATACACGCATATGCGGCCGACGCGCATCCATTTCCGGCCGCGTATGACCAGCCTCGATCGCCGACCCGGTCAGTTCGCGCCCGGAAATGGATGCGCGTCGGCCGCGCATGCACGTATTCGGCGGCAGCATCTCGTGTAGAACGGGCTGCCGGCTTTTTTAAGAAACAAGCGCGGGCGCCGCCGCGCTCGTCTGAAAACGGCCTTAGCCTAACAACTAGGGTCCATTGCTGTGGAATTCAGTCAGTGTCCACAATGCTGCATCTCACAAAGTGGGTCTAAAGTTTGCCAGTCACTGACTTGGGTCTGCTGTCTAGAAGAACAATCAAATCAAGTATTGCTAACTATTTAATTGTGCTGTCCTTTTTTCCTGTGGTCATTTTGGTAGCTCATCTGGAACATGAATCATATGGAACATGAATCATGTTACATGATGTCTTGCTGCTGGAAGTTATTGCGTGACCATCAGATGTGTCACCCTCCTGTCCAGGTGCAGAGTTATGTAGTCATTCCTAGCGCCAGTAAACACACTCCCTAGCCTAAGGCAACTGTCAGTATGTAAATACAATTCCAACCTGCACATTCAGATAATCTTTAATTATGGTTCTGTTCCTAGCAGTAGTTGACACAACTGTTTCTGCCACTCTGCCAGTAATTCATTTTTGACTGACTGTACCTCAGTGTCCGCTTCTATAACCTCTTCAATTTCTCAGAATTTAACTATTGAGACTGGGCGATAGTGCAGCATGCTGATGAACTAATGTCTTGGCCTCCTTCCCCAACTTGCCAATGTTGGTTATTTATTTATTCATTTATTTATTTGGATGTGGATTCCCCCTTTCCCTGAAGGGCAGCTAAAAGCATAAAATATATAAAAAAATATAAAAAACAGTAAAATTATTAAACTATATAAAATTCTGATTCAAATCACTGCCCGCTCCCACCCTCAAACCCTATCACTGCCTGCTGAAAACTTGGCCAAAGCAGAAATGCCCAAGCTTAAGCCTTGGGAGAACCACAGTATGTGTCTTACTCGGGACATCTGCTGCCACCAGCAATTGTCCTGGACAATATTTAATCTCCATCTGTGTTGGTAGTGTTACATCCATAAAAACATGTGCTATATTCTCATTGGTGTTCTCAGAAGGCGGGGAGGTTGCCATCAGGGTCTCTTAAGCAGTTTCTGACTGAACTATTTCTGGGTGGTCAGGAATCATGGGTAGATTATTGATGGAACTGTTCCATTCTGAATACCACAGCTTGAAGTTATTTTTCCATTATCTCATATCTCTGTTCAGTTTCTGGAATGACTCTGCTGGCACTTCTGCAAAAGAGCCATGATGCATCACACCAGGATGCCAACAGCACTCCTGGACAGTCACACTTCAGGACCAGCCATTGTTATCATTTATTGAATGGTGGCAAATGCTTGTTATACTCAAAATTATCCCTTTTGAACCAACATACAGGTTCTGCTACTGCAGTCAGGTGCAGACAGAACTTTGACAGAAAATTCTTCATTCCTATGAAGCATTGCACCCATTTCTCATCCACATGAGCTGGCATATCTCTCACTGTCATGATCTTGTTCTGACCTGCATTCAGTCCTTCTGTTGTGAATATATATCCAACGTATGTGCTGTTTGAGACTTTTTTTCTGAACAAGTTCATACTTTTTTTCTGGGTTGAATTTTTCCTTCTTGTCCATGAATGACTGTGGAAACATTTGTGCTTTCTATCATGGTCTTGTTTGGCCTCTTTGACATTGCTTTCCTTCCCTACAATGAAGCCAGATATCTGAAGATATTTTCACCCCAGGCAGCCCTTCCCATGCTTGGATAAGTCTTCTCTGTAACACCTCTGGTGCTGGACTTATGCCAATCGGCATGTTCAGCCATCTGTAGCGACCAAATGGTATTGCAAAGGTTGCGAGTATGCTTGGCTCTTTATGCAGGTTTATGTGCCAAAACTCATTCCGCACATCACAGTCTATAAGGACTCTGGCTTTGAAAGGTTTTGGCAATATATCCTCAATTGTGGTCAGTGGCATCTTTTCAATGTCTGGTTCAGTAGCTTTTGGTCTATGCAATGGTATAATTTGCCTAATGGCCTCTGTAACCTCCACCAGGCTGCTTACTCCATCTGTACTGTTTTTACAAGTAGAATTAAAATCCTGCTCTGCAGACTTTCAAGCTCCTTACGTACCAGATTTCCAGGGACGCTGTATAATTTCCTTTGTGGGTAGGCAGCATGAAGTCTATACCCAGTCACAACTTTCTTTACAGCCACCCATTGCTTTGGAACATACCACCATATGCTTTTAAAGCTGCCTGCATTTTTTGTGGAACTTCAACTATAAAATTCTGATGCTTCACTCTGATCAGATGCTGACCCAAGAAATGCCTGTGGTGCTTCCCATCGATCACTCCAATCTTTAATTGGTACTGTCTGTTGTTTTTCAGATCAGATACTACGATATCACATTCCTACTGGCTGAAATGTGCTTTCATTGTACATTATTAAAACATACCAACTTCATGTGATGGGCTTTTTCAAGACCAATACACTCCAGGAAACAGGAGACCCTCCTGTCTATCTAGAATCTCAGAAAAATGTTCATATTGCTAGCATTGTATACACAGGGTGCTGTTGCCCCTTGTTGCTTTCCTGGCAGTCTGAACCTGATATGCTCTTCGATTTAAGAAGAGAGAGAGAATCAGGATGTCATTCTGCTGTCTGATGTGCCACACTCCTATAGAATCATACAGTTGGAACCGATCTCAGAAGTCACCTAGCTCAATCCCCTGCTCAGTGAAGGAAATCCGTAGCTGCAGCATCCCTAACAGATGGCTGTCTAGACTCTGTTTGAAAACTTCCAGTGAAGGAGAGCCCATCACCTCCCTAGGCAATTTGTTCCACTGTGTTGAACAGCTTTTACCGTTAGAAAGTTCTTCCTAATATTTAACCAAAATCTGCTTTCTTGTAATTTGAGCCCATTATTTCTAGTCTTGCCTTCAGGGGCAAAAAAGAACAAGTCTTTGCCATCCTCTCTGTGACAGCCCTTCAATTTGTGGAAAACTGCTATCATGGCTCCCCTCAGTCTTCTCTTTTCTAGGCTAAACAGACCCAGCTCCTTCAACCTTTCCTCATTGGACTTGGTTTTCAGACCCCTGACCATCTTTGTCACCCTCCTCTGAACCGGTTCCAATTTGTCAATGTTCTTCTTAAAGTGTGGTTCCCAAAACTGGACACAGTACTCCAGATGAGGTTTGACCAGCGCAGAATAGTGTGGAACTATTACTTTTCATGACTTGGAAATGATGCTTCTGTTAATGTAGCCTAAAATTGCATTAATCTTTTTAGTGCCACTTGTCCAAGTCTGACCAAATCTTACTTGAATCTTTCCTACTCTTGCACATAGCATTGGAATAGGTCAGCTTGCCACAGTCCTTCTATGGCACTTCTTTTACTCACTCATGCTGTCTTCCACAGTTAGTGCATCTCACACGGGGTATGGAATCTCAACTACTTGCTCCTTTTGGTGTCATCCTGTGACATATTCTTCTAAGAGTGCTATACCTCCATTTGGCTTTCCCGTGAGGTTTTACTTCATCTGTCCAATGAGAGATACTAAACCAGTTCTTTGCATCAGTTTTTACTGCAGACGATGTTGAGGAGATACCTACACCAAAACCATTTTTTTTTGTTATGAATCTGAGGAATTATCTGAAATTAGCATCATGCCAGGAGAGGTCTTATTGCATATCAACAATTTAAACAGTAGCAAGTCACCCAGGCCAGATGGTATTCATCCAAGGGTACTGAAAGAACTCATATTTGAAATTGCTGAACGACTTAGCAGTAATAATATGTAACTTATTGCTAACATTTTTCTCTGTGCAAGAAGACTGGAGATTAGCTAATGTAACAACATTTTTAAAGAAGGGCTCCAGAGGTAACCCTGGAAACTACAGACTACAGGCATTTCAATAAGCATGATTTGATGGGTAAAAACCAGAATGGCTTTAGTAAAGGGAAGTCATGCCTCACTAATCTATTAGAATTTTATGAGAACGTCAACAAGCATGTGGATAGGAGGGATCTGATTGATATAGTATTGTTGGATTTTCAAAAAGCATTTGACAAGGTCCCTTATCAGAGACGCTTGAGCAAACTAAGTAGTCACAGGATAAGAGGAAGAGTTCTGTCATGGACTGGCAGCTGGTTAAAAGATATTAAACAAAGGGTAGGAATAAATGGTCATTTTTGAAGTTAGAGGGTGGTAGACAATGGGGTGCTTCAAGGGTCAGTATTGGGACCAGTACTGTTTAACATAGTAATTAATGAACTGGAAATGAGGTAAAGAGTGAGGTGGCTAAATTTGCAGATGACACCAAATTATTCAAGACAGTTAAAACTCAGGCAGATTGCAAGGGATGATAGAGGGATCTTGTATGTGTAGGTGAATGGGCAATACAATGTATTTTATTTATTTTTCATAACTTATAACCTCCTGCCCAATGGCAGCTCAGGATGGTGTATAATAAATAAACAGAATATAAATATACAATATAAACAGACAATATAAAATCCTTAAAAATTAAACAAATGTGGCCTGAGTAAGTTAGCCCACCCTCAAGAGAACTCCCCACCCACTACCGGTCCCCCTCACTGAACACCTGGCAAAACAGCCAGGTCTTACACTGTCTACAGAAGGAGGTGAGATCCAGAGAAAGATGAACCCCCACTGGGAGGGAGTTCCACAGCTGAGGTGCAGCCATCAAAAATGCCCTCTTGAATGTCACCCTCCGGGATACCCGGGGAACCATCACGAGGATGCCCCTGGCTGACCGCAGGGACCAATCCAGGACATGGGGGGTTGAGGTGGTCCCACACGTTCGCGAGGCCCAGGCCCTTTAGAACTTTAACGGTAATAACCAACACCTTGAATTGAGTCCGGAAGACTATAGGCAGCCAGTGTAGTAAACCGAGCACCAGTATTGTGTGCTCATGGTGGCCTGTTCCCTTCAGGAGGCAGGCCACTGCATTCTGCACCAGAATGTAGAATGGAGCTACAGTCTCTGGGTTGTCACCAAGGGTAGCCCCACGTAGAGTGTGTTGCAGTAGTCCAGCCTCAAAGTGATGAATGCATGGATGATGGTGGCCAGATTGAAGCCTGATATATAAGGCTAAAGATGACTAACTGTTAGTGGGAGGGGGTCTAGAAGGGAGAAGCGCCACCCACTCACGCCACTTGCACACGAGGAGGCTCTGCTTACGAGGTGCGGTAGAAAGGAAGCCCGTCAGGATAGTATTTGGGTCTGTTCGTGTGCTTACGCACTCTGAACATCGACCCCTATCATCATAGGGC